>OZ010597.1:86070771-86133271 GCA_963932145.1 Acanthosepion lycidas
TTTGGCGAGTTGTCTTTTGGAGAAGGGAGGTAGCTTTCTGTTTTAGCATACCTACGAACGATAATAGGTATGTCCCCATTCACATAAATACAGTAGTATGTTGGTCTTCAGTTGGAGATTTGTCTCCAGCTAAGCTGGTCGAACTCTCTGCCTTCGGGCGGAGAGGAACTCAGATGAAGCTATGCCGAAGGGCAGAGTCTCGTCTGGGGTGGTAGACAGCTACCCGACCCCGTTTTTACGGGATCTTCGGGGAATTTTTGCCCGTGTCTACAGGCTCGGATACCCCACATTAAATTCGGCCTTGCACCACATCTGACCGCGCGGGGCGGTCGGCAAATATCCTTCAGTCGGAGATTCGTTTCCAACTGTGCTGGTCAAACACTCTGCCTCCGGGCAGAGAGGATCCCCTGACGAGGCTATGTCGAAGGGCAAAGTCTCATCTCGGGTAAAGCTACCCGACAACGTTTTATACGAGGTCTGTGGGGAATTTTTAGGCGAGCCTACGCGATCGGATAACCATCATTAAATTCGGCCTTGTGCGGTAGATATCCTGCAGTTAGAGATTCGTCTCCAGCAGAGAGGATCCCCAGATGAGGCTATGTCGAAGTGCAGAATCTCGTTTCAGGAAACAACTACCCGACCCCATCTTATACGGGGTCTGCGGGGAATTTTTGACCGAGCCTACGGGGCGGTTGGTATATATCTTGCAGCTGGAGATTCAGTGTGGAATTCACTTGACTCAATTCTAGCAGTTGACTACTTCTTCTACGCGTCGCCGGCGAATCTTACATGTGTTTTTACTTGTCCTAAGTATTATCGTTCATTACGAACCTGCGTGTGATTATTCTATAGAGAAACCTTCCCTAGGTTAAACACTTTCCGACTAGCGTTGTGAATCCGGGCCAATATGCTGTCCGACTGCCAAAAATATCAATTTGATGGGCTTTTATGTCCTTTCATAGGCTCAAATCGGCACAGGTTTTTATTTCGTTTCTTTAGGCGGGAGTGGGTGCTATTGGGTGGAAATTCTGGATAGTATTGCCTCTTTTTTGTTTGTTTGAGACCGTGAGTAAAAACGGAAGCTATGCGCGGAGCCTATGCGCAGTTGATATTTTAGTTCAGTCTTGGGTTTCAGAGCGTTCATATCCGGACAGTGATGGAAATTAGTGCAGCATGAATCAGAAGAATATCTTGGTTGTTTTCTTTTATGGCATATCAACCTCAGTGGGTCATTTAATGCCAACAAAATTTTTGAAATAGATACATAGCGATAGTTTGGTAAAAAAGGTGTGTATGTATACATATATATTTGAACCATTTTTCAATTAATCATATTTTTGAGTACAATCCAACTTCTTTTAGGAAATTTATAATCTTTGAGGGTTTTATTTTCGTAAAAAGGTTTTTTTTTTAAATTACTCGCTTGGTTTGGTTTATTTTGTTTTACGGCATATCAACACCTCAATGGGTTATTTAATGCCAACAAGATTTTTAGGATAGGTTCGTATGAATAGAATATGTATTCTTTGTAAGAAATCAGTTTGATTTGGTTTATTTTGTTTTACGGCATATCAACCTCAATGGGTTATTTAATGCCGACAACATTTTTTAGGATAGATTCGTATGAATAGAATATGTATTCTTTGTAAGAAATCTGTTTGGTTTGGTTCATTTTGTTGTACGGCATATCAACCTCAATGGGTTATTTAATGCCGACAACATTTTTATTGCTGGTAATATTTTGTTTTGTCAAAAATGTATTTCTGGTAATATTTTTTTCTAAAAATGTATTGCTGGTAATTTTTTTTTTTTAAAACTTATTGTTGGTAATAGTTTTTTTCTTAAAAAAATTATTGCTGGTAATAATTCTTTTTACAAAGTATTTCTGGTTCTAAAGCCTATTTTTATACTTTCATTGTGTTTTTATTCCAGTTTGGGGGTTAACTATTTGCCCATAGCTGGGACCCTAACAGGTGTTACCACCCCGGGTCATGGTGGACCTGGGAACACAGCAATTAAGAGGTGGTTCCACACTCTTCAAAAACTTCTCATCAGAGGCCTTGCTGCTGGGCGTAGTTTATCGTCTTACCCAGGACGCGGATGTAGTTTATCGTCATACCCAGGACGGAAGAATATCTTGTTTTAGGAAGAATATATCAAAGCCTTACTATTTAACCCATAGATGGTGGAGAAGAGATAGATTCATAACTTTCCCAGTGATATCTGCATGTAAGTGAAAATAACGAATGCGAGTGAAATTGGGACTCGACTCGCCAATTTCCAACCCCAAGTCATTATGCATTATCCATTACACCCGCACATTTTTTAAAGAATTTCCCCACCCCCCAAGCAAGGTGGGAGTGCCAAAACACACAGGGAGTCATATAGAGTGAAAGTGAGGGAAAAGAGTGTCTATAGTGGGGATTGAGAAAAGGATAAAATGCAACAGAAAATGTCGATTGACTTTGCATTTCAGGTTTCAGATTGTAGTTATCGGGGAAGCAAGTGAGAGGGAGGGCATTCCACTGTCGTGAAGTGCGAGAAAAGAAACTGCAAGATTAGAAGTGGCGGTTATATTTAACGATTTCAAAAGTGGGACCTAAATACCAATCTAGTAGCACGCTTAAATTCATGAAGTCGGGGCATCAGCGAAGACTGCTCGTCAAAACAGTTGCTATGTAAATATTTGTAGAAAACACAGTGGAGAGCCACATCCCGTCCGTGAGAAAGTAACTGAAATAAAGAGAGATTTATTCCTCCAGTATTTCACCACTGTTATCTGCTTCATTTATCCTTTCAGTAAGCTTATTGAATAAAAAATCAGTACCCCAGTGCGGGGTAATGATTATCAAGGGCGGTCTAGTAGAAGAGTGGGTATAATCTTCACCTTAAAAATTTAACATTAAATAACCCTGAATGGGTTGACAGGTGATTAAAAAACAATTTAACCTAACCCAATATCTTAGGCCCTCAGAACCATATGCTCCTGCCTGCTTTTGTTCTTCATTTCACCCAGTGCTGTTCGGACCCTAATTTTAGTATAGAGGATTTTCTAAGTATTGTAGTTTTTCTTCTCTGTTATCATGGAAGACCTCTCCTATTCTGTAGGAAGTTTTTTTTTCACTTCTAACATTTTAAAAGAGCTTATTTCCAGTCGTTATATCTTTGATCTGTTTAGTAATGCCTGATACATCTGTGTTCAGCAGTTTTTTTCATTTCTTCACATTCTCATTAAGCCATTCCTCTTTTGCTTGTTTGCATTCATCTATTTTATGTACGCATGTGACATCAGCATTTTTTTTTATTATTGATTCTGCACATTTCCCATTAAGCCATTTCTTTTTAGCTTGCTTGATTTTCTGATATTTTTCATCTCGTATTATGCAGTATTCTTTGACAATATCTGCTGTCTCTTATTAGGCTCAAAATTTTCCTTTTTTTTTTCTTTTCTTTTTACAGTGATGTTCATCCTGTAGAATTGAGCCACTCAAGGTAGAGGGTTACAGAGTAAGAGGCACAGAGTATGTGGATATGCGGGGAAAATAATGGTTATCCCTAGACTTGAACAGGTTAAGATTGTAGTGATTAGGAAAGCATCCTCTTGGGAGTTAGCTCCACAGAGCAGCGGTTCGTGAGAAGAAGCTGCTCGAGTTGAACTTCTTTCTCACCAACAGAATACGAAGGGAATGCGTTTGATTCGCCAAAATGTGTGTGGCATGAACGGTCTTCAAGGGCGCATTCGATCTGAAGAAAAGGGGAAAAATTGAAGTAGTCATCCCTGCGCCCCTTTAAAATGTCTGACGCTCAACTCCCTGAGAGCATCTCTTTGCAACTGCTCGGTCTCACATTAACTGCTGACCCCTGAGATGGAACAAATACATTGAGTCAATTGCTTCACCTACCGCAAGGAAATTTGACTCCCTGTGCCACGATAGGAAATTTTCTCGCCGGAGTCGATCCTTCAAATCTACAAATCGACCATTCACCCTTGCATGGAGTATTGCTGCCATATATGGTCTGGAGCCCCTTCTGTTTGTCTCAAGGTTCTTGATAAAATCCAGAGACGGATGTGCAATGTAATTGACCCTGATCCGGCATCCCAACTGCAGTCGCTCTCTCACAGACGTACCTTCGCCTCCATCTGTCTTTTTTACAAATAATTTCATGGTAACTACTCCGATGAGCTGCTTTCGTTGGTTCCAAGATTTCATGAATTTAAGCGTTCAACTAGGCTGGCATCTCGCTTTCACCCTTTCACTGTCCAAATTGTTAAATTTAGCCATCTCTTCTACTCCAATAGCTTCATGTCTCGCACCTCTCGCCTGTGGAACTCCCTCCCCTCTTCCTGTTTCCCTGATAGCTATAATCACAAACTATTCAAATGTAATGTCAATCGACGTTTCCAGATGCCTTCATTTTCCCCTATCCTTCTCTTCAGCCTTTCCTCTATTACTCCTATTTGCTCTCGCTCCAACTCTCTGTAACCCCTTGTGTGCTAGTGGCTTCCCGCCTTGCTTGGGGTGAAACGCTTAAAAAAAAAAAAAAGAAAAAAGAAAAAAAAAGTCAAAAAGTGAGTACATTTTTGGGACATCCTGTATATGTAGGAGAGATAATGGTTGAACTTGCTCCTTACCAATGGAATATGAAGGGACTATAAAGGTGTTGACTCATTGTACGTGGCGTGTCAGATCCTAGCTGAGAAGGTTTAGAGTGGTGAGATTGTTCTAAGTACATTCAAGGAGTCAGCTAAGAAGTGCAGATTATTAGGATATGTAGGATATATAACGGTTGACCCTAGACCCTAGGCATTAAGTTGGTATTGAATGAACTCTCTATGCCATTTTAAGGATTTGCTTGACTAGCTAATCCACTATTGCTCTAGGTTAGATGTTCAAACTTTCTGCTCATCAGGCTATGGGACACATAATCACGCTTAGCATAATCTAGCACAAGACTTGAGCAAATTTCATATTTAGATAATCCAAACCACTCCAACTCACTGTATGACATTAAGGAAAGTTTCTTTTTTCGCCTAATAAAAAGGCCCAAGAGCCACTCAATATAGAGGATTACTATAAAAGCATAAAGAGATGAAGTGCATATTATGAGGATATGTAGGATAGATAATGGTTGACCATAGATTTGAAGAGCTTAAGGTCATAGTGATCAGGAAAGTATCTTTTCAAGTGTCTGTTCCACGAAGCAAAAGTTCTCAGAAAGGAGCCGTCTGAAAGGAACTTCTTCCTTGCTAATGGAATATGAAGGAAATGTAAAGGAGTTGACTCAGTGTACGTGGCATGACAGGTTCTAGCTGAGAAGGTTTGGACTGGTAGTACTAAGGAATGTAGTTCGCCTGAACATCTGCCATGAAAATAATGATAAAGTCGTGAGAGGGTAACAGCCTTGCATCCATGGGATAGATGTGGTAGAGTGTAAAACAGTTCATCACCAACAAGGCCGCATAAATGCTGTTGGACTTTCTCGGGGCTGGAAAGTGAGGATTGGGCAGTAATATTCCATTTCTGTTCTGGTTTGGCTCTTGTAAACTTTGAGCATGGCATATGGATTTGGCAACATTCTCGAATGCTACACGGAACTGACCTACATTTTAGCGATGGATATTATATATATATATATATATATATATATATGCAGTGTAACCCGGATATAAGAGAGTTGTCGGGACCGGAGAATAAGTCTCTTATATCAGGGTTTCTCTTATACCAGGGTTTAGTCTATTATATATACATTAACACAGGCTCTAATTTGGGACCAGAGAAAATCTCTCTTATATCCGGGCTTCTCTTATATCCGGGTCTCTCATATCCGGGTTACACTGTATATATATCAGTTCCACTTTGTCTGGTGTGAATGTGAATCCTAACTGACGTGTCAGGAAAAGAACCTAGCTAGTTTGTTTTTTTTTTATTTTTTTTTTTTTTTTGTATCGGGGGTTACAAGCCAGTTCCTCCCTGTCTGTACTGTGTGAACAAGATCAGAGGAGAGATCAACTGCCAAGCTGTGATCATCTAATCTAGACAAATAGCAGTTGACACTTGACGTGTAGAGTTTAAGATTGTAGTGATCAGGGAAACTTATTTTCAGGTGTTTGAGTGGAACTTCTTCCTTGCTAATGGAATATGAAGGAAATGTAAAAGAGTTGACTCAGTGTTGGTGGTATGGCTGATCTAACTGAGAAGGTTTGGACTGGTGGTATTAAGGAAAGTAGTTCGCCTGAACATCTGCCATGAAAATAATGATAAATTCCTGAGAGGCTAACAGCCTTGCATATATGGAAAAAATGTTGTAGAGTGAAAAACACTTCATCACAGACAAGGCCACATAAATGCTGTTGAACTCGTTCAAGACTGAAAAGTGAGGATTAGGCAGTAATATTCAATGTTTGGTCTGGTCTGGCTCTTGGAAACTTTGACCATGGCATATGGATTTGGGTATATTTTCCAATGCTACAAGGAACTGACCAGCATCTTTAGCAATGGATCATATATATATATATATATATATATATATATATATATATATATATATATATATATGAAGAAATGTACTTTTAAGTAAAATAAACTAATCTAAATTTATCCAAATAAATAAATGAACTAACCAACCGATCCCGATAAATCAATCGTTCGAAAAAAAACAAGTGAAGATAATCAATCCAAACAAACAAATAAATGAACCCCAAAATTGAATAAATAGCTTAAATTATCTTCCCAAATGAACTATTAAATAAGCGATACAAACACATTTTACCGCGTCAATCACCGGTTAAAATAAAATTAAATAAATAAATGTATAAGATAAGAAATAAAAAATAGAAATAAAGAATAAAAAAAATAAAAAATAAATAAAAACAAATAAAATTATCTAACACAAATAAATAAATAAATAAACGACTTCCGGCAAAATAAACTTGACTACCCACTGACTCGTATATATAAATAACCGAGATAAAAACAACACTCGTGGACTGACGATTGCGTCTAGCATGAAGCAGCCTGTGGCCTCTAAGTGTTGACTTCAATGTTCACTTATATATATATATATATATATATATATATATATATATATATATATATATATATGAGTTCCACTTTGTCTGGTGTGAGTGTGAATCCCACTTGACGTGTCAGAAAAAGAACCTAGATAGTTCTTTTTGGTATTGGATGTTACAAGCCAGTGGTGTGTGAAAACGATCACAGGAGAGATCCACTGCCAAGCTGTGATCATCTAATCTAGACAGATAGCAGTTGACCCTTGACATGTAGAGTTTAAGATTGTAGTGATCAGGCAAACATATTTTCAGATGTCTATTCCACAAAGCAAAAGTTCTCAAAAAGAAGCGATCGGAGTGGAACTTCCTCCTTACCAATGGAATATGAAGGAACTGTAAAGTAGTTGACTCAGTGTACGTGACATGGCAGGTTCTAGCTGAGAAGGTTTAGACTGGTGAGATTGTTCTAAGTACCTACAAGGAGTTAGCTAAGAAGTGTAGATTAAGAAGATATATAGGATAGACATCTGTTGAACTTAGACTCGAACGGATTAAGATTGTAGTGATCAAACTCTATACTATTCAAATGATTTGCTTGACTAACTTCTTACCTATTCCTCTAAGTCAGGTTCTCAAACTTTCTGCTTATCAGGTTATGGTACACATAATCCAGCTTAGCATAATCTGTCGCAAAACTGTAACATATTTCACATTTAGACGATGTACCACACTGTATGATAATGAGGAAATATTATTTTTTTTTCACTTTTTATTATTTAACCAAAGCAAGGTAATAAAGGCGATAAGACGCAAGGTTTCACTGAGTGTGAAAGAAAATATTATTAAGGGAAGAGAACAATAAAAGGAAAAGAATTAAGAAGACGGAAAACAACGATTGACATTGCATTTAAATTCTTCAAGATCAAAGTTGACTGGAAAGCATGAAACCGGAAGAGAGTTCCACACGCGAGAAGTGAGAACAATAAAGGAAGAGGAATCAAGAAGACAGTACATAACGATTGACATTGCATTTAAACTTTTCAAGATCAAAGTTGGCTCCAAAGAATGAAGCCGGAAGAGAGTTCCACAGGTGAGAAGTGAGAACATTAAAGGAAGAGGAATCAAGAAGACATTAGATAATGATTGACATTGCATTTAAAATTTTGAAGATCAAAGTTGGGTGGAAAGCATGAAGCCGGAAGAGAGTTCCACAGGTGAGAAGTGAGAACAATAATGAAAGAGGAATCAAGAAGACAGTAGATAACGATTGACATTGCATTTAAATTTTTGAAAATCAAAGTTGGGCGGAAAACATGATGACGGAAGAGAGTTCCATAGGCGAGAAGTGAGAACAATAAAGGAAGAGGAATCAAGAAGACAGTAGATAACGATTGACATAGCATATAAATTCTTCAAGATCAAAGTTGACTGGAAAGCATGAAACCGGAAGAGAGTTCCACACGCGAGAAGTGAGAACAATAAAGGAAGAGGAATCAAGAAGACAGTAGATAACGATTGACATTGCATTTAAATTTTTGAAGATCAAAGTTGGCTCCAAAGCATGAAGCCGGAAGAGAGTTCCACAGGTGAGAAGTGGGAACAATAAAGGAAGAGGAATCAAGAAGACAGTAGATAATGATTGACATTGCATTTAAATTTTTGAAGATCAAAGTTGGCTCCAAAGCATGAAGCCGGAAGAGAGTTCCACAGGTGAGAAGTGGGAACAATAAAGGAAGAGGAATCAAGAAGACAGTAGATAATGATTGACATTGCATTTAAAATTTTGAAGATCAAAGTTGGGTGGAAAGCATGAAGCCGGAAGAGAGTTCCACAGGTGAGAAGTGAGAACAATAAAGGAAGAGGAATAAAGAAGACAGTTGATAACGATTGACATTGCATTTAAATTTTTGAAAATCAAAGTTGGGCGGAAAGCATGATGCCGGAAGAGAGTTCCATAGGCGAGAAGTGAGAACAATAAAGGAAGAGGAATCAAGAAGACAGTAGATAACGATTGACATTGCATTTAAATTCTTCAAGATCAAAGGTGGGTGGAAGGCATGAAGCCGGAAGAGAGTTCCACAGGTGAGAAGTGAGAACAATAAAGGAAGAGGAATCAAGAAGACAGTAGATAACGATTGACATTGCATTTAAATTTTTGAAGATCAAAGTTGGCTCCAAAGCATGAAGCCGGAAGAGAGTTCCACAGGCGAGAAGTGAGAACAATAAAGGAAGAGGAATCAAGGAGACAGTAGATAACGATTGACATTGCATTTAAATTTTTGAAGATCAAAGTTGGCTCCAAATTATGAAGCCGGAAGAGAGTTCCACAGGCGAGAAGTGAGAACAATAAAGGAAGAGGAATCAAGGAGACAGTAGATAACGATTGACATTGCATTTAAATTTTTGAAGATCAAAGTTGGCTCCAAATTATGAAGCCGGAAGAGAGTTCCACAGGTGAGAAGAAAGAACAATACAGGAAGAGGAATCAAGAAGACAGTAGATAACGATTGACATTGCATTTAAATTTTTGAAGATCAAAGTTGGCTCCAAAGCATGAAGCCGGAAGAGAGTTCCACAGGTGAGAAGTGAGAACAATAAAGGAAGATGAATCAAGAAGACAGTAGATAATGATTGACATTGCATTTAAATTTTTGAAGATCAAACTTGGCTGGAAAGCATGAAGCCGGAAGAGAGTTCCACATGTGAGAAGTGAGAACAATAAAGGAAGAGGAATCAAGAAGACAGTAGATAATGATTGACATTGCATTTAAATTTTTGAAGATCAACGTTGGCTGGAAAGCATGAAGCCGGAAGAGAGTTCCACAGGCGAGAAGTGAGAACAATAAAGGAAGAGGAATCAAGAAGACAGTAGATAACGATTGACATTGCATTTAAATTTTTGAAGATCAAAGGTGGGTGGAAAGCATGAAGCCGGAAGAGAGTTCCACAGGTGAGAAATGAGAACAATAAAGGAAGAGGAATCAAGAAGACAGTAGATAACGATTGACATTGCATTTATATTTTTGAAGATCAAAGTTGGCTGGAAAGCATGAAGCCGGAAGAGAGTTCCACAGGCGAGAAGTGAGAACAATAAAGGAAGAGGAATCAAGACGACAGTAGATAACGATTGACATTGCATTTAAATTTTTGAAGATCAAAGTTGGCTGGAAAGCATGAAACCGGAAGAGAGTTCCACAGGCGAGAAGTGAGAACAATAAAGGAAGAGGAATCAAGAAGACAGTAGATAATGATTAACATCACATTTAAATTTTTGAAGATCAAAGTTGACTGGAAAGCATGAAGCCGGAAGAGAGATCCACAGGTGAGAAGTGAGAACAATAAAGGAAGAGGAATCAAGAAGACAGTAGATAACGATTGACATTGCATTTAAATTTTTGAAGATCAAAGTTGTCTCCAAAGCATGAAGCCGGAAGAGAGTTCCACAGGCGAGAAGTGAGAACAATAAAGGAAGAGGAATCAAGAAGACAGTAGATAACCATTCACATTGCATTTAAATTTTTGAAGATCAAAGTTGGCTGGAAAGCATGAAACCGGAAGAGACTTCCACAGGCGAGAAGTGAGAACAATAAAGGAAGAGGAATCAAGAAGACAGTAGATAATGATTAACATCGCATTTAAATTTTTGAAGATCAAAGTTGGCTGGAAAGCATGAAGCCGGAAGAGAGTTCCACAGGTGAGAAGTGAGAACAATAAAGGAAGAGGAATCAAGAAGACAGTAGATAACGATTGACATTGCATTTAAATTTTTGAAGATCAAAGTTGGCTCCAAAGTATGAAGCCGGAAGAGAGTTTCACAGGTAAGAAGTGAGAACAATAAAGGAAGAGGAATCAAGAAGACAGTAGATAACGATTGACATTGCATTTAAATTTTTGAAGATCAAAGTTGGCTGGAAAGCATGAAACCGGAAGAGAGTTCCACAGGCGAGAAGTGAGAACAATAAAGGAAGAGGAATCAAGAAGACAGTAGATAATGATTAACATCGCATTGAAATTTTTGAAGATCAAAGTTGGCTGGAAAGCATGAAGCCGGAAGAGAGTTCCACAGGTGAGAAGTGAGAACAATAAAGGAAGAGGAATCAAGAAGACAGTAGATAACGATTGACATTGCATTTAAATTTTTGAAGATCAAAGTTGGCTCCAAAGCATGAAGCCGGAAGAGAGTTCCACAGGCGAGAAGTGAGAACAATAAAGGAAGAGGAATCAAGAAGACAGTAGATAACGATTGACATTGCACTTAAATTTTTGAAGATCAAATTTGGCTGGAAAGCATGAAACCGGAAGAGAGTTCCACAGGCGAGAAGTGAGAACAATAAAAGAAGAGGAATCAAGAAGACAGTAGATAACGATTGACATTGCATTTAAAATTTTGAAGATCAAAGTTGGGTGGAAAGCATGAAGCCGGAAGAGAGTTCCACAGGTGAGAAGTGAGAACAATAAAGGAAGAGGAATCAAGAAGACAGTTGATAACGATTGACATTGAATTTAAATTTTTGAAAATCAAAGTTGGGCGGAAAGCATGATGCCGGAAGAGAGTTCCATAGGCGAGAAGTGAGAACAATAAAGGAAGAGGAATCAAGAAGACAGTAGATAACGATTGACATTGCATTTAAATTCTTCAAGATCAAAGGTGGGTGGAAAGAATGAAGCCGGAAGAGAGTTCCACAGGTGAGAAGTGAGAACAATAAAGGAAGAGGAATCAAGAAGACAGTAGATAACGATTGACATTGCATTTAAATTTTTGAAGATCAAAGTTGGCTCCAAAGCATGAAGCCGGAAGAGAGTTCCACAGGCGAGAAGTGAGAACAATAAAGGAAGAGGAATCAAGGAGACAGTAGATAACGATTGACATTGCATTTAAATTTTTGAAGATCAAAGTTGGCTCCAAATTATGAAGCCGGAAGAGAGTTCCACAGGCGAGAAGTGAGAACAATAAAGGAAGAGGAATCAAGGAGACAGTAGATAACGATTGACATTGCATTTAAATTTTTGAAGATCAAAGTTGGCTAAAAATTATGAAGCCGGAAGAGAGTTCCACAGGTGAGAAGTGAGAACAATACAGGAAGAGGAATCAAGAAGACAGTAGATAACGATTGACATTGCATTTAAATTTTTGAAGATCAAAGTTGGCTCCAAAGCATGAAGCCGGAAGAGAGTTCCACAGGTGAGAAGTGAGAACAATAAAGGAAGATGAATCAAGAAGACAGTAGATAATGATTGACATTGCATTTAAATTTTTGAAGATCAAACTTGGCTGGAAAGCATGAAGCCGGAAGAGAGTTCCACATGTGAGAAATGAGAACAATAAAGGAAAAGGAATCAACAAGACAGTAGATAACGATTGACATTGCATTTATATTTTTGAAGATCAAAGTTGGCTGGAAAGCATGAAGCCGGAAGAGAGTTCCACTGGCGAGAAGTGAGAACAATAAAGGAAGAGGAATCAAGACGACAGTAGATAACGATTGACATTGCATTTAAATTTTTGAAGATCAAAGTTGGCTGGAAAGCATGAAACCGGAAGAGAGTTCCACAGGCGAGAAGTGAGAACAATAAAGGAAGAGGAATCAAGAAGACAGTAGATAATGATTAACATCGCATTTAAATTTTTGAAGATCAAAGTTGGCTGGAAAGCATGAAGCCGGAAGAGAGTTCCACAGGCGAGAAGTGAGAACAATAAAG
Source organism: Acanthosepion lycidas (assembly GCA_963932145.1). Lineage (NCBI taxonomy): Eukaryota > Metazoa > Mollusca > Cephalopoda > Sepiida > Sepiidae > Acanthosepion > Acanthosepion lycidas. Next base: position 86,083,484 of record OZ010597.1, read on the forward strand.
GAAGAGGAATCAAGACGACAGTAGATAACGATTGACATTGCATTTAAATTTTTGAAGATCAAAGTTGGCTGGAAAGCATGAAACCGGAAGAGAGTTCCACAGGCGAGAAGTGAGAACAATAAAGGAAGAGGAATCAAGAAGACAGTAGATAATGATTAACATCACATTTAAATTTTTGAAGATCAAAGTTGACTGGAAAGCATGAAGCCGGAAGAGAGATCCACAGGTGAGAAGTGAGAACAATAAAGGAAGAGGAATCAAGAAGACAGTAGATAACGATTGACATTGCATTTAAATTTTTGAAGATCAAAGTTGTCTCCAAAGCATGAAGCCGGAAGAGAGTTCCACAGGCGAGAAGTGAGAACAATAAAGGAAGAGGAATCAAGAAGACAGTAGATAACCATTCACATTGCATTTAAATTTTTGAAGATCAAAGTTGGGTGGAAAGCATGAAGCCGGAAGAGAGTTCCACAGGTGAGAAGTGAGAACAATAAAGGAAGAGGAATCAAGAAGACAGTTGATAACGATTGACATTGAATTTAAATTTTTGAAAATCAAAGTTGGGCGGAAAGCATGATGCCGGAAGAGAGTTCCATAGGCGAGAAGTGAGAACAATAAAGGAAGAGGAATCAAGAAGACAGTAGATAACGATTGACATTGCATTTAAATTCTTCAAGATCAAAGGTGGGTGGAAAGAATGAAGCCGGAAGAGAGTTCCACAGGTGAGAAGTGAGAACAATAAAGGAAGAGGAATCAAGAAGACAGTAGATAACGATTGACATTGCATTTAAATTTTTGAAGATCAAAGTTGGCTCCAAAGCATGAAGCCGGAAGAGAGTTCCACAGGCGAGAAGTGAGAACAATAAAGGAAGAGGAATCAAGGAGACAGTAGATAACGATTGACATTGCATTTAAATTTTTGAAGATCAAAGTTGTCTCCAAAGCATGAAGCCAGAAGAGAGTTCCACAGGCGAGAAGTGAGAACAATAAAGGAACAGGAATCAAGAAGACAGTAGATAACCATTCACATTGCATTTAAATTTTTGAAGATCAAAGTTGGCTGGAAAGCATGAAACCGGAAGAGAGTTCCACAGGCGAGAAGTGAGAACAATAAAGGAAGAGGAATCAAGAAGACAGTAGATAATGATTAACATCGCATTTAAATTTTTGAAGATCAAAGTTGGCTGGAAAGCATGAAGCCGGAAGAGAGTTCCACAGGTGAGAAGTGAGAACAATAAAGGAAGAGGAATCAAGAAGACAGTAGATAACGATTGACATTGCATTTAAATTTTTGAAGATCAAAGTTGGCTCCAAAGTATGAAGCCGGAAGAGAGTTTCACAGGTAAGAAGTGAGAACAATAAAGGAAGAGGAATCAAGAAGACAGTAGATAACGATTGACATTGCATTTAAATTTTTGAAGATCAAAGTTGGCTGGAAAGCATGAAACCGGAAGAGAGTTCCACAGGCGAGAAGTGAGAACAATAAAGGAAGAGGAATCAAGAAGACAGTAGATAATGATTAACATCGCATTGAAATTTTTGAAGATCAAAGTTGGCTGGAAAGCATGAAGCCGGAAGAGAGTTCCACAGGTGAGAAGTGAGAACAATAAAGGAAGAGGAATCAAGAAGACAGTAGATAACGATTGACATTGCATTTAAATTTTTGAAGATCAAAGTTGGCTCCAAAGCATGAAGCCGGAAGAGAGTTCCACAGGCGAGAAGTGAGAACAATAAAGGAAGAGGAATCAAGAAGACAGTAGATAACGATTGACATTGCACTTAAATTTTTGAAGATCAAATTTGGCTGGAAAGCATGAAACCGGGAGAGAGTTCCACAGGCGAGAAGTGAGAACAATAAAGGAAGAGGAATCAAGAAGACAGTAGATAACGATTGACATTGCATTTAAAATTTTGAAGATCAAAGTTGGGTGGAAAGCATGAAGCCGGAAGAGAGTTCCACAGGTGAGAACAATAAAGGAAGAGGAATCAAGAAGACAGTTGATAACGATTGACATTGAATTTAAATTTTTGAAAATCAAAGTTGGGCGGAAAGCATGATGCCGGAAGAGAGTTCCATAGGCGAGAAGTGAGAACAATAAAGGAAGAGGAATCAAGAAGACAGTAGATAACGATTGACATTGAATTTAAATTCTTCAAGATCAAAGGTGGGTGGAAAGCATGAAGCCGGAAGAGAGTTCCACAGGTGAGAAGTGAGAACAATAAAGGAAGAGGAATCAAGAAGACAGTAGATAACGATTGAAATTGCATTTAAATTTTTGAAGATCAAAGTTGGCTCCAAAGCATGAAGCCGGAAGAGAGTTCCACAGGTGAGAAGTGAGAACAATAAAGGAAGATGAATCAAGAAGACAGTAGATAATGATTGACATTGCATTTAAATTTTTGAAGATCAAACTTGGCTGGAAAGCATGAAGCCGGAAGAGAGTTCCACATGTGAGAAGTGAGAACAATAAAGGAAGAGGAATCAAGAAGACAGTAGATAATGATTGACATTGCATTTAAATTTTTGAAGATCAACGTTGGCTGGAAAGCATGAAGCCGGAAGAGAGTTCCACAGGCGAGAAGTGAGAACAATAAAGGAAGAGGAATCAAGAAGACAGTAGATAACGATTGACATTGCATTTAAATTTTTGAAGATCAAAGGTGGGTGGAAAGCATGAAGCCGGAAGAGAGTTCCACAGGTGAGAAATGAGAACAATAAAGGAAGAGGAATCAAGAAGACAGTAGATAACAATTGACATTGCATTTATATTTTTGAAGATCAAAGTTGACTGGAAAGAATGAAGCCGGAAGAGAGTTCCACAGGTGAGAAGTGAGAACAATAAAGGAAGAGGAATCAAGAAGACAGTAGATAACGATTGACATTGCATTTAAATTTTTGAAGATCAAAGTTGTCTCCAAAGCATGAAGCCGGAAGAGAGTTCCACAGGCGAGAAGTGAGAACAATAAAGGAAGAGGAATCAAGAAGACAGTAGATAACCATTCACATTGCATTTAAATTTTTGAAGATCAAAGTTGGCTGGAAAGCATGAAACCGGAAGAGAGTTCCACAGGCGAGAAGTGAGAACAATAAAGGAAGAGGAATCAAGAAGACAGTAGATAATGATTAACATCGCATTTAAATTTTTGAAGATCAAAGTTGACTGGAAAGCATGAAGCCGGAAGAGAGTTCCACAGGTGAGAAGTGAGAACAATAAAGGAAGAGGAATCAAGAAGACAGTAGATAACGATTGACATTGCATTTAAATTTTTGAAGATCAAAGTTGTCTCCAAAGCATGAAGCCGGAAGAGAGTTCCACAGGCGAGAAGTGAGAACAATAAAGGAAGAGGAATCAAGAAGACAGTAGATAACCATTCACATTGCATTTAAATTTTTGAAGATCAAAGTTGGCTGGAAAGCATGAAACCGGAAGAGACTTCCACAGGCGAGAAGTGAGAACAATAAAGGAAGAGGAATCAAGAAGACAGTAGATAATGATTAACATCGCATTTAAATTTTTGAAGATCAAAGTTGGCTGGAAAGCATGAAGCCGGAAGAGAGTTCCACAGGTGAGAAGTGAGAACAATAAAGGAAGAGGAATCAAGAAGACAGTAGATAACGATTGACATTGCATTTAAATTTTTGAAGATCAAAGTTGGCTCCAAAGTATGAAGCCGGAAGAGAGTTCCACAGGTAAGAAGTGAGAACAATAAAGGAAGAGGAATCAAGAAGACAGTAGATAACGATTGACATTGCATTTAAATTTTTGAAGATCAAAATTGGCTGGAAAGCATGAAACCGGAAGAGAGTTCCACAGGCGAGAAGTGAGAACAATAAAGGAAGAGGAATCAAGAAGACAGTAGATAATGATTAACATCGCATTGAAATTTTTGAAGATCAAAGTTGGCTGGAAAGCATGAAGCCGGAAGAGAGTTCCACAGGTGAGAAGTGAGAACAATAAAGGAAGAGGAATCAAGAAGACAGTAGATAACGATTGACATTGCATTTAAATTTTTGAAGATCAAAGTTGTCTCCAAAGCATGAAGCCGGAAGAGAGTTCCACAGGCGAGAAGTGAGAACAATAAAGGAAGAGGAATCAAGAAGACAGTAGATAACGATTGACATTGCACTTAAATTTTTGAAGATCAAATTTGGCTGGAAAGCATGAAACCGGAAGAGAGTTCCACAGGCGAGAAGTGAGAACAATAAAGGAAGAGGAATCAAGAAGACAGTAGATAACCATTGATATTGCATTTAAATTTTTGAAGATCAAAGTTGGCTGGAAAGCATGAAGCCGGAAGAGAGTTCCACAGGCGAGAAGTGAGAACAATAAAGGAAGAGGAATCCAGAAGACAGTAGATAACGATTGACATTGCATTTAAATTTTTGAAGATCAAAGTTGTCTCCAAAGCATGAAGCCGGAAGAGAGTTCCACAGGCGAGAAGTGAGAACAATAAAGGAAGAGGAATCAAGAAGACAGTAGATAACCATTCACATTGCATTTAAATTTTTGAAGATCAAAGTTGGCTGGAAAGCATGAAACCGGAAGAGAGTTCCACAGGCGAGAAGTGAGAACAATAAAGGAAGAGGAATCAAGAAGACAGTAGATAATGATTAACATCGCATTTAAATTTTTGAAGATCAAAGTTGACTGGAAAGCATGAAGCCGGAAGAGAGTTCCACAGGTGAGAAGTGAGAACAATAAAGGAAGAGGAATCAAGAAGACAGTAGATAACGATTGACATTGCATTTAAATTTTTGAAGATCAAAGTTGTCTCCAAAGCATGAAGCCGGAAGAGAGTTCCACAGGCGAGAAGTGAGAACAATAAAGGAAGAGGAATCAAGAAGACAGTAGATAACCATTCACATTGCATTTAAATTTTTGAAGATCAAAGTTGGCTGGAAAGCATGAAACCGGAAGAGACTTCCACAGGCGAGAAGTGAGAACAATAAAGGAAGAGGAATCAAGAAGACAGTAGATAATGATTAACATCGCATTTAAATTTTTGAAGATCAAAGTTGGCTGGAAAGCATGAAGCCGGAAGAGAGTTCCACAGGTGAGAAGTGAGAACAATAAAGGAAGAGGAATCAAGAAGACAGTAGATAACGATTGACATTGCATTTAAATTTTTGAAGATCAAAGTTGGCTCCAAAGTATGAAGCCGGAAGAGAGTTCCACAGGTAAGAAGTGAGAACAATAAAGGAAGAGGAATCAAGAAGACAGTAGATAACGATTGACATTGCATTTAAATTTTTGAAGATCAAAATTGGCTGGAAAGCTTGAAACCGGAAGAGAGTTCCACAGGCGAGAAGTGAGAACAATAAAGGAAGAGGAATCAAGAAGACAGTAGATAATGATTAACATCGCATTGAAATTTTTGAAGATCAAAGTTGGCTGGAAAGCATGAAGCCGGAAGAGAGTTCCACAGGTGAGAAGTGAGAACAATAAAGGAAGAGGAATCAAGAAGACAGTAGATAACGATTGACATTGCATTTAAATTTTTGAAGATCAAAGTTGGCTCCAAAGCATGAAGCCGGAAGAGAGTTCCACAGGCGAGAAGTGAAAACAATAAAGGAAGAGGAATCAAGAAGACAGTAGATAACGATTGACATTGCACTTAAATTTTTGAAGATCAAATTTGGCTCCAAAGCATGAAGCCGGAAGAGAGTTCCACAGGCGAGAAGTGAGAACAATAAAGGAAGAGGAATCAAGAAGACAGTAGATAACGATTGACATTGCACTTAAATTTTTGAAGATCAAATTTGGCTGGAAAGCATGAAACCGGAAGAGAGTTCCACAGGCGAGAAGTGAGAACAATAAAGGAAGAGGAATCCAGAAGACAGCAGATGACGATTGACATTGCATTTAAATTTTCGAAGATCAAGGTTGGCTCCAAAGCTTGAAGCCGGAAGAGAGTTCAACAGGTGAGAAGTGAGAACAATAAAGGAAGAGGAATCAAGAAGACAGTAGATAACGATTGACATTGCATTTAAATTTTTGAAGATCAAAGTTGGCTCCAAAGCATGAAGCCGGAAGAGAGTTCCACAGGCGAGAAGTGAGAACAATAAAGGAAGAGGAATCGAGAAGACAGTAGATAATGATTGACATTGCATTTAAATTTTTGAAGATCAAAGTTGGCTGGAAAGCATGAAACCGGAAGAGAGTTCCACAGGTGAGAAGTGAGAACAATAAAGGAAGAGGAATCAAGAAGACAGTAGATAACCATTGACATTGCATTTAAATTTTTGAAGATCAAAGCTGGCTGGAAAGCATGAAGCCGGAAGAGAGTTCCACAGGCGAGAAGTGAGAACAATAAAAGAAGAGGAATCAAGAAGACAGCAGATGACGATTGAGATTGCATTTAAATTTTTGAAGATCAAGGTTGGCTCCAAAGCTTGAAGCCGGAAGAGCGTTCCACAGGTGAGAAGTGAGAACAATAAAGGAAGAGGAATCAAGAAGACAGTAGATAACGATTGACATTGCATTTAAATTTTTGAAGATCAAAGTTGGCGGGAAAGCATGAAGCCGGAAGAGAGTTCCACAGGTGAGAAGAGAGAACAATAAAGGAAGAGGAATCAAGAAGACAGTAGATAATGATTGACATTGCATTTAAATTTTTCAAGATCAAAGTTGGCTGGAAAGCATGAAGCCGGAAGAGAGTTCCACAGGTGAGAAGTGAGAACAATAAAGGAAGAGGAATCAAGAAGACAGTAGATAACGATTGACATTGCATTTAAATTTTTGAAGATCAAAGTTGGCTCCAAAGCATGAAGCCGGAAGAGAGTTCCACAGGCGAGAAGTGAGAACAATAAAGGAAGAGGAATCAAGAAGACAGTAGATAACGATTGACATTGCACTTAAATTTTTGAAGATCAAATTTGGCTGGAAAGCATGAAACCGGAAGAGAGTTCCACAGGCGAGAAGTGAGAACAATAAAGGAAGAGGAATCAAGAAGACAGTAGATAACCATTGATATTGCATTTAAATTTTTGAAGATCAAAGTTGGCTGGAAAGCATGAAGCCGGAAGAGAGTTCCACAGGCGAGAAGTGAGAACAATAAAGGAAGAGGAATCCAGAAGACAGTAGATAACGATTGACATTGCATTTAAATTTTTGAAGATCAAAGTTGTCTCCAAAGCATGAAGCCGGAAGAGAGTTCCACAGGCGAGAAGTGAGAACAATAAAGGAAGAGGAATCAAGAAGACAGTAGATAACCATTCACATTGCATTTAAATTTTTGAAGATCAAAGTTGGCTGGAAAGCATGAAACCGGAAGAGAGTTCCACAGGCGAGAAGTGAGAACAATAAAGGAAGAGGAATCAAGAAGACAGTAGATAATGATTAACATCGCATTTAAATTTTTGAAGATCAAAGTTGACTGGAAAGCATGAAGCCGGAAGAGAGTTCCACAGGTGAGAAGTGAGAACAATAAAGGAAGAGGAATCAAGAAGACAGTAGATAACGATTGACATTGCATTTAAATTTTTGAAGATCAAAGTTGTCTCCAAAGCATGAAGCCGGAAGAGAGTTCCACAGGCGAGAAGTGAGAACAATAAAGGAAGAGGAATCAAGAAGACAGTAGATAACCATTCACATTGCATTTAAATTTTTGAAGATCAAAGTTGGCTGGAAAGCATGAAACCGGAAGAGACTTCCACAGGCGAGAAGTGAGAACAATAAAGGAAGAGGAATCAAGAAGACAGTAGATAATGATTAACATCGCATTTAAATTTTTGAAGATCAAAGTTGGCTGGAAAGCATGAAGCCGGAAGAGAGTTCCACAGGTGAGAAGTGAGAACAATAAAGGAAGAGGAATCAAGAAGACAGTAGATAACGATTGACATTGCATTTAAATTTTTGAAGATCAAAGTTGGCTCCAAAGTATGAAGCCGGAAGAGAGTTCCACAGGTAAGAAGTGAGAACAATAAAGGAAGAGGAATCAAGAAGACAGTAGATAACGATTGACATTGCATTTAAATTTTTGAAGATCAAAATTGGCTGGAAAGCTTGAAACCGGAAGAGAGTTCCACAGGCGAGAAGTGAGAACAATAAAGGAAGAGGAATCAAGAAGACAGTAGATAATGATTAACATCGCATTGAAATTTTTGAAGATCAAAGTTGGCTGGAAAGCATGAAGCCGGAAGAGAGTTCCACAGGTGAGAAGTGAGAACAATAAAGGAAGAGGAATCAAGAAGACAGTAGATAACGATTGACATTGCATTTAAATTTTTGAAGATCAAAGTTGGCTCCAAAGCATGAAGCCGGAAGAGAGTTCCACAGGCGAGAAGTGAGAACAATAAAGGAAGAGGAATCAAGAAGACAGTAGATAACGATTGACATTGCACTTAAATTTTTGAAGATCAAATTTGGCTCCAAAGCATGAAGCCGGAAGAGAGTTCCACAGGCGAGAAGTGAGAACAATAAAGGAAGAGGAATCAAGAAGACAGTAGATAACGATTGACATTGCACTTAAATTTTTGAAGATCAAATTTGGCTGGAAAGCATGAAACCGGAAGAGAGTTCCACAGGCGAGAAGTGAGAACAATAAAGGAAGAGGAATCCAGAAGACAGCAGATGACGATTGACATTGCATTTAAATTTTCGAAGATCAAGGTTGGCTCCAAAGCTTGAAGCCGGAAGAGAGTTCAACAGGTGAGAAGTGAGAACAATAAAGGAAGAGGAATCAAGAAGACAGTAGATAACGATTGACATTGCATTTAAATTTTTGAAGATCAAAGTTGGCTCCAAAGCATGAAGCCGGAAGAGAGTTCCACAGGCGAGAAGTGAGAACAATAAAGGAAGAGGAATCGAGAAGACAGTAGATAATGATTGACATTGCATTTAAATTTTTGAAGATCAAAGTTGGCTGGAAAGCATGAAACCGGAAGAGAGTTCCACAGGTGAGAAGTGAGAACAATAAAGGAAGAGGAATCAAGAAGACAGTAGATAACCATTGACATTGCATTTAAATTTTTGAAGATCAAAGCTGGCTGGAAAGCATGAAGCCGGAAGAGAGTTCCACAGGCGAGAAGTGAGAACAATAAAAGAAGAGGAATCAAGAAGACAGCAGATGACGATTGAGATTGCATTTAAATTTTTGAAGATCAAGGTTGGCTCCAAAGCTTGAAGCCGGAAGAGCGTTCCACAGGTGAGAAGTGAGAACAATAAAGGAAGAGGAATCAAGAAGACAGTAGATAACGATTGACATTGCATTTAAATTTTTGAAGATCAAAGTTGGCGGGAAAGCATGAAGCCGGAAGAGAGTTCCACAGGTGAGAAGAGAGAACAATAAAGGAAGAGGAATCAAGAAGACAGTAGATAATGATTGACATTGCATTTAAATTTTTCAAGATCAAAGTTGGCGCAAAAAAGCTTGAAGCCGGAAGAGAGTTCCACAGGTGAGAAGTGAGAACAATAAAGGAAGAGGAATCAAGAAGACAGTAGATAATGATTGACATTGCATTTAAATTTGTGAAGATCAAAGTTGTCTCCAAAGCATGAAGCCGGAAGAGAGTTCCACAGGCGAGAAGTGATAACAATAAAGGAAGAGGAATCAAGAAGTCAGTAGATAATGATTGACATTGCATTTAGATTTTTGAAGATCAAAGTTGGCTCCAAAGTATGAAGCCGGAAGAGAGTTCCACAGGTGAGAAGTGAGAACAATAAAGGAAGAGGAATCAAGAAGACATTAGATAACGATTGACATTGCATTTAAATTTTTGAAGATCAAAGTTGGCTGGAAAGCATGAAGCCGGAAGAGAGTTCCACAGGCGAGAAATGAGAACAATAAAGGAAGAGGAATCAAGACGACAGTAGGTAACGATTGACATTGCATTTAAATTTTTGAAGATCAAAGTTGGCTGGAAAGCATGAAACCGGAAGAGAGTTCCACAGGCGAGAAGTGAGAACAATAAAGGAAGAGGAATCAAGAAGACAGTAGATAATGATTAATATCGCATTTAAATTTTTGAAGGTCAAAGTTGACTGGAAAGCATGAAGCCGGAAGAGAGTTCCACAGGTGAGAAGTGAGAACAATAAAGGAAGAGGAATCAAGAAGACAGTAGATAACGATTGACATTGCATTTAAATTTTTGAAGATCAAAGTTGGAGCCAAAGCATGAAGCCGGAAGAGAGTTCCACAGGCGAGAAGTGAGAACAATAAAGGAAGAGGAATCAAGAAGACAGTAGATAACCATTCACATTGCATTTAAATTTTTGAAGATCAAAGTTGGCTGGAAAGCATGAAACCGGAAGAGAGTTCCACAGGCGAGAAGTGAGAACAATAAAGGAAGAGGAATCAGAAGACAGTAGATAATGATTAACATCGCATTTAAATTTTTGAAGATCAAAGTTGACTGGAAAGCATGAAGCCGGAAGAGAGTTCCACAGGTGAGAAGTGAGAACAATAAAGGAAGAGGAATCAAGAAGACAGTAGATAACGATTGACATTGCATTTAAATTTTTGAAGATCAAAGTTGGCTCCAAAGTATGAAGCCGGAAGAGAGTTCCACAGGTAAGAAGTGAGAACAATAAAGGAAGAGGAATCAAGAAGACAGTAGATAACGATTGACATTGCATTTAAATTTTTGAAGATCAAAGTTGGCTGGAAAGCATGAAGCCGGAAGAGAGTTCCACAGGCGAGAAGTGAGAACAATAAAGGAAGAGGAATCAAGACGACAGTAGATAACGATTGACATAGCATTTAAATTTTTGAAGATCAAAGTTGGCTGGAAAGCATGAAACCGGAAGAGAGTTCCACAGGCGAGAAGTGAGAACAATAAAGGAAGAGGAATCAAGAAGACAGTAGATAATGATTAACATCGCATTGAAATTTTTGAAGATCAAAGTTGGCTGGAAAGCATGAAGCCGGAAGAGAGTTCCACAGGTGAGAAGTGAGAACAATAAAGGAAGAGGAATCAAGAAGACAGTAGATAACGATTGACATTGCATTTAAATTTTTGAAGATCAAATTTGGCTGGAAAGCATGAAGCCGGAAGAGAGTTCCACAGGCGAGAAGTGAGAACAATAAAGGAAGAGGAATCAAGACGACAGTAGATAACGATTGACATAGCATTTAAATTTTTGAAGATCAAAGTTGGCTGGAAAGCATGAAACCGGAAGAGAGTTCCACAGGCGAGAAGTGAGAACAATAAAGGAAGAGGAATCAAGAAGACAGTAGATAATGATTAACATCGCATTGAAATTTTTGAAGATCAAAGTTGGCTGGAAAGCATGAAGCCGGAAGAGAGTTCCACAGGTGAGAAGTGAGAACAATAAAGGAAGAGGAATCAAGAAGACAGTAGATAACGATTGACATTGCATTTAAATTTTTGAAGATCAAAGTTGGCTCCAAAGCATGAAGCCGGAAGAGAGTTCCACAGGCGAGAATCAAGAAGACAGTAGATAACGATTGACATTGCATTTAAATTTTTGAAGATCAAAGTTGGCTGGAAAGCATGAAACCGGAAGAGAGTTCCACAGGCGAGAAGTGAGAACAATAAAGGAAGTGGAATCAAGAAGACAGTAGATAACCATTGACATTGCATTTAAATTTTTGAAGATCAAAGTTGGCTGGAAATCATGAAGCCGGAAGAGAGTTCCACAGGCGAGAAGTTAGAACAATAAAAGAAGAGGAATCCAGAAGACAGCAGATGACAATTGACATTGCATTTATATTTTCGAAGATCAAGGTTGGCTCCAAAGCTTGAAGCCAGAAGAGAGTTCCACAGGTGAGAAGTGAGAACAATAAAGGAAGAGGAATCAAGAAGACAGTAGATAATGATTAACATCGCATTGAAATTTTTGAAGATCAAAGTTGGCTGGAAAGCATGAAGCCGGAAGAGATTTCCACAGGTGAGAAGTGAGAACAATAAAGTAAGAGGAATCAAGAAGACAGTAGATAACGATTGACATTGCATTTAAATTTTTGAAGATCAAAGTTGGCTCCAAAGCATGAAGCCGGAAGAGAGTTCCACAGGCGAGAATCAAGAAGACAGTAGATAACGATTGACATTGCATTTAAATTTTTGAAGATCAAAGTTGGCTGGAAAGCATAAAACCGGAAGAGAGTTCCACAGGCGAGAAGTGAGAACAATAAAGGAAGGGGAATCAAGAAGACAGTAGATAACCATTGACATTGCATTTAAATTTTTGAAGATCAAAGTTGGCTGGAAAGCATGAAGCCGGAAGAGAGTTCCACAGGCGAGAAGTGAGAAAAATAAAAGAAGAGGAATCCAGAAGACAGCAGATGACGATTGACATTGCATTTACATTTTCGAAGATCAAGGTTGGCTCCAAAGCTTGAAGCCGGAAGAGAGTTCCACAGGTGAGAAGTGAGAACAATAAAGGAAGAGGAATCCAGAAGACAGTAGATAACGATTGACATTGCATTTAAATTTTTGAAGATCAAAGTTGGCTCCAAAGCATGAAGCCGGAAGAGAGTTCCACAGGCGAGAAGTGAGAACAATAAAGGAAGAGGAATCGAGAAGACAGTAGATAACGATTGACATTGCATTTAAATTTTTGAAGATCAAAGTTGGCTGGAAAGCATGAAACCGGAAGAGAGTTCCACAGGTGAGAAGTGAGAACAATAAAGGAAGAGGAATCAAGAAGACAGTAGATAACCATTGACATTGCATTTAAATTTTTGAAGATCAAAGCTGGCTGGAAAGCATGAAGCCGGAAGAGAGTTCCACAGGCGAGAAGTGAGAACAATAAAAGAAGAGGAATCAAGAAGACAGCAGATGACGATTGACATTGCATTTAAATTTTAGAAGATCAAGGTTGGCTCCAAAGCTTGATGCCGGAAGAGAGTTCCACAGGTGAGAAGTGAGGACAATAAAGGAAGAGGAATCAAGAAGACAGTAGATAATGATTGACATTGCATTTAAATTTTTGAAGATCAAAGTTGGCTCGAAAGCTTGAAGCCGGAAGAGAGTTCCACAGGTAAGAAGTGAGAACAATAAACGAAGAGGAATCAAGAAGACAGTAGATAACGATTGACATTGCATTTAAATTTTTGAAGATCAAAGTTGGCTGGAAAGCATGAAGCCGGAAGAGAGTTCCACAGGCGAGAAGTGAGAACAATAAAGGAAGAGGAATAAAGACGACAGTAGATAACGATTGACATAGCATTTAAATTTTTGAAGATCAAAGTTGGCTGGAAAGCATGAAACCGGAAGAGAGTTCCACAGGCGAGAAGTGAGAACAATAAAGGAAGAGGAATCAAGAAGACAGTAGATAATGATTAACATCGCATTGAAATTTTTGAAGATCAAAGTTGGCTGGAAAGCATGAAGCCGGAAGAGAGTTCCACAGGTGAGAAGTGAGAACAATAAAGGAAGAGGAATCAAGAAGACAGTAGATAACGATTGACATTGCATTTAAATTTTTGAAGATCAAAGTTGGCGGGAAAGCATGAAGCCGGAATAGAGTTCCACAGGCGAGAATCAAGAAGATAGTAGATAACGATTGACATTGCCTTTAAATTTTTGAAGATCAAACTTGGCTTGAAAGCATGAAACCGGAAGAGAGTTCCACAGGCGAGAAGTGAGAACAATAAAGGAAGTGGAATAAAGAAGACAATAGATAACCATTGACATTGCATTTAAATTTTTGAAGATCAAAGTTGGCTGGAAAGCATGAAGCCGGAAGAGAGTTCCACAGGCGAGAAGTGAGAACAATAAAAGAAAAGGAATCCAGAAGACAGCAGATGACGATTGACATTGCATTTAAATTTTTGAAGTTCAAAGTTGGCTGGAAAGCATGAAACCGGAAGAGAGTTCCACAGGCGAGAAGTGAGAACAATAAAGGAAGTGGAATCAAGAAGACAGTAGATAACCATTGACATTGCATTTAAATTTTTGAAGATCAAAGTTGGCTGGAAAGCATGAAGCCGGAAGAGAGTTCCACAGGCGAGAAGTGAGAACAATAAAAGAAGAGGAATCCAGAAGACAGCAGATGACGATTGACATTGCATTTAAATTTTCGAAGATCAAGGTTGGCTCCAAAGCTTGAAGCCGGAAGAGAGTTCCACAGGTGAGAAGTGAGAACAATAACGGAAGAGGAATCAAGAAGACAGTAGATAACGATTGACATTGCATTTAAATTTTTGAAGATCAAATTGGCTCCAAAGCATGAAGCCGGAAGAGAGTTCCACAGGCGAGAAGTGAGAACAATAAAGGAAGAGGAATCGAGAAGACAGTAGATAACGATTGACATTGCATTTAAATTTTTGAAGATCAAAGTTGGCTGGAAAGCATGAAACCGGAAGAGAGTTCCACAGGTGAGAAGTGAGAACAATAAAGGAAGAGGAATCAAGAAGACAGTAGATAACCACTGACATTGCATTTAAATTTTTGAAGATCAAAGCTGGCTGGAAAGCATGAAGCCGGAAGAGAGTTCCACAGGCGAGAAGTGAGAACAATAAAAGAAGAGGAATCAAGAAGACAGCAGATGACGATTGACATTGCATTTAAATTTTTGAAGATCAAGGTTGGCTCCAAATCTTGAAGCCGGAAGAGAGTTCCACAGGTGAGAAGTGAGGACAATAAAGGAAGAGGAATCAAGAAGACAGTAGATAACGATTGACATTGCATTTAAATTTTTGAAGATCAAAGTTGGCGGGAAAGCATGAAGCCGGAAGAGAGTTCCACAGGTGAGAAGAGAGAACAATAAAGGAAGAGGAATCAAGAAGACAGTAGATAATGATTGACATTGCATTTAAATTTTTGAAGATCAAAGTTGTCTCGAAAGCATGAAGCCGGAAGAGAGTTCCACAGGTAAGAAGTGAGAACAATAAAGGAAGAGGAATCAAGAAGACAGTAGATAACGATTGACATTGCATTTAAATTTTTGAAGATCAAAGTTGGCTGGAAAGCATGAAGCCGGAAGAGAGTTCCACAGGCGAGAAGTGAGAACAATAAAGGAAGAGGAATCAAGACGACAGTAGATAAGGATTGACATAGCATTTAAATTTTTGAAGATCAAAGTTGGCTGGAAAGCATGAAACCGGAAGAGAGTTCCACAGGCGAGAAGTGAGAACAATAAAGGAAGAGGAATCAAGAAGACAGTAGATAACGATTAACATCGCATTAAAATATTTGAAAATCAAAGTTGGCTAGAAAGCATGAAGCCGGAAGAGAGTTCCACAGGCGAGAAGTAAGAACAATAAAGGAAGAGGAATCAAGAAGGAGTAGATAACGATTGACATTGCATTTAAATTTTTGAAGATCAAAGTTGGCTGGAAAGCATGAAACCGGAAGAGAGTTCCACAGGCGAGAAGTGAGAACAATAAAGGAAGAGGAATCAAGAAGACAGTAGATAATGATTAACATCGCATTTAAAATTTGAAGATCAAAGTTGACTGGAAAGCATGAAGCCGGAAGAGAGTTCCACAGGTGAGAAGTGAGAACAATAAAGGAAGAGGAATCAAGAAGACAGTAGATAACGATTGACATTGCATTTAATTTTTGAAGATCAAAGTTGGCTCCAAAGCATGAAGCCAGAAGAGAGTTCCACAGGCGAGAAGTGAGAACAATAAAGGAAGAGGAATCAAGAAGACAGTAGATAACCATTCACATTGCACTTAAATTTTTGAAGATCAAAGTTGGCTGGAAAGCATGAAACCGGAAGAGAGTTCCACAGGCGAGAAGTGAGAACAATAAAGGAAGAGGAATCAAGAAGACAGTAGATAATGATTAACATCGCATTGAAATTTTTGAAGATCAAAGTTGGCTGGAAAGCATGAAGCCGGAAGAGAGTTCCATAGGTGAGAAGTGAGAACAATAAAGGAAGAGGAATCAAGAAGACAGTAGATAACGATTGACATTGCATTTAAATTTTTGAAGATCAAAGTTGGCTCCAAAGCATGAAGCCGGAAGAGAGTTCCACAGGCGAGAATCAAGAAGACAGTAGATAACGATTGATATTGCATTTAAATTTTTGAAGATCAAAGTTGGCTTGAAAGCATGAAACCGGAAGAGAGTTCCACAGGCGAGAAGTGAGAACAATAAAGGAAGTGGAATCAAGAAGACAGTAGATAACCATTGACATTGCATTTAAATTTTTGAAGATCAAAGTTGGCTGGAAAGCATGAAGCCGGAAGAGAGTTCCACAGGCGAGAAGTGAGAACAATAAAAGAAGAGGAATCCAGAAGACAGCAGATGACGATTGACATTGCATTTAAATTTTCGAAGATCAAGGTTGGCTCCAAAGCTTGAAGCCGGAAGAGAGTTCCACAGGTGAGAAGTGAGAACAATACAGGAAGAGGAATCAAGAAGACAGTAGATAACGATTGACATTGCATTTAAATTTTTGAAGATCAAAGTTGGCTCCAAAGCATGAAGCCGGAAGAGAGTTCCACAGGCGAGAAGTGAGAACAATAAAGGAAGAGGAATCGAGAAGACAGGAGATAACGATTGACATTGCATTTAAATTTTTGAAGATCAAAGTTGGCTGGAAAGCATGAAACCGGAAGAGAGTTCCACAGGTGAGAAGTGAGAACAATAAAGGAAGAGGAATCAAGAAGACAGTAGATAACCATTGACATTGCATTTAAATTTTTGAAGATCAAAGCTGGCTGGAAAGCATGAAGCCGGAAGAGAGTTCCACAGGCGAGAAGTGAGAACAATAAAAGAAGAGGAATCAAGAAGACAGCTGATGACGATTGACATTTCATTTAAATTTTTGAAGATCAAGGTTGGCTCCAAAGCTTGAAGCCGGAAGAGAGTTCCACAGGTGAGAAGTGAGAAAAATAAAGGAAGAGGAATCAAGAAGACAGTAGATAACGATTGACATTGCATTTAAATTTTTGAAGATCAAAGTTGGCGGGAAAGCATGAAGCCGGAAGAGAGTTCCACAGGTGAGAAGAGAGAACAATAAAGGAAGAGGAATCAAGAAGACAGTAGATAATGATTGACATTGCATTTAATTTTTTGAAGATCAAAGTTGGCTCGAAAGCTTGAAGCCGGAAGAGAGTTCCACAGGTGAAAAGTGAGAACAATAAAGGAAGAGGAATCAAGAAGACAGTAGATAATGATTGACATTGCATTTAAATTTTTGAAGATCAAAGTTGGCTCCAAAGCATGAAGCCGGAAGAGAGTTCCACAGGTGAGAAGTGAGAACAATAAACGAAGAGGAATCAAGAAGACCGTAGATAACGATTGACATTGCATTTAAATTTTTGAAGATCAAAGTTTGGTGGAAAGCATGAAGCCGGAAGAGAGTTCCACATGTGAGAAGCGGGAACAATAAAGGAAGAGGAATCAAGAAGACAGTAGATAACGCTTGACATTGCATTAAAATATTTGAAAATCAAAGTTGGCTAGAAAGCATGAAGCCGGAAGAGAGTTCCACAGGCGAGAAGTAAGAACAATAAAGGAAGAGGAATCAAGAAGGAGTAGATAACGATTGACATTGCATTTAAATTTTTGAAGATCAAAGTTGGCTGGAAAGCATGAAACCGGAAGAGAGTTCCACAGGCGAGAAGTGAGAACAATAAAGGAAGAGGAATCAAGAAGACAGTAGATAATGATTAACATCGCATTTAAATTTTTGAAGATCAAAGTTGACTGGAAAGGATGAAGCCGGAAGAGAGTTCCACAGGTGAGAAGTGAGAACAATAAAGGAAGAGGAATCAAGAAGACAGTAGATAACGATTGACATTGCATTTAATTTTTGAAGATCAAAGTTGGCTCCAAAGCATGAAGCCAGAAGAGAGTTCCACAGGCGAGAAGTGAGAACAATAAAGGAAGAGGAATCAAGAAGACAGTAGATAACCATTCACATTGCATTTAAATTTTTGAAGATCAAAGTTGGCTGGAAAGCATGAAACCGGAAGAGAGTTCCACAGGCGAGAAGTGAGAACAATAAAGGAAGAGGAATCAAGAAGACAGTAGATAATGATTAACATCGCATTGAAATTTTTGAAGATCAAAGTTGGCTGGAAAGCATGAAGCCGGAAGAGAGTTCCATAGGTGAGAAGTGAGAACAATAAAGGAAGAGGAATCAAGAAGACAGTAGATAACGATTGACATTGCATTTAAATTTTTGAAGATCAAAGTTGGCTCCAAAGCATGAAGCCGGAAGAGAGTTCCACAGGCGAGAATCAAGAAGACAGTAGATAACGATTGATATTGCATTTAAATTTTTGAAGATCAAAGTTGGCTTGAAAGCATGAAACCGGAAGAGAGTTCCACAGGCGAGAAGTGAGAACAATAAAGGAAGTGGAATCAAGAAGACAGTAGATAACCATTGACATTGCATTTAAATTTTTGAAGATCAAAGTTGGCTGGAAAGCATGAAGCCGGAAGAGAGTTCCACAGGCGAGAAGTGAGAACAATAAAAGAAGAGGAATCCAGAAGACAGCAGATGACGATTGACATTGCATTTAAATTTTCGAAGATCAAGGTTGGCTCCAAAGCTTGAAGCCGGAAGAGAGTTCCACAGGTGAGAAGTGAGAACAATACAGGAAGAGGAATCAAGAAGACAGTAGATAACGATTGACATTGCATTTAAATTTTTGAAGATCAAAGTTGGCTCCAAAGCATGAAGCCGGAAGAGAGTTCCACAGGCGAGAAGTGAGAACAATAAAGGAAGAGGAATCGAGAAGACAGGAGATAACGATTGACATTGCATTTAAATTTTTGAAGATCAAAGTTGGCTGGAAAGCATGAAACCGGAAGAGAGTTCCACAGGTGAGAAGTGAGAACTATAAAGGAAGAGGAATCAAGAAGACAGTAGATAACCATTGACATTGCATTTAAATTTTTGAAGATCAAAGCTGGCTGGAAAGCATGAAGCCGGAAGAGAGTTCCACAGGCGAGAAGTGAGAACAATAAAAGAAGAGGAATCAAGAAGACAGCAGATGACGATTGACATTTCATTTAAATTTTTGAAGATCAAGGTTGGCTCCAAAGCTTGAAGCCGGAAGAGAGTTCCACAGGTGAGAAGTGAGAAAAATAAAGGAAGAGGAATCAAGAAGACAGTAGATAACGATTGACATTGCATTTAAATTTTTGAAGATCAAAGTTGGCGGGAAAGCATGAAGCCGGAAGAGAGTTCCACAGGTGAGAAGAGAGAACAATAAAGGAAGAGGAATCAAGAAGACAGTAGATAATGATTGACATTGCATTTAATTTTTTGAAGATCAAAGTTGGCTCGAAAGCTTGAAGCCGGAAGAGAGTTCCACAGGTGAAAAGTGAGAACAATAAAGGAAGAGGAATCAAGAAGACAGTAGATAATGATTGACATTGCATTTAAATTTTTGAAGATCAAAGTTGGCTCCAAAGCATGAAGCCGGAAGAGAGTTCCACAGGTGAGAAGTGAGAACAATAAACGAAGAGGAATCAAGAAGACCGTAGATAACGATTGACATTGCATTTAAATTTTTGAAGATCAAAGTTTGGTGGAAAGCATGAAGCCGGAAGAGAGTTCCACATGTGAGAAGCGGGAACAATAAAGGAAGAGGAATCAAGAAGACAGTAGATAACGCTTGACATTGCATTAAAATATTTGAAAATCAAAGTTGGCTAGAAAGCATGAAGCCGGAAGAGAGTTCCACAGGCGAGAAGTAAGAACAATAAAGGAAGAGGAATCAAGAAGGAGTAGATAACGATTGACATTGCATTTAAATTTTTGAAGATCAAAGTTGGCTGGAAAGCATGAAACCGGAAGAGAGTTCCACAGGCGAGAAGTGAGAACAATAAAGGAAGAGGAATCAAGAAGACAGTAGATAATGATTAACATCGCATTTAAATTTTTGAAGATCAAAGTTGACTGGAAAGGATGAAGCCGGAAGAGAGTTCCACAGGTGAGAAGTGAGAACAATAAAGGAAGAGGAATCAAGAAGACAGTAGATAACGATTGACATTGCATTTAAATTTTTGAAGATCAAAGTTGGCTCCAAAGCATGAAGCTGGAAGAGAGTTCCACAGGCGAGAAGTGAGAACAATAAAGGAAGAGGAATCAAGAAGACAGTAGATAACCATTCACATTGCATTTAAATTTTTGAAGATCAAAGTTGGCTGGAAAGCATGAAACCGGAAGAGAGTTCCACAGGCGAGAAGTGAGAACAATAAAGGAAGAGGAATCAAGAAGACAGTAGATAATGATTAACATCGCATTTAAATTTTTGAAGATCAAAGTTGGCTGGAAAGCATGAAGCCGGAAGAGAGTTCCACAGGTGAGAAGTGAGAACAATAAAGGAAGAGGAATCAAGAAGACAGTAGATAACGATTGACATTGCATTTAAATTTTTGAAGATCAAAGTTGGCTCCAAAGTATGAAGCCGGAAGAGAGTTCCACAGGCGAGAAGTGAGAACAATAAAGGAAGAGGAATCAAGAAGACAGTAGATAACGATTGACATTGCATTTAAATTTTTGAAGATCAAAGTTGGCTGGAAAGCATGAAGCCGGAAGAGAGTTCCACAGGCGAGAAGTGAGAACAATAAAGGAAGAGGAATCAAGACGACAGTAGATAACGATTGACATAGCATTTAAATTTTTGAAGATCAAAGTTGGCTGGAAAGCATGAAACCGGAAGAGAGTTCCACAGGCGAGAAGTGAGAACAATAAAGGAAGAGGAATCAAGAAGACAGTAGATAATGATTAACATCGCATTGAAATTTTTGAAGATCAAAGTTGGCTGGAAAGCATGAAGCCGGAAGAGAGTTCCACAGGTGAGAAGTGAGAACAATAAAGGAAGAGGAATCAAGAAGACAGTAGATAACGATTGACATTGCATTTAAATTTTTGAAGATCAAAGTTGGCTCCAAAGCATGAAGCCGGAAGAGAGTTCCAGAGGCGAGAAGTGAGAACAATAAAGAAAGAGGAATCAAGAAGACAGTAGATAACGATTGACATTGCATTTAAATTTTTGAAGATCAAAGTTGGCTGGAAAGCATGAAGCCGGAAGAGAGTTCCACAGGTGAGAAGTGAGAACAATAAAAGAAGAGGAATCCAGAAGACAGCAGATGACGATTGACATTGCATTTAAATTTTCGAAGATCAAGGTTGGCTCCAAAGCTTGAAGCCGGAAGAGAGTTCCACAGGTGAGAAGTGAGAACAATAAAGGAAGAGGAATCAAGAAGACAGTAGATAACGATTGACATTGCATTTAAATTTTTGAAGATCAAAGTTGGCTCCAAAGCATGAAGCCGGAAGAGAGTTCCACATGCGAGAAGTGAGAAAAATAAAGGAAGAGGAATCAAGAAGACAGTAGATAACCATTCACATTGCATTTAAATTTTTGAAGATCAAAGTTGGCTGGAAAGCATGAAACCGGAAGAGAGTTCCACAGGCGAGAAGTGAGAACAATAAAGGAAGAGGAATCAAGAAGACAGTAGATAATGATTAACATCGCATTTAAATTTTTGAAGATCAAAGTTGGCTGGAAAGCATGAAGCCGGAAGAGAGTTCCACAGGTGAGAAGTGAGAACAATAAAGGAAGAGGAATCAAGAAGACAGTAGATAACGATTGACATTGCATTTAAATTTTTGAAGATCAAAGTTGGCTCCAAAGCATGAAGCCGGAAGAGAGTTCCACAGGTAAGAAGTGAGAACAATAAAGGAAGAGGAATCAAGAAGACAGTAGATAACGATTGACATTGCATTTAAATTTTTGAAGATCAACGTTGGCTGGAAAGCATGAAGCCGGAAGAGAGTTCCACAGGCGAGAAGTGAGAACAATAAAGGAAGAGGAATCGAGAAGACAGTAGATAACGATTGACATTGCATTTAAATTTTTGAAGATCAAAGTTGGCTGGAAAGCATGAAACCGGAAGAGAGTTCCACAGGTGAGAAGAGAGAACAATAAAGGAAGAGGAATCAAGAAGACAGTAGATAATGATTGACATTGCATTTAAATTTTTGAAGATCAAAGTTGGCTCCAAAGCTTGAAGCCGGAAGAGAGTTCCACAGGTGAGAAGTGAGAACAATAAAGGAAGAGGAATCAAGAAGACAGTAGATAATGATTGACATTGCATTTAAATTTTTGAAGATCAAAGTTGGCTCCAAAGCTTGAAGCCGGAAGAGAGTTCCACAGGTGAGAAGTGAGAACAATAAACGAAGAGGAATCAAGAAGACCGTAGATAACCATTGACATTGCATTTAAATTTTTGAAGATCAAAGTTGGGTGGAAAGCATGAAGCCGGAAGAGAGTTCCACAGGCGGGAAGTGAGAACAATAAAGGAAGAGGAATCAAGAAGACAGTAGATAACCATTGACATTGCATTTAAATTTTTGAAGATCAAAGTTGGCTGGAAAGCATGAAGCCGGAAGAGAGTTCCACAGGCGAGAAGTGAGAACAATAAAAGAAGAGGAATCCAGAAGACAGCAGATGACGATTGACATTGCATTTAAATTTTTGAAGATCAAGGTTGGCTCCAAAGCTTGAAGCCGGAAGAGAGTTCCACAGGTGAGAAGTGAGAACAATAAAGGAAGAGGAATCAAGAAGACAGTAGATAACGATTGACATTGCATTTAAATTTTTGAAGATCAAAGTTGGCTCCAAAGCATGAAGCCGGAAGAGAGTTCCACAGGCGAGAAGTGAGAACAATAAAGGAAGAGGAATCGAGAAGACAGTAGATAACGATTGACATTGCATTTAAATTTTTGAAGATCAAAGTTGGCTGGAAAGCATGAAACCGGAAGAGAGTTCCACAGGTGAGAAGTGAGAACAATAAAGGAAGAGGAATCAAGAAGACAGTAGATAACCATTGACATTGCATTTAAATTTTTGAAGATCAAAGCTGGCTGGAAAGCATGAAGCCGGAAGAGAGTTCCACAGGCGAGAAGTGAGAACAATAAAAGAAGAGGAATCAAGAAGCCAGCAGATGACGATTGACATTGCATTTAAATTTTTGAAGATCAAGGTTGGCTCCAATGCTTGAAGCCGGAAGAGAGTTCCACAGGTGAGAAGTGAGAACAATAAAGGAAGAGGAATCAAGAAGACAGTAGATAACGATTGACATTGCATTTAAATTTTTGAAGATCAAAGTTGGGTGGAAAGTATGAAGCCGGAAGAGAGTTCCACAGGCGAGAAGTGAGAACAATAAAGGAAGAGGAATCAAGAAGGAGTAGATAACGATTGACATTGCATTGAAATATTTGAAGATCAAAGTTGGCTAGAAAGAATGAAGCCAGAAAAAGCTGTATATGTGTGAAGAGCAAGAGTAAAAAGCCTTATAGCATAAAACTTGCCATTACATTATGAAACCTTGTCAATTAAAATAATATATTACTTAATACTTGGGCCAAGAATGACTCAAAATAGAAAATTACCGAATCAGTAAGGGCATAAAGGGAGTAAGTAAAAAGTACATATAATGTCGATATACAGGATAGATAACTTGTAGAGGTTAAGATAGCAGTGATTATTGAAATATTCTTTTGGCGGGAGGAGGCTGTTGCACAAAATAGTGGTCCTTGGAAAGAAGCTGTCTAAATGAAACTTCCTCCTTACCAATGGAATACAAAAGGGAATGGAGAGGATTCAACCCTGTAGACATGGAACGACGAGTCTTAGATGTAAAGGTCTGAACTGGTGGAATTAAGCATTGGAGATTTAGCACGGAAACATGTTTTTATCAGCTTCTATTTTTTTCACTTTAAAAAGATATTTAATTTTTTTCGTGTGAATTTCATGGTTTATTTTTGTACTGTTCTGTCCATTTTATTGTTCTTTGTTTGTTGGAATTCTTGTAAGATGGATCTCACTTAATAAGTTTATTTGCATTCAGTGACAAATGTCAAAATCAGTCCAAAATAAAAACAAAATAACAATAATACAATTGGAGTTCTGTTGACAATGACAAAATCTCTAATATTACTCTGTGTACTGAGAGCTATACATTTAGATAGATAGATAGATAGATAGATAGATAGATAGATAGATAGATAGATAGATAGATAGATATGAACAGTATGAGATAGATAGATAGATAGATAGATAGATAGATAGATAGATAGATAGATAGATAGATAGGAAATGACTGAGATAGATAGATAGATAGATAGATAGATAGATAGGAAATGACTGAGATAGATAGATAGATAGATAGATAGATAGATAGATAGGAAATGACTGAGATAGATAGATAGATAGATAGATAGATAGATAGATAGATAGATAGATAGATATGAGCAATATGGGATAGATAGATAGATATGAACAGTATGAGATAGATAGATAGATAGATAGATAGATAGATAGATAGATAGATAGATAGATATGAACAGTATGAGATAGATAGATAGATATGAACAGTATGAGATAGATATATAGATAGGAAATGACTGAGATAGATAGATAGATAGATAGATAGATAGATAGATAGATAGATAGATATTAGGTTGGTGCAAAATAATGACGTAATAATGTCGTTTTTTGACGTATTTTTTAACGTCAAAAAACGACATTATTACTTCATTATTTTTGCACCAACCTAATAGATAGATAGATAGATATGAACAGTATTTGATAGATAGATAGATAGATAGATAGATAGATAGATAGATTGGAAATGACTGAGATAGATAGATAGATAGATAGATAGATAGATAGATAGATAGATAGATAGATATGAACAGTATGAGATAGATAGATAGACATGAACAGTATGAGATAGATAGATAGATAGATAGATAGATAGATAGATAGATTGGAAATGACTGAGATAGATAGATAGATAGATAGATAGATAGATAGATAGATAGATAGATAGATAGATAGATATGAACAGTATGAGATAGATAGATAGATAGATAGGAAATGACTGAGATAGATAGATAGATAGATAGATAGATAGATAGGAAATGACTGAGATAGATAGATAGATAGATAGATAGATAGATAGATAGATAGATAGATAGATAGATAGATATGAACAGTATTTGATAGATAGATAGATAGATAGATAGATAGATAAATAGATAGATAGATAGATAGATATGAACAGTATGAGATAGATAGATAGATAGATAGATAGATAGATAGATAGATAGATGTGAACAGTATTTGATAGATAGATAGATAGATAGATAGATAGATAGATAGATAGATAGATAGATAGATAGATGCGAATCGACTGACATCAATAGATAATAAAAAGAAAAGACTGAGACAGAATGATAGATAAAAAAAATTCCTGGTATAGATTCATTTTTATTAAGTCTGGCACAAGAACTCAATAATAGAGAGCCCAATGAAGATCCAAATTTCTACACTGACAACTAATCTCTGGCCTTTTTTCCTTGTTTTTTTCTTCTTCGTTTTCTTTTTATATTTTTTTTTTTGTTGTTGTTTTCAACCTTACCCCTGCTGCAGCATGTGTTCTCCCTCCCTTATTTGGCTGCCTATTTACATCAGAGCAGAAGAATTTTATACACTGATCTTTTGTCATGGTGCCTGATCAGAGGTTCGTGATTAAAAGAAAGAATTCCTCTGATGAATTCTTCAGCGGGTCACTCTTTCTTCAACTGTGAATTACTTGCAATGCGTTGCAAGAAAATTGTCTGGAAGGCAGAAAAACACTTTCCTCCCAGCCCGGGTGTTAGGGAAGACGTTTACGATGGGGGTGGGGAATTTCAGAAAAAAAGAAACACGATTTCTCTCTCTCTCTCTCTCTCTCTCTCTCTCTCTCTCTATATATATATATATATATATATATATATATATATATCTGCTGCACTTTGCGTGTGTGCGTATTTGTGTGTGCAATTCAATATACATGCGTGTGTGTCTGCACGCTTGCTTGTGCATGAGGACATGTGCATATGTCTGCGTATACTTGCGCGTCGATGTACGCGTCGGTGTGTTTCTGTATATGACTGCATCTGTGTATGTGTTTATTTGATTTTCTATCTGTGTGTATGTATCTCTGTTCGCCTATGCAGATATATGTTTATGTGACTGTGTGTCTGAGTCTGTCTTTCTACATGTCTATATACTGATTGCCACCGTGTGTGTGTGTGCCTGTTTGTATGTCTGTGTGTTTGAGCTAGCACACTTTCGTGTTTATGCGCATGTGTATGTATGCAGTCATCTGCACATATATGTCTGTGTCCTTCTATGTGTATCTGCATATGATTGTTTCTGTGTGTCTGTGTGTGTGCGTGTGTCTGTGTGTGTGTGAGAGAGAGAGAGAGAGAGAGAGAGGTGGGGGACAAGTTGCTGTGTGTACCTCTGAACATATAAAGTGAAACGAAAACCCCCAACTTGTAAATACAGGGTGTCCATAAAGTTCGCGTGCATTTTTTAAAAAAAATTAAATTTAAAGTGCACACGAACTTTATGGACACCCTGTATTTAATTTGCAGGCCCTCCATTCAACGATGGTAATCGGTGCAAGAGAAAGCAATTTTTTATCAAAATTATTTCTAAGTCACCAAGTAAAACATAGTACCTCATAATAAAACTGACAATTTTTTTGTAACCGTCATCTCGGCTTCAGTCACATTCCCACCAACGTAACGTGGTATGTGCAGACTTTTCTATAAATATTTTTATGGCAGTTGTTTTAATAAGTTTCCTCCTTGGTACATCGTCCACATGAATTGAAGCGTAATACTAGATTGGCACTTAGGTCTCAATGTTTTACTTCCTTATTAGAAAAAATTGTTAAAAAAACAAACTTCCTAAAGTGGGAGAAAGGAAGTTGTTGAAAGGATATCCTATAGTTATTCAATTCATATCCTAAGTCTTGTCGGCAATAAATTACCCATTTAGGTTGATATGCCGTACAACAAATTAAACCAAACCAAACAGATTTCTTACAAAGAATACATATTCTATTCATACGAATCTATCCTAAAAAATGTTGTCGGCATTAAATAACCCATTGAGGTTGATAAACCGTAAAACAAAATAAACCAAATCAAACTGATTTCTTACAAAGAATACATATTCTATTCATACGAACCTATCCTAAAAATCTTGTCGGCATTAAATAATCCATTGAGGTTGATATGCCGTAAAATAAAATAAACCAAACCAAACTGATTTCTTACAAAGAATACATATTCTATTCATACGAACCTATCCTAAAAATCTTGTCGGCATTAAATAATCCATTGAGGTTGGTATGCCGTAAAATAAAATAAACCAAACCAAACTGATTTCTTACAAAGAATACATATTCAATTCATACGAACCTATCCTAAAAATCTTGTTGGCATTAAATAACCCATTGAGGTGTTGATATGCCGTAAAATAAACCAACCAAACCAAACTGATTTCTTACAAAGAATACATATTCTATTCATACGAATCTATCCTAAAAATCTTGTTGGCATTAAATAACCCATTGAGGTGTTGATATACCGTAAAATAAACCAAACCAAACCAAACTGATTTCTTACAAAGAATACATATTCTATTCATACGAATCTATCCTAAAAATCTTGTCGGCATTAAATAACCCATTGAGGTGTTGATATGCCGTGAAACAAAATAAATCAACTTAAATTAAAACTTCATTGTTGCGCATATGTTCACTCTTTTATATTCTTGGCATCCTTCTATAGAATAACATTTCTGCTGCTTCCACTCTCTTCTTCATTGAGGTGATTATCCAGCATTTATTGCCATATAAGGTATCCAGTATTTATTGCCATATAAGGTATCCAGCATTTATTGCCATATAAGGAGTGTCAATATTTATATAACATTCCATTACACTTTCCTTTGTTTCTTAAGAAAAATTTCTTGTTTCTGAATACTTTTCTTAGCTTTTGGATGACATCTTTCTCCATTCCAATTCGCCTTGGGATTTCAATGTCATATTATCCATCCTCTGTTAAAACACTTCCTAGATATTTTAATGTTTGTATTTGCTTGATTTTGGTGTTTCGAAATCCGTCGTCGGCATCTTGTACTTTTTGCTGTGAGCCATACTTTCTGTCTTCTTATAATTGATATTTAGTCCTTTTTTTCTTTCTTGCCTTCCTTTACTATTTTCTGTAAGAGTGTCTGGAATTTGCTTTCTGTGTTCGCTATCAACACTGTGTCATCCTCGTATCTTATTAAGATGATGGCTGCTAATTAAGAATACTTCTAGAACTTCTTGTTTTGTCAGAATTGCCATATTGATAATGAAATTAATTAGTAGAAAATATAATCAAACAAATCCAGATTTTAAAACTGACATCAACTGTCTTGGTAAAACCTCAAAGAAATTATCAAATTTTTTTTTTTATTAATGCGTCAACATTAATTGAAAATCCAGAAAGAAATTTAAAAAATGAATTCAAATAATTGAAAACATATAAAAAAAAAAAAAATACTAGGAAATTTCATGTTGGTTTCTTAGGAATTTCTAAGTTGATTACTTAAAGAAGAAGAAATATTAATTTCAAGGAGGATATTAACATACTAATATCACTTAAAACACAAACAAAAAATAAAACTGACCGATTCAATTAATTATCTGTTGAAATGCAAAAAAAATATTTAAAGGAAACTTTACAAATAGTTGAAAAGAATTATCGCAGAAATGACGGAAGAATAAAACAGTGATAGATTTTAAACTTTAAGACGACGGCTGTCTTGTTAAAATGTAATCAAATTTTAAAGAAACATTTTCAAATCGTTGAATAGAATACCGGAAGTTGTAGCTTAAAAAACTTTTCAATATTATTAAAAAATATATATAAAAAAAAAAAGCAGTTTATTAAAAGTAGTGATGCAATCACTTTGAATCGGTGATAGATTTTAAACTTTAAGTTGACGTCTGTCTTGATAAAATATAATCAAATTTTAAAGAAACGTTGAATAGAATACCTGATGTTGAAATAGCTTTAAAACTTTTCAATATTATTATAAAAAAAAATATAAAAAACAAAAGCAGTTTATTAAAAGTCGTGATGTAATCACTTTGAAAGATTGATACATTTAAAACTTTAAGGTGATGTCTGTTTTGTGAAAATGTAATCAAATTTAAAAAAAAAAAACATTTGCAAGTAGTCGAAATGTATACCCATAGTTACGGTTGTTTTTTTTTTAAATTTTCAGCATTATTGAAAAAAAAAAAGAGAAAAAAAGCAGTTTATTAAAAGTTGTGATGTAATCACTTTGAAATGGTGATAGATTTTAAACTTTAAGGTGACGACTGTATTTTTAAAATGTAATCAAATGTTAAAGAAACATTTGCAAATAGTTGAACAGAATACCCGAAGTTACAATAGTTTGTCGGAGTTAGCTCCTCCTTAATTCCCTAATTGTTCACTAGAGGGCGCTCTCCCTACACTATAAATATTGGGCGACTTCTTGCTTCGTTCTCTTTTTCTCTTTGCATTGAGATCCGCGTTTTCGCCCACTTATGGGAAAATGCCGTATTTCGTCCGAACATTCACCAAAAAAACAAACTCTACGTTCACACACAAACACAAATGTTGATGTCTTTTTCACTTGTAAATTTGTTGTTTAATACATACATACAGGGTGTCCAAAAAGTTCGTGTGCACTTTAAAAAATTATAACTTTATTTGTATTTGTGATAGAAATAATCTGTAAAAAATGTTATAAAATCTAACGTACCTAGTTTTGAGTATAGCTAAAATAACTAATGTGATTTCAGGCATTACTGTAAATCAGTTGGCAAATGTTTTCCGTGAACTGACAAATCGTATTACCCTTTGTATTGCTAATGATGGAGGACATGTGGAAACTTAAATAAAATTTCAATAAAATCTTTAAAAAATATAGATTTACTTCTTTCTAATCCTTTTTACAAATTATTTCTATCGCAAATAGAAATAAAGTTATAATTTTTTTAAATGTGAACACGAACTTTATGGACACTGTATATTTGTTGATATATATATATATATATATATATATATATATACATATATACATATATATATATATGTGTGTGTGTATATACATATATATATATATATATATATATATATATATATATATATATATATATATATGTATATATATCGCTCTTGTTTGTTTTCTTTACATCTTCGGTTGGACTCAACTTGAGTCCGCCATGTTCTTGTAGTTGGACCTTCTTCTAGCAGAAATAAACACCACGTGTTCCCAATTCAACAACACGTAAACCCACACGGACCTCTACAAGATTTTTACAAAATTCAGTCTTATAAAACAAAATAGGAAAAACAGTTTATTAAAAGTATTGATGTAATCACTTTGAAACGGTAATAGTTATTAAACTTTAAGGCGACAACTGTCTTTTTAAAATGATATCAAATATTGAAGAAATATTTGCAAATAGTTGAACAGAATACCCAAAGTTGCAATAGTTTTTAAAAGACAAAATAGAAAAAACTGTTTATTAAAAATAGTGATGTAATCACTTTGAAACGGTGATAGATATTAAACTTTAAAGCGGCATCTTTCTTGTTAGAATGTAATAAAATTTAAAGAAAGATTTACAAATATTTGACTTAACTAATGGAGATGATTAAAAAATATATTTTTTCCAAAATTATTAAATAAGCAGTTTGTTAAAAAGTCGGGGTAGAAAGTCGACAGCTGTCTTATAAAAATGCAAGAACAATTCAAAGAAAATGTAATTTTTGTTGTTTGAAAAAAGGTGAACCATTTGAGGTATATTGAAATAATTGCAAACTTAAAATAAAAACAAACTATGTATATCAATGCTAATTTTACTGGAATATTAAATTTATTACACCGATATATTGGTTAACAATTGAGTCGGAATTTCAATCTAGAACAATCATCTAATGTTATATATTTTTGCTTAAGTATAAAAGATCCTAAAGAAGAAATCTAAAAGTTACATTTTCCTTATATATATTTTATTGTTATACGTTATTTATATAGACAAAAATATTTAAGTAAATGCTCTGTTTATAACAAACAGTATTAACAACATCTACCGGCCTGAATGTCCGAGAAATTGGCATAGAAAATATGCGTCCTCCGACAGAAATCGAACCTGTATCCTATACGAAACCGTCATATAGCTATATATGACGGTTATACCAAAACGCTCCTCTGTGGCGAAATCGGTAAAAGCACGTCAGGTTATATGACGGTTCCGTATAGGATACAGGTTCGAATCTTGTCGGAAGACGCATACTTTCTATCTAATCCGTTTAGGTGTAACCTACGTAGGTTTTCCTGGCCCCTTAGGATTTATATATATATATATATATATATATATATATATATATATATATATATATATATATATATATATATATATATACCCGAATGAAATGAGAACGAAAATAATATATAAATTCTAACGTTCACTGCGTTAATTCAAAGGAAGGCACAATACCGATTGTAGAGCAATAATTATTTATTATAATTTTTTCATATGCACAAAAACATTGTACTTGTTTTTGTCTATATGAAAAAATTATAATATATATATATATATATATATATATATATATATATATTATATGAAAATATAATATATATATATATGAAAATATTATAATATATATATATATGTATGAAAATATTATAATATATATATATATATATATATATGTATGAAAATATTATAATATATATATATATATATATATATATATATATATATATATATATATATATATATATATATATATATTGCGTTCCGAGTGTTCACGTTCAAATATCGCGTTTCGTGTGTTCACTTTCAAATAACAAAACACCAAAAGTCTTTGATAAGGGTTGTTCATGTTGAAACTTTTATTTGTTTTTAATAAGTCATGAGTTGGTTTTTGTGTCGTTGGTTTCCCGAGACCGACTCAATATATATATATATATATATATATATATATATATATATATATATATATATATATATATATATATATATATATATATTTAGACGATGCATTTTTGAAATAATTATAATATATATGTTTAATATATATTAGTCTTTGGGTGCAAGCAAGCTCTGTGAAACCGTTTTAGACATGAAGTCAAATATACGTATATATTGAACTTAATTATATACATATATAATATATAGAGAACATAATTAGTATATTATTTAAAAAAATTAGATATTAGTAAAAGAATTGGCTTATATATCCTTATTGTATTAATAATCATACTTGCATACACCACAGGATATATAAATAAGTCAACACCAATCGCCAACAGACTGAGGATGACAATTAAACATGAAACAGACTGTCGCCACTCTGTGTTGACTTCAGTGTTCACTCTTATATTTACACACCCTCTACCCCTGATATTGGGCATTTTTAATATATATATATATATATATATATATCAATTAATATATAATTATCAAATCCTCCTCATTACTATGTGTGTTTATCTTCGCTTGAACCAGCTTCTAATGCTCCAGTTGGAGCGGCTTGGTGAGAGTAGTCGTGGCTCCAGGAGGCTCAGTCCTATGGTCAGAGAGAATTTCAGTTGAGTTCCACCACGGAATGTGGGAGTGAGCGGCGCTTCTTAGAGTCTGAGGCCCGGCGGAGCAGTTGGTATAGTGTTCGCTTGCCAACCTAACTGTCGGGGTTTCGATTTCCTCGGTAGTGGATGCGCACTGCTGATGAGTCCCAAATATAGGACGAAACGGCCGTCCAGTGCTTCCTGAGGTTTCTATCAGACTCGATGAATCAATTAATATATATATATAGAGAGAGAGATAGAGATAGATCCTGGAAAAAGAGAGAAAGTGCGAATTTGTAAACAGTGACTACTACTGCTGATATTGCAAGACTTCCCTAACGGATTGAGTCCCCTCGGTCACTGGCATGTTTATTTAAAAATAAATACGCAAAATTCACCTTCCTCTCTATCGGCCGCTAGTGGTAGAAGCTCTGACTGGGTTTCGATCCCGGCTTGAAATGATCGGATGTCTAGCCACACTGATGAGCTGTGATACCTAGGTTTCGACTGTTAGGTCTCTTCAGGTCTGGCCGAATGAAAAATTTAGGAGATTTCACCACCATAATATACAAAGGAAGTTAGGGGGGAAAGACGAAGGAGAAAAAAGGCAGAGGGGAAAAAAAAAAGAGGAGGAAATAATAAATAACATCCAGGTTCGTACATACACAACATATATTTACTTAAGTGACTGCTTTTGAATAATATCTCCGATCTTTCATTTAGCAGTGTGTCCTCGTTTGCATATGTGACAACAGCCATTTTTGCTTCTTGGCATAGTTTGCAGAGACTCCTACGGACTCTGTTCGGCTTGACTTTTTTTGATAATATTTCCACTTTATGTGCGGAAATCTGACGTTAATCTCTTTTAATCTCCAAGTACAATTTGCTAGCTTGGGGTTGTGTCTATGGCTCTCGAGCCTAAAGGAGGTAGTGTGGTTGTAAAATCTACTCTTAAATGGGCCATCTGTGCAACCAATGTATATTTAATTAAAATGGCTGCCGTTATTGACCTCCGTTGAATAACTACCCCCCCCCCTATTTGGCACAGACCGACTAAAGAACAATTACTTTTATTTCTGCGGCTAGAGAGTAATTATACATTGTTATTGCGCAAAGCAAAGTCTAACAGTGTTATAAAAAAAACTTCGAAGAACTATATCTGTCATCATTTCTAATGTTTCCATCATTTTGTTATTGAATATCCTAAGAGGCACTTAAATGCACACACGCACAAACACACAAAGACACACAAAGACACACACACACACACATATATATATATATATATATATATATATATATATATATATATATATATATATATATATATATATGCAGGGATATTGCGTAAGCATAGAAGTAATTATTTCACTCCCTTTTGACCTTTACTAAAGGTTACGTATTAATAGCTACTCAATGTATTCTAAAATCTTAATCAATAACTTCGTAGCTTTAATAATAATAAGATAAAATAATAAAAATAAATGTTAATAAATAATAATAATAATAATAATAAAAAATATATAATAATAAAAATGTATAAAAAAGTATTTTACAAAAATCGACATTTTACAGCTTTATTCCTTGTTAGTGTACTTGACACAAAGTTTATATGTGTACTTTATGTGTGTTTCATGATATATATATGTGTGTGTGTGTGTGTAATATATATATATACACACATATGTGTGTAATATATATACACACACACATATATGCTTGTGTGTGTAATATATATATACACACACACGCTGTCATTTTGTGTGTATATATATATATATATATATATATATATATATATATATATATATATATATATATATATATATATATATGTCCCAGTAATATATATAGAGAGAAACACACAGAAATCTTCATTTTTCAGCATTCTTCGTTTATGTGTGTGTTTTTATGTATATATATGATATATATATATATATATATATATATATATATATATATATATATATAGTGTGTGTGTGTGTGTGTGTGCGTAATATATATGTATACACACACGTGTACGTATGTATGATATATATATATATATATATATATATGTATGATATATGTGTGTGTGTGTAATATATATATACACACACATACCTATACTCACACACACATATTATATATATATAGTCATTCACATACAAGCCTGTTTCGCTGTAGACATCCGATTGCTTCAAGCCAAGATCGAAACCCGACCGATTTGGCATCAGTTAGAGATCCTACCCTTAAGCTACGCATAGTAAGGGAAATTTTAACGTATTATATACGGTTGTATACAAACGCCAACAGCCAGAGGGCTCAATTCATTAATGAAGAGAAGTGCGTTAATAGCAGCTGCGGCTACTATTTTGAAATTACCGTTTTCTCTCCAGTGCTCGATTGAATAATTGTATTTTTTTTTTCATTCTCTGACAAAGCTTTAATAAAAGTGATGCATGTTAGACTGATATACGTTTCCTAATTATTCTTTATCTCATTATCCGTTCGGATTCCGATCCATATTTGATCTACATTTCATCTTTAACACACACACACACACACACATATATATATATATATATATATATATATATATATATATATATATATATATATATATATATATATATAAAGGTTAATGGTCATAGTTGAATCCGACTAGGGAACAGTAGTATTAAAAAGTGCTCAATACATGTGTGAAGTAAAAATAACATGTAGAGCTTGTAACTTTAAAAATCAGGAGGTCAGCTAAATCCGCTACCTTGGTTTCAATCTCAACCGATTTTTATCAAAAGATGATGGAAGCATTAGAAATGATTAAAGATATCTTACTGGAATTCTCCGAGACTTTTATAACGCTTTGAGCAATAAGAATGTATAATTAATCTCCAAGCTTAACAGAAGAACCGTGATGATATCGATCATAAAACGAAAATGGCATGTTCATCATTAATTAATCATAGCTAAAGATCGGAAGCTCATGAAAGATTGAAACAAAGCTGAAATATATATATATATTATTCCAGGATCATTTTGCCATCTCTAACCTTCTCAATTTCTGTTCTGGTTTAACGAACTGCCTTAGAGATTTCACGGACGATTTCATTTTCAAGCCTTTCCCCCTGGTCCCCTCTCTCACGTGGCAAACGTCTTATGGATTGAGTTGGATCTTTTCTAATTGATCTCTTTAACGGGAGTTGAAATGTTTATCTTTCTTCTTGTTATGACGTCCTGATCTAGTTTTCCTTTCTCATATTCCTAAAATATAGTATTTTGAATGGAAAACGAAAAGAATTTTATTTTAATCTAAAACTTATATGTAAGTTTTAGATTAAAATAAAATTCTTTTCATTTTTCATTCAAAATACTATATGTTAGGAATACGTTTTCACAACATCGCCCACGTGACGCCGACGTGATCATATTGAAACGGAACGCTGATCTTGAAAAATTTCAGTTGTCTGTTTTGATTAGTGTCATCGTCTTTTCTTTTTGGTAGGTCTCCCTTGAGAGCACGTGGTATTATGGTGGTTGAAGGATTGTTTGGTGATGGACGAGTTCTTTTGGTGAATGTGTAAAATGTAATGTACGAATCGGTCGCGAATCTGATTAGCTAGGTATAAGATAGTTAGAGTTGACCAGCCTCTACCCCTCCCCTTTATTGGCCTCGTGCCACAATTTGTACTTTTTGTACCAATAAATACCAGTCTCATCGTCTTTTCATGTTGAATTAAATATAGTTGAATGTTAATTATGTTTTAAGAATATGTCCTGAAGATGGTCTACTAGACCGAAACGTCTGACGTTGACATTATATTAACATTAAAACAGCATAATTGCATATTAGGATTTTGTTTGTTTTTTCCGCATATTTTTTTTCATACTGTCGGATCTATATCCATATATATATATATATATATATATATATATATATATGTATATATATATATATATATATATATATATATATATATATATATATATGTATATATATATGGGAAATGTGTGAATCCTCTTCTCCCTCCAGCTATGAGTATATAGCAGGGCAGACTGGGTTGTATAGCCTTTGGACTCTGCTAGCAAGGCCGAGAGGGGGAACTAGATGTCTGGGCAGCCCTAATTCTCCACATATCCCGCCCAGACTCGTAGCGCACCGCGCTACTCCATCGTCTCTCGAGACGGACGGATTCCGACGGCGACGACGATATATATATATATATATATATATATATATATATATATATATTATATTCTATATAGATATATATATTATATATATATTATATTTTATATATATATATTCTATATATATATATTATATATATATTATATATATATATATATTATATATATATATATTATATATATATATATTATATATGTATTATATTATATTTTATATATATATATATATATATATATATATATATATATATATATATATATATATATATATATATATATATATATATAAACGTTATTTTAGTGGGTACACGTGATTGAGTTTCTATCCCGAATTTTTATTTTACTCAAGAGGGAAATTTATAACCACCGGCCTAGATTAAGAAGTCTTATAGTTAATTTCACCGTTTAGCAAAAATAAAACGGGAAAAAACAGGGATAACAACACAAAGACGTTTAACCACTAAAAAGTTACGTTTTTTGATCTGAAATTTTCACTGTAAAATGTTCTGTGTGGTAAATTGTTATTCGCTGGATTAAGTGCACTGATAAAAAAAAAAAAAACATTGTTTTGAAAGATGAACTTTCTTTTTTTCATTAAGCTACGGATTTATTGACGTATAGACGCCAATTAACCTTGAACAACTTTTCAGCCTGTGTTTCTAATGCCACATCTTTTTTTCTAAAAATCCCATCCACCATCAGTTTCTGCTTTTGCTCCAGGATCCGGATGACTTTTAATAATAAGTTATGCCATCTATATGGAACGTGGGTTTTGCAAATGTCTTCTGTAGTCAGTCTTTTACTTATAGCAGCAGCAGCAGCAGCAAGGGGAGGAGGAGGAAGACGCAACGAAACTATGGCTGAAAGGAGTGTAGCAGATTGAACGAGAAACAAACATCTGCAGCTGAGTGTAATTAATTCAACTAAGTGCAAAAAGAAGTGCATGCGTACTTCGACATCTAATTACACATATTCTAAATTGTATATATATATATATATATATATATATATATATATATACATATATATATATATATATATATATATTACATTATATATATATATATATATATATATATATATATATATATATAAAATTTTACTGCTCTAAACGTTATTTTATAGATGCCCATGTTTCAGTAGATGCCCTGTTGGTCTTTAAACAGTGTAAATTACGTCCACCGACCTGCGTATTCGATACAAGACACACACACACACACATATTCATAGGCTACGCGCGTTCTTTCCTGTTATATCAATATATACACACACTCACATATATGTGTGTGTGTATTTGTGTGTGGGGGTATGCGTACAGAGAGAAGGATAGCAAATGGCTGAGATTGTCAGATAGATAGATAGATAGATAGATAGATAGATAGATAGATAGATAGATAGATAGATAGAAAAATAATGAAAAGGCTGAGATAGATAGATAGATGATGAGCTGACTCAGACAGATAATAGCATCTTCTTATATATATATATATATATATATATATAATTATATATATATATTAGTCATCGTGACCGAGTGTTTGAGTGTACTGCCCTTTTTCAGCTACTGATCATGTCAAATTATGATCTCTCAATGTCTGGTCCTTACCCCCTCTCCTTTACTCTTTAGTATTTAAAAAAAAAGATATAAAATATTCCTATTTCTCCCTTCCTTCTCTGATTTCGACCATATCTGTCGTCGTCCTCCTCTTCCCCTTCTCTCTATCACCTTACATCAACTTAAAACTACTACACAAAAGCGTATAAAAATAATACGTAAATTTAGAACCTTTTTTTTATACTTTTCTTTATACTTGGAAATGTGATCTGAGGAACCAGGAAAAAACACCTTCCTGGTGAAATAAAAAATAATCAATGGACCCTTGAGGTTGTCTGTTTTTAATTCTAATTAAATTAATATATATATATATATATATATATATATATATATATATATATATATATATATATATATAATGAAGAGGTTATAGTAGTTCCAACGAGAGAAAAGTGTGTATATTTAAAAGAAGAGAGAAACCGCAAACGTTTTTGGTTGTGTGGATTTTTTAAAAACTAGATTATGCTTTATTTTCCATAATTTTGCTACACCAGTTTCCGGTCCCGTGACCGTCATCAGGCAAAGGGTGGAGATATTATTAAAAATAAATCATTTATTTCCTTTATATTTTTCGATGTTAAATATTCTCGATATGAGACATTCTCTTTTTTTGTTGTTAATGATCCAAACGTCTTTCTTGAACTGGCAGTGAAAAGTTCTGCATGAAGTTGTTATAAAAACAATTAAGATTGGTTCGCGAAATGATGGAGTAGTTATCGGCATGCTTATCTTTTAATGACCCCTGTGTGTTCTTAGAGCTATTTCCATTACCGTGAGCTTTTGTCAGCATGCGTGTATATATAGATACACACTGTCTCACTACGAGGAATCAATGAACACATCTGTACACCCACACACACATACACAAATACACAAACACGCACACACTTACCGTCCCATTACAAGGAATCACTACATACACACACACATACACACATACGTAAATACACATACTTCCCAAGTTACATCGAATCAGTATATACACACACACACACACACACGCGCACACACACACACACACACACACACACACACACATATATATATATATATATATATATATATATATATATAGATAGATAGATATACGTAATTATATATTTTTAGGAATGGATTTTTATCTATTAACCTGAGATATTTTAATTTATTGTTTAAATGTTATTTTTAATGGATACCCATATTTGAGTAGACGCTCTGTTTTTATTTATTTTTAAAACAGTATATTTATTTGTTTCCATCTACCGGCTATTAATATTCGAGAATTCTTGTTGGAAAAACATGCGCCTCCCGGCACCATTCGAATCTGCGTCGTCAAGGAGGTAACCGTCATTAGATCTGACGTGCCTTGACATCTCAGACCTCCTGGTCAAACAAAACCCAAATAGTGCTTTATATATCGGGTGCAACAGCAAAATCGTCCAACTCATGGAACAATATCCATTAATTGTCCTTCTCACCAAGTTTCCAGATAAGATGTTTAGGCATCTTGACACCATTTGTCGTAAGAATCACTGAAAAATCCTTTGAGTTATTCCGCTAAAAAGAGAACAGATTAAAATCGTTTTGTATCCGAGCCACTGTCTTCCCAACGAAGCAAGGCAATGGTGAGAGGAAAAAGATCATTCAGGCCATATATATATATATATGTATACCGTGTGTAGCATCAAAATTGTCCTGCCCACAAAATGTTTAATATTAGGTTGGTACAAAAATAATGTCGTTTTCTCACATATGTTACTATGTGAGAAAACGACATTATTTTTGCACCGACCTAATATATATATGTATGTATATATATATATGTGTGTGAAAAATTTCTCAGAGCTAAACTATAGAAAAAGAGACAATATTTATTAATGTAAACGACAATAGTAAAACTGTATTAGTTGCCGATGCGTTTTGTCCAATGTGGACTTTTTCAAGGCTAAAACGAAATAAATTTATTTAAAGAAAATAACTAATAATAACAAAAACAAAATGTCCTTAGCAACTGAAAGAATTTAGAGAACGCTATTTTCATACTGTAAACTGGAAATTACGTCAATTACTGTCAATTCCAGTTAACAGTACGAAAATGGCGTTCTCCAAATTTTTCCAGTGACTAACGAAAATTTCTTTTGTTATTATTAGTTACTTTGTTTAAAAAATTAATTTCGTTTCGCCTTGAAAAAGTCCACATTGGACGAAACGCGTCGGCTACCATTACAGTTTTCCTATTGTCTTTTACATTTATAAATACATACATACATATAGATAGATAGATAGATAGATAGATAGATAGATAGATAGATAGATAGACCTAGTGAGCAAGACAAACCTACCTAGGTTTCACCTAAACGGATCGTCAGGGAAAATTTTCCCTGACGATCCGTTTAGATGAAACCTAGGTAGGTTTGTCTGGCTCACTAGGTGTATCTAGGTCTGCTCTACGATTGTATTGAGCTCTTTTGTTAGTTAGTTGTCTACTCGTATCGGGTTTTTTTCTTTGGGCATCAGACCTGCATCTGTGAGATTTGTTCGACAGTAGTTCACGTTTGTAGCTCTTTCTTTTTTTAATACCTTTTTTTCCAACGAGATTGATTTGATTATTTGCAAATCAAAAATTCGAGGGTTTTTCAAAACTAGTTTTCTAGTTATCTATATTTATATATATATATATATATATATATATATATATATATATATATATATATATATATATATCCAAATGTAATGAGAACGAAAATAATATATAAATTATAATGTTCATCGCACTAAATTAAAGAGGGCTCAATATCAAATAATTGTAACTGTTTTTGTCAATGTGTAAAAATTATAATAAATAATATATATAAAAGCTGTCTGCTTGCAATCTGTGGAGTTAACCTTCAAGATAGGACATCTAACGTAGACCTGTTTAACAAGTGTAATATTGGAGGAATCGAGACTTTTCTCATATAGTCTCAATTACAATGGACAGGGAGAATGTCTTGAGAATGTCTGATGACAGGATACCCAAGATCCTAATGTACAGCCAGTTAGATCAGGGCTACAGGAATGTAGGACGCCCATGGCTACGATACAAAGACAAGCTGAAAAGCAACTTGTCAGCAGTCAATATACCACATAACACCCTTGAGCGCTTAGCTTTTGGAGCGAGTAGAATGGAGATCAATGTGTTTTAGTGGACTCAGCAATTTTCAATCTGCTTGTCTGAATCCTCTTCAAGAAGCGAGAGCAAGATCTAAAAGGTCAGCCAATCTAACAGTGATCTCATCTCACAATCCTCACATTTGCTCCATATGTGGCCTCCTTTATAAATCACTAGTGGGTCTTAAATGCCACTTAAGATTATCGCCCAAACTTTCATAACTGAATAAGCTGTCAGATCCTCATACGTCGAAACCGACGGCAGAGTTCATTATATATATATATATATATATATATATATATATATATATATATATATATATATATATTGCCTTTGTATATTGCCTTTGTAACAACGTTTTCCCCTTGCGAAGGATTGTTAATTAATTTGAAACTTTTAAAACCATTTATTTTACATTCAACGTCATCACTTGATAAGACACCGAGGGTGTTGAAACAAAATGGCTATTTTTGTAGTGATTTTATAACATATTTATGTTATAAATTTTTTTTTAAATAAATAATTATATCTACTCTACTTGCTATATGCAAACGATTGCATATAGCATGAAACAGACTGTCGCCTCTAAGTGTTGACTTCTATGTTCACTTTTATATTTACACACGCTCTATCTCTGATATTGAGCACTTTATTCCATAAATATAGCACACCTTAAGACTATATTTCTTTATATATATATATATATATATATATATATATATATATATATATATATATATATTGAATACGACAGACAAAATGCTTTTATTTAGTTTTTTATACAATTTCTCATGCAATCTAATAATTATTAGATTGCATGAGAAATTGTATAAAAAAAATAAATAAAAGCACCTTGTCTGTGATATTCAATGAAATGTGCATGGAAGAAGGATTGCTGCCTCAATACACTTATATATATATATATATATATATATATATATATATATATATATATATATATATATATATATATATGTATATGGTGTAACAGCAAAATTGTCCAAATCGTGTACAGCAGGGGATAATTGTCCTTCCCACAAAATGATTAATATCTAAAAAAAAGTGTTTTTATATAAGACGTTTAGCCACCTTGACACCATTTGTCGTAAGAATCACTGAAAAAATCCTATTCATCGAGAAAGAGAAGAAGAGGTTAAAATCGTTTTGTGCCAGACTCACTATGTTTTCCCAAATGAGCAATGGTGAGAGGAAAAAAGATCATTCAGGCCTTCTTTATTGATACCAACATTCATAATCTGGCTTCCATCTTCTAAGTCTATTCAAAAAGCATCAAGGTGAATGAGTTTTAAAAAAAGATGGAACACTAGAAAGGAAAACTGGATCCGGAGGCCGCAAAAGGAAAAGAGATTTTAGCATTCTGCTTCCATTTGACTCAATATTATTATTATTTTCGATTCAGAGAATATTATCAGTCAAAAAATATTTCAATGCATTTCTATGTAATAGTTTAACCATAGAATTGAAAACTGATTTTCTTTTTTTAAAGTTATCGATATACAAATTAACCATCAAGGGATTCCTGTATTGAAGTTCGTCTGTATATTTCTCATGGTAATAACGATAGAGCAGTGAAATGCTTGCGACGTTTCACCTGTGAGGGGGGTGGAAAATAATTTATCACCAAATGAGCAATGGTGAGAGGAAAAAAATGATCATTCAGGCCTTCTTTATTGATACCAACTTTCATACACTGGCTTCCATCTACAAACTCCATTCAGGAACCGTAAAGAGAATAGTGAATAAGTTTAAAGAAGAGGGAACAGTAGAGAGGAAAACAGAATCAGGTCACAACAGGAAGAGGGGATCATCATTTCATCTTAGAACTAAATACATTCTTATTGCTCAAAGTTGAGCCCAATGGTGTTATAAAAACCTCGGAGAATCCCAGTAAGATATCTTTAATCATTTCTAAGATAAAACGGTTCAAAGCTTAAGCAAATAATTGGACAATTTTGCTGTTACACAATTTGGACAATTTTGCACCTGATATATATGTGTGTCTATGCAAAATCTTTCGATGACCCGATTAAATTTTCCCTTTATCTTTAAACGTCAGAATATCATTCGTTTGTACACCATTCTCCGAAAATTGGAATGACCTCAAATAATCAGAACTTACCTGCGCCCAAACACTAAGGACAGATGTTCTGGCGGAAGCGCATTTGTCTCAACGTCCTGGGTATGACGGTAAACTACATCCGCGTCCTGGGTATGATGATAAACTACATCCGCGTCCTGGGTACGGCGATAAACTACATCCAACAGCAAGGTCTCAGATAATGTTTTCAGAAAAATAATGTTGCCAGCTCTAAGTTTTTGAAACAATAATGTTGCCAGCTCTAAGTTTTTGAAACAGTAATGTTTCCAGCTATACGTTTTTTTGTGAAAAAGTAATGTTGCCAGCTATACGTTTTTTTTTAAACAATAATGTTTCCAGCTATACATTTTTATTCCATACAAAATAGGCATTTAAAATTCATATAAACTGGATTTGGCATTAAATAGCCCACAGTGGTTGATATGCCATAAAACCTAAACAAACAAACAAACAAAAGCATTTGTCTCAACCAACGCTTTCGACTATAGCATAGAAGTTTATTTGTAAATCTCAGATTAGGTTATGCAGGTAACGTCGGCTCTAGCAACTTATGCTCCCGCCAAACCAACGATACGGTACCCTCATTCGTATAAATTCCAAATTTTATTGAAACCTAATTATGCACACGGTTGCGTACCTAGAGTTTATGCCTCCCAGTGCAGAATGTGTGCCACCAGTGCCAGACACTTGGAGTTGCCGTCTGTCATTTTACCCTCGCTTTCCCATCAAAAATACAACATATTACAAAGAGGCACCCTCTTACACATACACACATGTTATATAACCCCTTTGTTCTGGGGTCTTTTTGGGATGACCTGGTCAATTCCTAAACAAAGCTGCATTTTTCTGTCCCGGCCGTCTTTTCCCGGTCGGGTGATCGCTAGTTGCTTTGTTCGAAGGTAAAATGAGAACTTCGACAAAAGGAACTTTAAACTTATCTATTTTATTAACACGACGATGTGTACATTTTTACCTAGCCACTGAGATCGCTCTATCATCCCCACTGGGGAGCAAGTTCTCCGAGACACGAAATAACCACGTCTATTGTGTATGGCGTGTAAAACTTGAAAACACTTTCTATATTAAATTCCCACGTTCGGCTCAGCCAATCAAATTCCACATCCCTATTTTGTCTACCGTCTGACCTTAAAGATCAACCTCAGAAGGTCTGCGCCAAATACACTGCCACCAACAATAATAGTTTGAAACTATTA
The DNA here is from genome assembly GCA_963932145.1 of Acanthosepion lycidas. Classification (NCBI taxonomy): domain Eukaryota; kingdom Metazoa; phylum Mollusca; class Cephalopoda; order Sepiida; family Sepiidae; genus Acanthosepion; species Acanthosepion lycidas. The sequence continues at coordinate 86,128,084 of OZ010597.1, forward strand.
TTTAACATACACACACACACATATATATAAATATATATATATGTGTATGTGTGTGTGATAGAAATTATTAGGAGGATTTGAGATAATCAAAATGAAGTAATTCATCGAGTCTAAAAGAAACATCAACAGACAGCCGTTTGTTCTACATTTGGGACTCATCTGCTGTAAGCATCCATTAACGAGAATCGAACCCCAATCGTTACGATACGACGCAAACATTATACCAACTGTACCAACAGGATTCGGAGTCGAAGTGGTAACGAATTAGACTTGATATAGCGTCGCTCTTCACATATTCCGTGATGTAACATATCCGAGTTTCCGTTATCCCACGAGCCACGACTGCTATCCTCAAGTCGCTCCATCCAGAGCATTAAGAACCGGTTGAAGCAAGGATATACAAATGATATAAATATATATATATATATATATATATATGTGTGTGTGTGTGTGTGTGTGTGTGTGTGTGTGTGTGTGTGTGTGTGTGCAAATATAGTAAAAATAGGAAAGAACCTTTAGGTTAAAGATCTAAAGTTCTTTAGTATTTTGTTTTTATTTAAAAAAAAACAAAAAAAAAACAGTGCACAATACATAAGTAGAGCCTAAATTATATTAATTTTTTTTTTAAATATGATTCCTTATGTAGCGATGGAATCATATTTTTAAAAAATAATTATAATATATATATATATATATATATATATATATATATATATATATATATATATATATATATATATATATAGGCTAATTATTAAAGTGCACAAAAGACGAAAAATAAAGCAACACATACCTTGAAACTAACTTCTTTCAAGGAAAATAACTGAAATTTATATGATAACAACAAAGATGTGTCTCCCACACACTACGGTGTTGCGGCATTAAAAGAACACACTCTGGTTCCGTTCACAGATTTCACATTGTCAACAATGACAAAACAGATCTGAATTTATCACTGGATAATCTTTATTGTCCGACTAAGATAATCGTTTAAATACATATGCCATATTGATTGATTGATTCATTCATTTTTCACGGCTTATCAACGTTTTGCAGGTTATTCAATACCAGAAAAAAGTTTTAGATTGCAAATTTTTTAGTAATGATGGCTTAGGGAAACAAGTCTAACTAATTAACCCATAGCTTGGGGGATAGAAGATGTGGTTTCATGCCATTACCAAGGGTTATTTACACGTACGTGAATACAATGAACCCGACGGGAATTGGAACTCGGCTCTGCGATAAATAATTCCGAGCCATTATCCATTACACAACCCGCAAATCCAAGATTACAGCACCAGGTTTTCCTAAGTGGTCACCCATCTAGGTAATGAGCAGGGTTAACATTGCTTAACTTCAGTGATCGTACGAGAACCGGTGTTACATATGCTATAGTTCAGTTTACACGAAATCGAAAAAGGTCCTACATTAAAACCACTTTTCTTTCATATACAGGCTTATACAGCAGATCCAAAAGTGCTGCCCCCATAAAAGAGCCACCCGAGGTGGACAACGCCCTCTAGCTACGTTACAATAATCACCACTGTAATGTATCTTCATAGAATCTTCTAAAAATGCGAAAAATCAATAAAATCTCATAAAAATGCGAAAAATCTATAAAATCTTATAAAATGCGAAAAATCTATAAAATCTTATAAAAGTGCGAAAAATCTATAAAATCTTATAAAAATGCGAAAAATCTATAAAATCTTATAAAATAAATAATAAAACTAAAATAAATTAAAAGTAGAATAATATCTTCTATGTGCCTTGTCTCTTCAGGAGGTGGTTGATCCTGGTTCTCTACAATATCTAGTAGCTTTTAGTAAGTGTTGTATCCATGCACTATGGATGCAAACAGTTAGCCCTAAGGACCCTCACACACTGCGGATCCATAATGGTGAAGGTATTAATGAACTAGACGTGCATCATTTTATAAAAGACAACGGCATGGATTTAAGCGGGCTACTAGATTGATTTCACCGTTTTACTGTTGAACTAACGAGATGCAACCTTTTCTTCTATTCTAAAAGTTTATTCTCTTGCTCTTCTCACCTTGCGAAACTGCCTTCCGATTTTGTGTTTCCTTGCCACCTATAATCTCCAAACATTTAAATACAACGCCAGTCGCCATCTTTTGTCTTCCCGAAGCCTGTTCTTTTTTCTTTCTTTTTTTTGTCCTTTCTCCTCACTAAAATTTTATCATTCTCTTTCACTCCCAGTAACCCCATGCGTCGTAGTGGCATTATCGTCTTTCTTTGAGTGAAATGATTAAAAACACTCCTCTCGGTCCAATTTGGCTTTCGTTGCGGTAATAGATAATTGTTATCAAACTGTGGTGAACAGTCCCGTAGAAGCAAGCGAGCTAGAGTGGCTTGCATCTGGTGCATAGAAAAATAAGGGTCTTACCTTAACGGGCGGCACGTGACGTCGGCAAGTTTGCCCTGTGAAAATGGCATTACTCTCCCGTCTAGCATTATGTGCGGTAACGAGGGTTTTTGTACAGTTTGGCATACTTCCACCAATAGCAAGTCGTGTGCTGATTGGTCGAACTGGAGGAGGCTATTTGCCTGGGTAACTGAGAATAAAAGCGAAGAACGCTGATTGGTTGGTCGACCGCAGTGTTGGCCTGATAAAAGTGGGCTGAAACAGTGAAAACGGCAGAAGAAAAGAGGGATATATGTTGTGACGTGTTCAGAAAGCAAGGATGGCGAATTGAACCAGCGGTATCTTGATTTGTACATGTGACGTCGTAGCAATACAGACTTATTTAAACTACACAGACAATTGCAGGGAACTGCCTGTTCTAAAATGGTATACCTGCTATGTTAACCTCACAGTCACATGTGATAGCATCAATCAAGACTTCCTTTTCTCATTCACTGAAAACCAAACACCGAATCTATTGAAAGCATTGATCTCAGAGAGGAAGTTTATCGGACCCCGATATGGAAAAAATTCATCAGGAGGAGATACATGATCACCCACCTACTGAGACAAAATGGCATTCACTCACGTGGGGGATGTACACACATCATAGAAGCAGAAATTATCCTTGTCTTCACGGAGATAAAAGCATACTTGACAGGAAATAAAACGTACAGAAACAACAGGAAATGCATGGTAAATTGTATGTTACTTTCATACATTTTATTTATATTCTTGTGTGTATTGGTGTGTGTATTTTTTTAGTTTATAATTGTTTATGATAAATGTGATAAAAGGGAGAATTTACTCCGTAGTATTACACACCATATCACAGAGAGAAGTTAGACACGTGCTTCCCGTACCAAGGTTCGTGGTGAAGAGATGGAATTTAACGACTTTTAGCTTGATGTCCGTATTTCCGGAAGGCACAGTTTTTGTTGCATGCTGGTAGTATTTTTATTTATATATATATATATATATATATATATATATATATATATATATATGTTATTCGCAGACAGTACTGTTTCGCTGTATCACAGCGCCTCAGTACAACCGAATGCCTCAAGCCCGGATCGAAACCCAACCGATTTAGAGTCAGTCGCGGCTTCTACCACTGGGCCATCTTCACTCGACAGAATGAGTCAGCCAAATCTATCGTATTGTTTTTACAAATGTAAACAAACGCCAAGCAGCCATAGTGCTCTATTCATTTTACTGAAGAGCTTCGCATTTACGCATGTGATCGTTGTTTTTAGAATTAGCTTGTCGTTCAACGGTGCTCCTCAGTGCGACTAGACAACCGAATGCCTAAAGCCCGGATCGATACCCAATCGATTTGGAGTCAGTCAGAGATTCTACCATAAAGGTAAAAGACAATAGGAAAACTGTACTATTACAACGCGTTTCGTCCACTGTGGACATTTTTCGTTTTGGCCTTGAAAAAGTCTACACTGGGCCAAACGGGTCGGCTAATAATACAGTTGTCCTATGGTCTTTTACCTTCATACATATTGTCTTTTTCTACAGGTTAAATCCGAGAGATTTTTCATATATATATATATATATATATATATATATATATATATATATATATATAATGTTTAATATCTAAAAAAAAAAAAACTAAACTAATTGAGTTTCTTTTTTCGACGTTTTCACATAAGATGTTTAGCCATCTTGAAATCATTTGTTGTAAGAATCGCTGAAAACCCCTGAGATAAGAAGATAAGAAGAGAACAAATGAAAATTGTTTTGTGTCAGATCCACTGTCTTCCAAAATGAGCAATGGGGAGAGAAAAATGATAATTCAGGTCTTCTGTAATGGTACCAACATTCATACTTTGGTTCCATCTTCAAAGTTCATTCAAGAACCATCAGGAGAACGGTGAATATGTTAAGAAAGAGGGAAAAGTAGAGAGGAAAACTGGATCAGGAGGTCACAACTGCAAGAGTGATCATCATTTCAACTTAGACCTAAAGAGACCAATTCAAAAGATCCAACTCAATCCATAAGACGTTTGACACATGAAGAGAAGTTTCAGCTATGAGATTCCAAAGATCAGTGAAAAATGACTTGAAAATGAAATCGTACGTGAAATGTTTGAGGCACCTTATTAATGCAGAACAGAAATTTAGAAAGTTAGAGAGGGTGAAGATCATCTTAAATATATATATATATATATATATATATATATATATATATATATATATATATATATATATATAATTGAACTCTATTTCAATAGATCATGAACTTTTGATCCTTAGCAATGATTAAATAATTTTTTTTTAGATATTAAACATTTTGTGGGATGAATAATTATGGTGTTAAACGATTTGGACAATTTTGATGTTACACACGGTATATATATATATATATATATATATATATATATATATATATATATATATATATATACATAATTTATATATATACATATATATAAATTATATATATATATGTATATAATATATATATATATATATATATATATATATATATATTCATGAATTATTCATACATAAAACAAATACAAAGATTAATGATTTAAATGGCGAGAAATCCATCTTCGCGAACAATTCAAACAATACCTAATGCAACTGAAATTTATAAAACAGGATCTTTTCATTCATAAACAGGTTCGGGGTTTTTGTATATTATTTGAATTGTTCGCGTTGCATTAGGTCTTTTTATTTTACAAGCTTTCGTCTGTTCCTACAGACATCCTCAGGTATGAAATAGATTGTGTTCTTGTTT
>OZ010597.1:86138271-86193271 GCA_963932145.1 Acanthosepion lycidas
AGTTAGTTATATCTCGGAAGCAAGTGTTTCTCCAGTTTGCTCGGTTTTCAACAGCGAGTTCGAACTCATCTGTAGTGGTGTCTGCTGTAGTTAAATAGTATTTAAGTTTGTCCTTGAAGCGTAAGCAAGGACAGCCTACGTTACGCTTACCATGAAAAAGGTTGTCTATACATGAGGATTATCGGCATCCGATCATCATTCATTCTGATGACATGACCAACCCATCTGAACTGTGATTGCATCTGAAAGGATTCGATCCCACCGACGCTACATTTGATCAAAAGGTCAGGGTTAGAGATTTTCTACTGCCGTGTATAACCGCATATTAAACAAAGACGGCGTCTATGAAAAGCATCAAGTTGATTGATGTGCGTCCTGTATGGCGTCCACGATTCTGACCTATAAAGAAGTGTGGTGAGAATGACTCCTCGAGAGATACTGATATATATATATATATATATATATATATATATATATATATGTGTGTGTCTGTCTGTGTGTGTGTGTGTTTCTGTGTGTGCATAAATTTCTCAAAATTAACTTGTAGAAAAAGACTATATGTATACAAGAAAAAAACAATAGAAACACTATAATTTTAACCGACGCTTTTCGTCCAGTGTGTTTTCCTATTGTCTTTTTTTCTTTTATATATATATATATATGTGTGTGTGTCTATCTCATATATATATATATATATATATATATATATATATATATATATATATATATATAATTATTTTATATTCATTTTGATTTAAATTATTGTATAATTGCATACAAACATAGAAAAAAAAATTTCTTTCTTTAAAGACATCAAACTTGATTCACTTTTTAAGTTTACAGGAAAATTCAATGTGGTTCCAAAATTTTGGTCGGTAGTGTAATATATATATATATATATATATATATATATATATATATACACACACACACACACACACACACACACACATATATATATATATATATATATATATATATATATATATATATATATATAATCGGTATCACTCCAAACAAGGCAGTAAAGCCACTTAAACCTAAGGGGGTTTCATGGTATGGAAGAATTAGGAACAGAAACAATAATGAGCAAGAAGAGAAAAGAGTAATCAGGAGGACAGTAGATAGCGATCGACGTTGCATTTAAGTTTATGGGAATTCCACAAGCAAGAAGTGCGAGAGATGAAACTGTTAACATAGAACATACGGCTCAACTGTAAATTGATGAGATATCGAGTACAACGCTTAACTTCATAAAGTCGACGTACCACCGTGAAGAGCTCATCTGACAAATTACCGTGAAAATATTTATAGAAAAGACACAGAGAGGCAACCTTGCGACGATGGGAAAGTGACTGAGGCCGAGTCGCCAGACCAGGACCAATAATATTGATGATTCTTCTTTGGATTTTATCAAGGAGCTCAAGGTAAATAACAGGGTTAACGGACAATGCATACATATATACATTCGTGTACTGACGCTACAGAATCATACGGCAAGAACAGTACCAAATAACAGTACCACATCACTTGAGGACTTTCAACAACGACAGTAAATAAAATGGATATCACATGTACCTCAAAGAGAAAATAGTAACATAATCAAGTTGTTAACGTTTCATGACTATGTTGAACAAAACTATTAGGAAGGAAGCCTTCATCAGTACTGAAAAGGGCATTATATATAATAGTTGGCGACTCGTTTTCGGGGATACCCGTCTATTAGGGCGGCTAGCCAATGCCTATTGCAAACGCTCGCTCAGGCACATTTGTGTATATTCAACACCCACAGGGCCCACCTGTGGTTTATACTGCAACTATGATGAGCAGACTTAGTTACAGTTTCTGGGAGAGAGCGTGTTATCTAGCGTGATCAACAATTTGAACAAGGCCAGCACGATCAATCCCTCGGCTATGATGACTTGTGGCTTTGTGCTAGCACAGCTATCGACGGCGAACAACAGTTCCATCTACCTAAGGCTTCACTCGTAGGGCTTGGGTCAACCCGTGGTATGGTTTTCAGGCACTTTTCAAAGATGCCGCAAACTGGGATTGACCCCACCTCCAGTCTGATAGCATCAGGAAGTCGCCTTCCCGACAAATCGACCATTTATTTTTATAAAATCACAAAACCTTCAAAAGCCATGAGATTATATTTATTTCATTGAAATTGGAAAATTGACAGCGACTTTTGTATTTTGAATTACGAGATCTGACGAGTTGGGGCCAATTTTCCGACCAATGAAATAAATATAATCTCATGGCTTTTTAAGGGTTTGTGTTTTCATAATGATATTATTGCTCTCTCTCTCTCTCTCTCTCTCTCTCTGACATAGAGCTCCCCCTGGATCTATAGCCTTTTCAAAATATCCATACAGATTACTAATATTATCATTATATATATATATATATATATATATATATATATATATATATATATAGAGAGAGAGAGAGAGAGAGAGAGAGAGACAAAGTCCGATAATTATTTTTAAAGACATTATTTATGTTTATATGTTCTTTGTCCATTTCATAATGTGTGACATCATTTGTTTACATTTGGATACGCATCGAGCAGATATGAATGTACGAGAGAAAATCATGGAGAATTGTAGTTTAAAAACTGTAAAATAGACCTTGTTAACCGAAACGCTCCCCTGTGACTCAATTGGTAAAGCACGTCAGGCTATATGACAGTTCCGTTTTGGATATAGTTTCGATTCCTGTCGGAGGACGAATAATTTCTATGAAAATGTCTCGGACATTAAGGCCTGTAAATGTCGTTAAAACTGTTTATTATAAACAGAGCATTTACTTAAATAGTTGTATCTATAAAAAGAAAAAGAAAAAGAAAAAGAAAAAAAGAACGTATAAACATAAAAAATGTTTTAAAAAAATAATTGTCGGAGTTTGTCCATTTCATAATGTGTGACATCATATATATATATATATATATATATATATATATATATATATATATATATATATAATTATTTATTTAAAAATATGATTCCAACACGCTACATAAGAGTTCTATATATATATATATATATATATATATATATATATATATATATATATATATATATGTATGTGTGTGTGTGTGTGTGAATAATATAGACAATCAAAAAATAGTGCTTAGTCCTTGCCGACGCATTTCGTCATTCGATTTTATCAAGACAAGTAATGATAAAAAAAGTGAAATATATATATATATATATATATATATATATATATGATATATTCTGAGAACTTTAACACACACACACACATTCATATATATATATATATATATATATATATATATATATATATAATTGCATCAAAAATAATAAAGTTCAATACTTATATATATATATATATATGATATATTCTGAGAACTTTAACACACACAAACACACACACACACATTCATTCATATATATATATATATATATATATATATATATATATATATATACTGAATCAGAAATAATAAAGTTCATACATCATCGATATATATATATATATATATATATATATATATATATATATATATATATAATTGCATCAAAAATAATAAAGTTCAATACTTATGTATATATATATATAGATATATATATATATGAGTCCTTAGAATGTCAACTTCGATTAGACACGCCCTCGTAAATTCTTTTTGTACCCAAGATAATGAACAGGAAACGAAAAAGAAAAAAATCAATAAAACGTGAATGGAAAGAAAATTATAGCTTTTTCTTAAAACTTCCCGTCGAAATGTCTATTAGCAGAAAGCGTTTGCAAAGCAAAAAGCCAAAGGCTCTCAACGATGACATCATAGGAAACAATGATGCTGCTGCTGATGATGATTTGACAGTCGGGGTAGAAGGGGAGATGACGAAATTCGTATGGCATGCAGTTATAAAATGTCGGTCATACAAAAATCATTGATCTATGCGTGTAATTCTAAATCAAGAGCAAATACTTAAAAAAATAAAGACCTTTTTTTTTTTTTTTTTGCCAGATGCGCCATTATCAATTTAAGGCGTCAATGTGTTAACGACATTAATTTCCGTACAATAAAAAGGCAAACATTTCCACCCTTGTTCATCAATTTTAAAACCCATTTCTCGGTCAGATATATCGTCATGCCAAGGACAAGATATCCAATATCATTGGAACCTTACACAGTTTGGACCTCACTATCCGCGCAATAGGCAAGTGCTGGGACTTCAGTATTCGCTCAATCGACCGCTGTGATGATCTCACTATCCACGCAATAGGCAAGTGCTGGGACTTTAGCATTCGCTGAATCGACCGCTGTGATGACCTCACTATCCGCGCAGTAGGCAAGTGCTGGGACTTTAGCATTCGCTAAATCGACCGCTGTGATGACCTCATTATCCGCGAATGACTCCCATCTTGCCAAATGTTACGAACTCATGTTGAAATTTCTGGGGCACATAATAAGGAAAAAAGGCTTCGAAAATCTGATACTCACATAGCAGATTGAAGACCTGAGGAACAGAAGGAAAATAACGCATAGTATAGTGAACTTGAGTAAATGGATGAACACATTAACCGCGAAATAGGCTAGAGCTGGGTCATCACCATTCGTTGAATCGACCTCTGTGATGACCTCGCTATCCGCGGAATAGGAAAGTGATGGGACATCAGCATTCGCTGAATCGACCTCATTATCCGCAGAATAGCAAACGACTCCTATCTTACCAACTGCTAAGGAACTCAAATTGAAATCTCTGGGGTACGTAATGAGGAAAAAGGGATTGGAAAATCTGATACTCACAGGGAAGATTGAAGACCTGAGAGGCAGAAGGAAAATAATGCATAGCATACTTAGTGAGCTAGTGTAAACGGATGGCAGGACAGCTTTTAAGAAAAATAACAAAAAGACAAAATTTATTAAGAGCTGCAAAGGATAGGAAATTGTGGCGAGCCGTAATCGTCTACGTCCTGAAAGGACACGGCACATACAAGAAGAAGCATATTAAATAAATATTTTGTTAGTGTTCCTTTCCCACGTCTTCCACCACTGTGTATGTATGTACAGATTGATCCAAAAGTGTTGCTTCAATGAATTCTCACTTTTAGAATTAAATTAATCAAAATTTTATATATATATATATATATATATATATATATATATATATATATGCACATTTCATTGAATACGACAGACAAGGTGTTTTCCTTTAGTTTTTTATACAATTTCTCATGCGATCTAATAATTTTTGTCCTTTCGGATGATAAATTATATAAAAACTGTCCGAATGTTCTTTTTATCCGAGCGCTTTCGGCTATACATTTAGCCATTTTCAAGGATTAAATATTTTAACTGTTAAATCAGAAATAGTTTGTTGTATGTATGTTTTATAAAATGTTTTAATTTTTCAAAACACGGTCAATATATTGTGTCCATGTTTAAAGTTAATATTATTAAGTGTTGTTATTTTTTTGTTTTTATTAATAAGGCTTCCATTATTTTTAGATTATTAGATTGCATGAGAAATTGTATATTCAATGAAATGTGTCTGAAAGAAGGACTGTTGCCTAAATACACAAATATATATATATATATATATATATATATATATATATATATATATATATATATATATATAGATAGATAGATAGATAGATAGATAGATAGATTCATCAACACACCCCATCCAATGCGACGATGCCACTAAGACGTAAGTGGCTACTGCAAGTGAAAGAGAACGTGAAGAATTTAGAATGAACTGGAAACCCAATACTAAACAAGAAACAAGGGATAAACTCCTATGCAAACCTACCTACTCCTAATATATATATATATATATATATATATATATATATAGATAGATAGATAGATAGATAGATATATGGACTCCATACAGGTACCATATACGCCAGCTAGATGTTTTCCATAAAAGCTGTCTGCGTGCAATCTGTGGAGTTAAGCTTCAAGATAGGACATCTAACGTAGACCAGTTTAATAGGTGTAATATTGGAGGAATCGAGACTTTTATCATACAGTCTCAGTTACGGTGGACTGGTCATGTCTTGAGAATGTCTTATGACAGGATACCCAAGATCCTAATGTTAGATCAGGGCTACAGGAATGTAGGACGCCCATGGCTAAGATACAAAGACAAGCTGAAAAGCAACTTGTCAGCAGTTAATATACCACATAACCCCCTTGAGCGCTTAGCTTTGGAGCGGGTAGAATGGAGATCAACGTGTTTTAGTGGACTCAGCAATTTTCAATCTGCTTGTCTGAATCATCTTCAAGAAGCGAGAGCAAAATCTAAAAGGTCAACCAATCTAACGGTGATCTCATCTCATAATCCTCAAACTTGCTCTATATGTGGGCTCCTTTGTAAATCACTAGCGGGTCTTAAATTCCACTTAAGATTAGCGCATAAACTTTCATAACTGAATCAATAAGCTGTCAGATTCTCATACGTCGAAACCGACGGTGGAGTCCATTATATATATATATTGATAAGTAAGTTTCTTTCATATTGTCTGATAAGCTTAATAACATTATCATTGAAAGACGAAAGGAAATCACCATATTGATACTTGTTGAAATCCAATCTAAGCTTTCGGTTTACATAAGCCATTATCAAAGATGACAATTACATTTCAATATATCAACCAATACATGGACGAAACGATAATGATAGTCTGTTTTTGATGCATGAAAAATTTCGAAGCAACGACAAACTCGTGTGTACGAGATGCGGAAACGAAAATCACGTCGCAGCTCGTTACGTCACACATGACCACGCGAGAGTGAAAACGAGAAGTATTAAGTATGGGAAGTCGTTGGTATAAACCAGTGGCTCCTGTTATCAATTATAGGCATTTCAGAATATTTGTGGAGATTTCGTAGTTTATTTTGCTCAGGTTAGGTTTCAACAGTTTTATGTATATACCTTCAAGAAGTTTTATTTTTTATTTATTTTTTCATGTTTAAGTATAGTTGCGTTTTCAACAAGGATTTTCTGGAATTGTGTACGCGGCCAGATATGTTGTTTTACACGAGTTAGTCGTTATTATTGTGTTTTTTTTTATTATACTTTCTAGATCTTCTGTGCAACTGTAACTTAATTTTAGGGTGTTTTTATTAAATATTTTACTAAGTCTACTATTAGTAGGAATGTTTTTTTCAATTAAAGCTAGGAATTTTTGTCCTAGATTAATACTAACCATTTGGTTGAACGGAGGGGTATACCAAATGATTTTTCTAGTATTAAGCTAGGACAAAAATTCCTCTATCTAAATATTTTTGGCATTTGAAGGAAATGAATAAAACACCAAAAGTAAAATGGAAAATTATAAACAAAACTAGAACTTGTAAAACTTGGGATGACCCATGCCCTTTATGCCTACATGAAAAACTACACATTATCAAGTTTCTAAATAATAAAAATTTATTAAACAATAGACATGAGTTAACAGTTTTTTGCCGACATCATCAAATTTTCGCATTTAATAATTAGCATAAAAAACAAACAAGCAATAAAATAATAAATACAAATTTTAAACTCCATAGTCTAAATAAAAAGTTTAAATGCCCTACCCAATAAAAAAAAAACCTTCATGAATTCGTCAAAAAAACAAATGTTAGCGAATAATGACAGTTTTTTTTATATACACAAAACCCTTCCAGGAAAAAAAAAATCTTCATAGACACTTAACCAGACTAGACGATGTCATCTTCCGCTTTGAATTTAGACAACCCAACCTTACCCTGACTTGACCTCTTTGAATGTAACTGAGATATTGATACAAATTATTAACCCTTACGCCCCCTTTTTTTAAATAATTGCTCTAGCCGTTACCATAGTAATTTTAATTTTAATAATGAATATGCTTATAAAACGCGTAATTTTCAGGAATTAGTTATTCCAAAAAAAATTTCATACATACATATATATATATATATATATATATATATATATATATATATATATATATATAAGATTTAAGATTTAGGAAAGAGCAGATATATATAAATTAAAATAATATTAAAAATAGAGCATTAATAATATTACATAAAAAGATTACTTAACTTTTAGATATCAATTTTTTGGAGTTTTCCCCGATTTCAAAGTTTCTTGGTAAATGTCCGTTCTTCAAAACCAGAACCTTCTGAAGAAAGAACATTTAACAAGAAACTTCGAAATCGGGGAAAACGACAAAAAAAAAAAAACAGTTATTTAAAATCCAAGTAATTTTTATGCAATATTCTATATATATATATATATATATATATATATATAGATATATATATATATATATATATATATATATATAATATTACATAAAAATAAATAAATAAAAACTAAAGATATATATAATATTTGGAATTAAACCTATTTTAAAGTGTAACTGGTTTCAATGACTTTAAACCTACAAGTTGAATTAATACAAAAATGCTTTTTTCATCTTTTCTTGAATGACAAACTGAAAAAACAAATGATAATATGATTCTTTATTGATATTTAATAAACAAATGATTCTTTATTCCGACTGTTTAAAAATTTTCGTAATGTATGTAGATAAGTCATTTTTTGTTATATATCGATGTGTGACACTATTTAGCGGTTGCGTGAAAATTAAAAGCAAGAAATACCTAAGGCGAGAAGAAGCTATCACGAACGACATACTGAGCGATGTTATTATTTTTTTTAACAAAGAAAAGTGGTAAAGATTTTTATTTTCATTTGCGAAGAAAAAAATGTATTTTTTTTTCGCGAAAGATAGGAAATTCGTAAGATCTCGGATCTGTCGGAATTAATTTATGCTATGACGCTGCGAATAAAAGATAGCAATCTGTCCATGGCAGTAATGACAATTTCAAATTGGTCAAGTGGCCTACAAAACAGAATGCTAAAAGATAATCAAATTTAGTTCAAGTACCGACCAAGAAAAAGATCAGCTGAGGCCACCCTAGAGAAGAAGGAAGGGAAAAGAGAAAAAGGGAAGGAATAAACCATTAACTATCTTTCGGAGATATCATTTGGTTTTGGGAAAAGACACCTGTTTTATGTCCAGACCTGGACATGATAAAAGTTTGTTACCTGAACAGACTTGTGGCGACAGAAGTACGAAGGCGTTAAGGATATAAAGAGGTTCTGATGATAATCATTTGACGAAAATCTCGTTGATAAATTCCAGATGACATTCGGTTAAGATAGAGATTAAGAACCACACTACGAGTCGTAGGGGTCTGGTCGGGGTAAAGAAAGAAAAGAAAAAAAAGAAGATATTTTTTTTCTTTGAACGACAATTGTAAACTGAGGCCAGGCTGGCCACACCCGAGCTGCCGAGTGTCATTGGCTGAGTGGTGGCGTGAGCGGTGGGCGAAGGTAAACATATGAGGAGGAGGGGAGGCCTGTTGACGCCTCTGAGGGGATTGGTGTGAGATACCACTATGAGAAAGAAGGGAAACCTGTTGACACCCCCTGAGGGGATTGGTGTGAGATACCAATATGAGAAAGGAAGAATTTGGGAGGACGATTCCCTTAAGAACCCCTCTAAAGCAGAAAGTAATGGACTTCCAAAAATGGAAAATGATACATTTTCCTGTACGAAAACAAAGAAAATCCTTATTGTGGATTTGGAATTATCGAGGAACCCAAACCACGACAGGCCCCCACCCGGTTTTGGTCGGCGTCATATAAACAGAGTCGCAGCGAGTAGACGGAGTTGGAGAGATGCAGTTCCCAGAAGACAGCAGACGCGGACAGACGCAGACAGAGTTGAGCTGTGAGCTCGCAGACCAGCCTCGCAGGAAGCTGACTGAACCAAAAACAATTTATTTTTGAAGAACGACTTAGACTCACACCACCAAAACAAGTTTTACGAATATCGCCTGAAGATACCAAAAACCAGTTATTGAAAAACAACTTAAGATATTAAGACTCGCCTAAGAAACGCAAAGTGTCACGTATCCATAGAAGTGATTTGGGAGAAAGACGCAGTCCTGTATTCAGCAACCAGATATAAAAATATTTGTTATTCTTTTTTTAACACATTTGAATCTTTCGAGTTGTTACTTTATTTTCTTTTACATATACTTGTGTGATGTCACCTTTGCTCGAATTCGGCTTGCATTACGGCCCGGCGACTGATTGATTTCGTGTACCTAAGATCAAATCACAACGTGGGTAGGTTAGACTAGAAATCAAAGCAGTTACTTCGGTAACCAAACGTTGGAGGCAAGCTGGGAACGACAAAGCTGATACCGAATCTAACCAGATTCCCATCCGAATCAGCCGAGGGTTAGAACGTCACATTTGGTGCCGCGACCAATACCAAGTCACATTGGTCGTCACAGGATAGCACGGGGGCAGAGAGGCCGGTGTGACGTCAGATGTAACTTCTTTTTTCTATTTTTGGCAATCACCTCCAAATATTCAAAGATCTTTTCTACATACCCATATTACCGAAGTTGGTGGACATACCCCAAGACATTTTAGTAATATATATATATATATATATATATATATGGAGAGAAAGAGAAAGATTGAGAGAGAGAAGAAGAAGAAGAAGAAGAAGAAGAAGAAGAAGAAGAAGAAGAAGAAGAAGAAGAAGAAGAAGAAGAAGGGAGAGAGAGATACACTTGCTGGAAGTTCTCGTCTCGACTTATTTTCCAAACTTAATATTCGGATATTTGGTTGGGCTCTTACGTATACACATTCTCGCTGAAAATGCGCGCCCCACTTTTATTTTACAAATTCTTTAAACAATACAAGCCTCAAGAGCCATTCAAGGTAATGGATTATCGGATACCGTTGCTACAAGGTAAGAAGATCGGCTTATGAGAATATGTAGGAAAGATAACCTAGGACCTGTGGAGATTAAGATTGTAGTGATCAATGAGCAGTGTAGATGCCATGGCGATGCTTAGCTATGAAGGTCTGAACTAAGGAATGTAGCTCATTAAAGCATTTGCAATGGAAATAGCGATAGAGTAGAGAGAGGCTTAGCCGTAAAGGTCTGAACTCTTCTAAACATTTGCCATGGAAATAGCGATAAAGGAAAGAGAGGCTTAGATGTAAAGGTCTGGACTGGTGGAACAAAGGAATGTAGCTCGTCTGAACATTTCCCATGGAAATAGCGATAGAGAGAGGCTTACCTGTAAAGGTCTGAACTGGTGGAACTAAGGAATGTAGCTCGACTGAATATTTGCCATGGAAATAGCAATAGAGTAGAGAGGGGCTTAGATGTAAAGGTCTAGACTGTTGCAACTAAGGAATGTAGCTCGTTTGAACATTTCGCATGGGAATAGCGATAGAGTAGAGAGAGGCTTAGCTGTAAAGGTCTGAACTAGTGGAACTAAGGAATGTAACTCATCTGAACATTTGCCATGGAAATAGCAATAGAGTAGAGAGAGGCTTAGCCGTAAAGGTCTGAACTGGTGGAACTAAAGAATGTAGCTCTTCTAAACATTTGCCATGGAAATAGCGATAGAGGAAAGAGAGGCTTAGATGTAAAGGTCTGGACTGTTGCAACTAAGGAATGTAGATCATTTGAACATTTACCATGGAAATAGCGACAGAGTAGAGAGAGGCTTAGCTGTAAAGGTCTGAACTAGTGGAACTAAGGAATGTAACTCATCTGAACATTTGCCATGGAAATAGCGATAGAGTAGGGAGAGGCTTAACTGTAAAGGTCTGAACTGATTGAACTAAGGAATGTAGCTCGTCTGAACATTTGCCATGTAAATAGCAATAGAGTAGGGATAGGCTTAGCTGTAAAGATCCGAAGTCATCAGAACATGAGCGACGGATTAGTAAGCTTTTTGATGACTTTTCCTCTGCAAGAAAAGGTCTTTAGAGTAGAAAATAATTCATCACCCACAAGACTACGTAAATTCTTTTGGACTCTACTAGATCTGGAAAGGTTTTTCTGGAATAGTCAACAACTTTGTGTCTCAAGGTGAGGTGTTAGCGTGTTTGACCATTACTAATGAGTAGTGCTTCACCAGGTGCTTCATACTCATGTCCTTGTGCCAAACTAATTAAGGAAAAAGATTAATCGGCGCCGGAATTCGAAAAGCAATTCCGAAAACAGATTTCTTCAAAAATCTCAGAATGCATACAAGTATAGATGAATGGAGAAATTGATCAATCGATCGAATGATTGATTTATCGATTCAAAGGAGTGAATCACACATTTATTCGTCGATAAATACGTTGCTAGTTTAAATAGACCAGAAAATAAAGAAAATTATTTTTATTTAGAATCGGAGCTTGTGAAATCGAAATATATTTGTGGAAAATGTCAAAGAAAAATTGTCTACACTCCATCTCACACTCCCTTTTATCTCTTTATATCTCATTCTCCATATTTCTCTCTCTCCTTATATATATATATATATATATATATATATATATATATATATATATATATATATATATATTCTGTCTGTCTGTCACTCTCTCTCTTCATCTCTGCTCTCTACATATATATATATATATATATATATATATATATATATATATATATATGTAAAACTCTGTGGGTAAGTAATCCAAGTGAATCCTGTTAATATAATATATTAATACTGGTCGGCGAAAGAGAGCTCAGCTTATTTATTATAGAGCGTATAAACGAATTACATAAAAATGAAACTCAATTGTACTCCATTTTTATGTCCATCTCGCTCCCCGGGATAATTTCCTAGGAGTTTGTCAATAATAAAACGTTTGAGAAAAAAATCATACGTTTTAGCATTGACAAACTCCAGAGAATTTGTCCCAAGTGCGAAATGGCCATAAAAATGGTATAAAATTGAGTTTCATTTTTATTTAATTCCTACATATATATATATATATATATATATATATATATATATATATATATATATATATATATATATATAAAAGTGGTCATTGACGTCAACAGAGTCGAGAGACTGCTTCATGCTATGCGCATTCGTCAAGCCTATGCATGTTGACTTTAATGACCACTTTTATATTTTATATTTACATGCGCTCTATTTCTAATATTGAGCACTTTATCCGATAAATATATCATACCTTAAAACTATATTTCTTCATATATATATATATATATATATATATATATATACATACATATATATATAGAGAGAGAGGGAGAGAGAGAGACTGATTGGTGTTACTTTCAGCATCTCGACTCTAGAGATTCGTAGACAAATCCACCAGCACTCACTCTGTCCATTTGTTAGGAGATATCAGAAGAGTGGACTTTGAAATCAAAACCTAGCGGCGACTTAAATGTTCACTATTATATTTAAATACGCTCTATCCCTGATACTGACCGCGTTAACCCATAAATAGAGCATACCATTTAATTTTTACATATATATATATATATATTAAATGGTATGCTCTAATTAATATATATATATATATATATATATATATATATATATATATATATATATATATATATATATATATAATTTCTCTATATATTTTATATATGTGCGGTGCTTATTGGAAAGTGCTCAATATCAGTGATAGAGCTAACATATTTATTTGAATGGATGAGTTTGTAACGCTGGCTTTCACAAACACACACACACACACACACACACACACACACACACATATATATATATATATATATATATATATATATATATATATATATATATATATATATAGTTGGATTGATGTGAGTTTGTGACCCTGAGTTTCACGCTATTTGTGATCGTCAGAGTTTGTCTGGCGATCGCAAATAGCGTGTAACCCAGGGTCACAAACTCACTTCAATCCAAGTAAATATATATATATATATATATATATATATATATATATATATATCCAAAAAACACCTACAGAAAAATGAAATGATGATGCAAAGCTATAAGATGTAGGCCATTGAATGTCCCATGTCCTTTGTACAGACATGTTAAACTATATATTACTAAGTATAGAAAAAGTTTACTAAATCAGAGAAATAAATTAGCTATTTTTACCATAATTGTCATAAATCTTACTTAAATAATATTTGAATATAAAAATTTTAACAAAGGTAATATACATACTTATACTTGATATGTAAAAATAATTTTACTTACTGTTAGTAATTCTAATACATTTACTTCTTTTACAATGAATTATAGTTTATTAAAACTAACAGTGAAAATATTTTAAAGTTGTATTTAAAATTGTAGTTAAATAAAAAGAAATTCTAACCTAAACATCTTTTAAAATTGTAATTAAATAAAACGTATTCTAACCTAAGGATCTCTCTCCAAGTACTAAAAGCACTTAAAGGAATCCAATAAAACACCTACTGTAAAATGAATTTAATATGAAAAGCTAGAAGATGTTAGCCATTGAATGGACCATGTCCTTTGTACTTACATGAGAAACAAGATATTATATAGTATAATTTATATAAATATTATAGTTTATATAAAAAATAAAAGTTTACTAAATCAGTGAAATCAATTAGCTATTTTTGGCCTCATTGTCATAAAGTTTACTTAAAAAGAAATTGTTACCTAATAATATACATACTTATAGTTGATGTGAAAATAACTCTACATACTGTAAGGGATTCTAATACATTTACTTGTTCTTTAAAATAATATAGTATACTAAAAATTAATAGTGAAAATATTTTTCAAATTGTAGTTAAATAAAACGTATTCTAACCTAAACACTCCCCCCCCAAAAAACCTTTAAATATACAAATAGAAAAAATGCCGTAAGAATTCTTGTCGTTACCAATAAAGTTTTAAAAAATCCAGACGACATGCATTTAACGGATGTCAGATTTCATTGAAGAATACATCCCTACCCACTACCAAAACGTAGCTAATAACGGATACATCAAAATATAGACATAAAGAACACCCAAACACCCCTGTCTAGTGGAAGTGAATTAATCTGTAACCTTGGAAACGTGAATTATGATTTTAGCTGTGTCTTTAAAACCCAGTAATTTTAAAAGTTACTCCAAAATTCGCTTGAGGATGAAATGGAACTAATGTCTTTAATTTAATTACAAAATTAAATTCGGACTTTCCATTTTTGAAACATGGTTAGAACTGTGTAGCGGAAAAAAACATATTTTAAATCAATTAATTTATAATATTAATGCTCTGTAAATTTACATTGAGCACTATTTTGTAAAAATAAAAATTATATATCTTACTGTTCTTTATATATATATATATATATATATATATATATATATATATATATATATATATATATATATATATATCACAAAGTCACATCAATCCAACTAATATATATATATAGTTGGATTGGTGTGAGTTTGTGACAAACTGTTTGTCTGACGATCGCAAATAGCGTGAAACCCAGGGTCACAAACTCAAACTATCTCTGTTAGCTTTCTCACTGATATTGAGCCCTTTCCAATAAGTACCGCGCATATATAATATATAAATAATATATATAAAAAATTGCATATATATGTATATATATATTTATATTTATATACATACATCCCCCATATATATATATATATATATATATATATATAGATAGATAGATATAGATATAGATATTGTACATTTATTATTGGTATATATACGGAGATCTGAATGAGATATAAAAGTAAGTAGGTACATAAGTCAATAGACTGAATGATATTCAGGGGTACTATAATACAACTGGCCTGTATTCTTTCCTGTAAGAGGAGGAGATATCAAGTGCAGTTTATGAAATTACGTAGGAAGGATATCGTTTAACTCTAGTAAACGTTAAGATCGTGGTGATTGGGAAAGTAGCGCCGACTACCGACCGTTGATTCTACTTTTGTTTACAGCTTGGTTAGACTCTGAACTTTTCAGCCGATCCTCTTATGCCTACGGGCACATGAATCGCCACTTTCCGATCATGAGACCCGGTTTCGAATCCCACTGTGGTCGATTTTTTCATAAGGTGACTACTTGATGTTATCGGCCTTGGGGCGCAGTTCCAGCGTGCGTCACCTTTGAAAAATGCCTGTAGACCATACCACGGATGAGATCGGGTAGACGGAACTATTTGGGTGCTGTCGATGGTTTTGCTAGCACGAAGTCACAAGTCACCGTGACCGATGGTTTGAGCGTACTGGTATATTTCAGATTGTTGACCATGCCAGAAAATTCGCTCTCTCCCAGAAACCGTTACTCAGGTTCGCTCAACATAGTTGCTGTATAAACCACAGGTGGGCTCCATAGATGTTGAACGATCCCAAATGTGACTGGATGTATAAATTGTCGCCTAATGGAGCATTATAAAGTACAGGCTCTCGAGAAAGCAGTTGAGCAACATGCTCCTTAAGTTTTCTATGGGGTTGAGATCAGAAGATTGGGGCGGCCATGTCATAACACTCACCTGCTTCTCATCAAAGTATTCCTTCATCTATTTTGATTTGTGACAGAGAGCATTATCCTACATAATTATGAGCTTGGTGGGGTCAATTTTCATCCTTTCAGCAGAAGTGATCAGACAAGACTCTAAAATTCTCTTCTACTGCTCGCTCCTCGGAGTCTTTTCAATAGGTTTTAAGAAACCAGTTCCATGAAAAGAAAAGCATCCCCAGAATATTATACTGAACGGATGCTTGACAGTACTTACTGCTAAATCCAAAGAGCTTTCAAAGGTCCTTCTTCGGATTTTAGATCGCTTATCCTTTAAATTTAGCTCAACTTTCCTTTCATCAGAGAAGAGAACATTTAGTCAAAAAAATCAGGTGAGTCACTTTTATCGAACAGCAGTGTATATATATATATATATATATATATATATATATATATATATATAATTATTTATTTAAAAAATTTCGCTTGAAGATGGAACAGAGCTTAGTACTTTAATTCAATTTAATTCAAATAATTATATTGAAGTTTTCGGCTCTTGTTTTGAAACATGGGAACTCTTGTGTAGCGTGTTGAAATCATATTTTTAAATAAATAATTATATTTATGCTCTACTTTTGTATCGAGCACTATTTTTAAAAAATAATAACAAAAATACTAAAGAACTTCGGATTATTTACCTAACGAGTTCTTTCTTATTTTCTATATTTTTTTCACACACACACACACACATATATATATATATATATATATATATATATATATATATATATATATATATATATATAACCTTTCACACTGAGTTTCCATTTTGCTTTTTCTTTTTCCTAACATCAGGAAGAGACAATTGAAATTTATGGGGTACATAATGAGGAAGTGGGGCTTGGAAAATCTGTTACCCATAGGATAGATTGAGGGCAGGAGGAGGAGAGGATAACAACGCATAATGTACTTGACGAAAATGGATGGCGGAACAGGGTTTAGAAATAAAGAAAAGACAATTTATTTAGAGCTGCAACGAACAGGAAATTGTGGAGAGCCATGACCGCCTATGGGAGCACAGCACATAAAGAAGGAAAAGTTGCAAGAAAACAAAGAGGAAAGAATATACAATGCCAGACTTACACTCTTTTCTTTTTCCTCAGCCTCCTCCCCGTTGCCTCTACACATCTCCCTTCCACTTCTTTACCCATCTCTTGATGTATACTGATTAGCGGAAAATTAAGCCTTTTGTGTCTGTAATCTCTTATCGGTCTCTATTTCATCAATAACTCTCCCATAATGCAATCTACTTCCGCTTTCTTCCAAATAAATTCTCCCTTCCCGTGGTTATCCGTTTCATTCTTTTTTTTTCCTCTTCCACTGGTTCGTTGTCGGAGACGAAGGTAAGATTATGTAACTCATTTTTCACTCTTTCTTTTTTCTCCTTTCCCAACTCGGTAAAATAGCTGTTAAAAATGTTATCAGAATTGAAGCTCTCCGATTGAATTAATTCACAGTACAGTTACCAGTTTTCTTTATCGTTGTTCATCGAATCCACACTCAAAAAAAAAAAGCACAAATTCAGTCAAACACTTTCAAGCCTAAGCTAAATTCCAATTTTAATCGCCATTTTATTTCTGACTCTTTATCCAATCAAATTGCTTCCAATTTCACGTGGCCATACGTGGCCGTGGTTGGTGCAAAAATAATGTCGTTTTTTGACGATTTTTTTTTTTTATTATCGTTCACCCATTTATCCAACTCTTTTGACTTCCCTATTTGCT
The DNA here is from genome assembly GCA_963932145.1 of Acanthosepion lycidas. Lineage (NCBI taxonomy): Eukaryota > Metazoa > Mollusca > Cephalopoda > Sepiida > Sepiidae > Acanthosepion > Acanthosepion lycidas. The sequence goes on from OZ010597.1 coordinate 86,156,362, forward strand.
TTAAATAGCGAACGACTGTTGAGTGGTCGACCTCGAGTTCAACAGCAACTTCTCGTGTGGTTTTGCGAGGATCAGCTTCAATTAAGGCTTTCAAATGTTCGTTATCAATCGCAGTCGGCCGGCCGCGATCGTCTTCATCTTCGAGGCTCTCATCACCATTGCGAAATTTCTTGAACCACCGTTGTGCCACACGTTCGTTAGTGGTTCCTGGGCCAAACGTATCATTGATATCACGAGCTGTCTCGGCAGCTTTTCGGCCTAGTTTGAACTGGAACAAGAAAATCGTGCCGATTTGAATTTTGTCCATGCTGTCGAAAAGCCTGCAAAAAAATGAATGAAGAGATTGAGAACGGTAACGAATAACACGATTCGATACAGCGAAAAACGCGCTTCAAAATGATATATAACATGGCTATATATATCAATGAATTAATTCAGAAATCATATATAAAAGTAACATATGTGAGAAAACGACATTATTTTTGCACCAATCTAATATTAGGTTGGTGCAAAAATAATGTCGTTTTCTCACATATGTTACTATGTGAAAAAACGACATTATTTTTGCACCACCCTAATACATTCAGTAAAATACAACACAAAGATATATTTGAACTGCTAGGAAAACTTGATTTGTGTGGGGAATATTAGAATACAAAGAAACATTTTCTGGAAATAATCCCCCTGCATACAAACAGAAAATGAATTCAGCGAATATACAAAAATAAAAAGTGGTGCAAGACAAGGGTGCATCTTCTTACCGGATTTATTTCATCTATACAACGAGGCGAACTAAAAAAAAAAAAAAAAAAAAACTAGGAGTCCAACCGGGATTTATTGTTGGACTCAATCTCAACAATATTTGATACGCAAGTATAGGGTTTTTTTGACAGCACATGTGCTTGACAGTAGACATAAAAAGAAAATTGCAAAAACTCCGACAACAAGACTGTAAAGAAAAGCAAGAAGAAAGGACTAATTGTAACAAGACAGAATGCATGGTTGCCAGTATTATGGGCAGTCCATGATGCGAGCTATGAATTGGAGATTTTAAAATCAATCAAGTGCAGAAGTTTAACTATCTGGAAATTGTTTTTACAAACGACCAAAAATGGGACATAGATATTTGAAGACACACTGGAATTGTGAAAGATATCTTCCAAAAGTTAAAGAAAATATTAAGAAACGGGACAATTTCATTCGAAACCCATGAGTGCTGAACTGTCTCGGTAGACAGGCCCTGAATCCGTTTCCGCGGGTTCTAAGGGAATATATTTGGCCAAGCCTACGGTAAACTCGGCCTTGTAATACATCCCTCGAGGGTAGGGGGAGGGATGTTAAATATTAACAGTCGAATAGATTGTTCAGCTGTCGAACTCTCTGCCTCGGCAGAGAGGAATTCGGACGAGGCTTTGCCGAAAGGCAATGTTTCATCCGCGGAGGTAGACAGGCCCTGAACCGGTTTATGCGGGTTCTAAGGGAATATGTTTGGCCGAGCCTACGGGCTCGGAGAACCCACGGTAAACTCGGCCTTGTGCCACATACATCCCTCGTGGTGGTGGGCTGTTAAGCATTAACAGTCGCATAGAGCGTTCATTACTGTAGAAATCTCTGCCCTGAGCAGGGGAACCCGGGTGAGGCTTTGCCGAAGTGCATAGTTTTGTCCGTGGAGGTAGACAGGCCGGGACCCGTTTATCCGTATTCTACAGGAATATTTTTGGCCGAGGCTACGGGCTCGGAGAACCCACGGTAAACTCGGCCTTGTGCCACATACAGCCTCGTGTGTGTGAGGGGGGGCTCTTAAATATTGACAGTCGAATAGATTGTTCATTACTGTCGAACTCTCTGCCTTCAGTAGAGAGGAACTCGGGAGAGGCTTTGTTAGACAGAACCTGAACACGTATATGCGGGTTCTAAGTGAATATTTTTGGCCGAACCTACAGGCTCGGAGAACCCACGGTAAACTTGGCCTTGTGCCACCCTTGCATGCAGTATTGCTGCCATATATGGTCTGGAGCCCCTTCTGTTTGCCTCTGGCTTCTTGATAGGCTCCAGAGGCGGATATACAATATAATTGGCCCTGATCTGGCATCTCGTCTACAGACACTTTCTCACAGGCCCGCCGTCGCCTCTCTCTGTCTGTTTTACAAATACTTTCATGGCAATTGCTCTGAGGAGCTGCATTCGCTGGTTCCCAGACTTCATGAGTTCAAGCGCCCGACGAGGCTGGCATCCCGCTCTCACCCCTTCACTGTCGAAACTTCTAAATATAGCCGTCTATTCTACTCCAATAGCTTAATGTCTCGCACCTCTCGCCTGTGGGACTCCCTTCCCTATTCTAGTTTTCCTGAGAGCTATAATCTCCAGCTATTCAAATGTAATGTCAATCGACATCTCCAGTTGCCTTGATCTATCCACTACCCTTCTCCTCATCCTTTCTTCTATCACTCCTATCTGATCTTGCTCCAAATTTTCTGTAACCCCTTGCGTCCTAGTGGCTTCCCGCTTTGCTTGGAGTAAAACGCTTAAAAAAAGAATGCAACCCTCGTGGGGGGGGGGGCTGTTAAATATTAATAGCCGAATAAATTAAACGCTTGTCAACCGACCCACACTCACTAGTCGTGTAATATTCTTCTGCTGTATTTACTGTTTAATATATGATATATCTGTAAAACTTATTTTGTTATATTAGGTTGGTGCAAAAAGGATGACGTAATAATGTCGTTTTTTGACGTTAAAAATACGTCAAAAAACGACATTATTACGTCATTATTTTTGCACCAACCTAATATCTGAAACCATTTACTTGGTCACAACAAATACCATAGACGGAACATAGGAGCTATGAGAAAGTTTTAAGAAAAATATAAAGAAAATAGACACTTATACTGAGAATAAAAAAAGAGAGAGTTGTGAAATTTCTCGGACACAATGATGAAAGAGGGCTTAGAAAATCTAATACTCATAGGATATATCGAATCCAAGAGTAAGCGTAGAGGGAAACATTGTGTATTCCACCTAACAGAAACTGAGAGGGATACTAAGGGCACAAATATTGCTTAACGCGACAAAGGATAGAAAGTTGTGGAGAGCCATGATCGCCTAAATCCTGAAGGGAGAAGGGCACATAAAATAATACGTATTTCATTATCTCCCTTCTGTGATTATAAAGTTGGCCGTTAATATATAATTAGGAATAATTCCCCTCCCCTCGTAATGTTTGTCGGTTCGCCATTAACATTGATTCTGCTACGTCTCTTCTTAACTGCAATATTGCGGAGCTAATAATATATTCATATGATTGATTAGCCCTTGTCAAGGTTTATTATGAGTGTAACAGCTTTTTGCTTTCTGATAAAGCCAATAATTATGGATACCAGTGACCGAGCAATCTGTCAGTATATAACACTTTGCAGTTCTCTTTTTTCTTTATTTCTTCTCAGTGTAGGGGAGTTATAATTCTGGGCAAATAATTATAAATCCCTTAACATTTATATATACAAAATACTCTTAAATATGTGTCCTGGGTAAGACGATAAACTACATCCACGTCCTGGGTAAGACGATAAACTGCATCCGCGTCCTGGGTAAGACATGGAAACAACAAAACGAGTATTATTTACTATGTAGTGTTGGAGACATGAAAGAAAGTAATACTGAGTAAAATTGTGAGTTTGAGATCAAAAGTAGATCAAATATAGATTGGAATCTGACAGAATGATTAGATAAAGAATAATTGAAACGTATAAAGTCTTCCTCGTATATTCTTTTTCTATATAGATTTGTGTAATGGAAAAAATAAGTGTCTAGGGTTTTCTTATCTGGAATCTTTACTAACTGCTAAGAGTATAATTTTAATGTTATGACCTGAAAAAGGAGGCGAAATTTTCGTTGATGCACGTGTTGACGGTCTGTCTGTGTTGCCTGCCTGTCCAATAGTGAGAATGTACATGCGTTGTAGGGAGTTATAACTCTGAGTAAATAAGTATAAGTCCCCTAACATTTATATATACAAAAATATTCATAAAAATAAGAAACAGTAAGATGTGGAAACAACAAAATGGGTATTATTTATTATCTGGTTGTTATGTGGTGTTGGAGACACGACAAAAAGTGATACTGAGTAGAATTGTCAGTTTGAGGTCAAATGTAGATCAAATATAGATCGTAATCCGACAGAAAGATTAGACAAAGAATAAGTATAAAGTCTTCCTCGTATATTCTTTTTCTATATAGATTTGTGCAATGAAAAGAAAATAAATATCTAGGGTGTTCTCATCTGGAATTTTTAAGTGCTAAGAGAATAATTTTGCTATTATGGCCTGAAAAAGAAAAAAAGGAGGCGAAATTTTCGTTGACGCACGTGTTGACGGTCTGTCTGTGTTACTTGCCTTTACAATAGTGAGAATGTACATGTGGTGTAGGGGGCTATAACTCTGAGTAAATAAGTATAAGTCCCTTAACATTTATATATACAAGAATACTCTTAAAAATTAGAAACAGCAAGACGCGGAAACAACAAAACGAGTATTATTTATTATCTGGCTGTTATGTGGTGTTGGAGACACGACAGAAAATAATTTTGAGTAAATTGTGAGTTTAGGGTCAAATGCAGATCAAATATGGATCGGAATCCGACAGAAAGATAAGATAAATAATAAGTAAAGCGTATACAGTCTTTCTCGTATGTCTTCTTTTTTTTTTTTTTCTTTTTTTTTATAAAGATGTGTGTAATGAGTAATTTAGTCGGAAAATAAAAGAAGTGTCTAGGCTCTTCTTTTCTGGAATTTTTATTGAGTGCTAAATTAATGTTACTATTATGGACTGAAAAAGGAAAAAGTGTCGAAATTTTCGTTGACGCACGTGTTGACGGCCTGTCCGTGTTTATTGAATGTTCGACAGTGAGAATGCCACGTGTTTGTGTGTGTAGAGCGTAAAAATGTGGCCGATTCTTACTGGTTTAGAAAGAGTGAAATAATGATAGTTATATTTATTATAATTATTTTAGCCTATAATTAATTTTTATTTATTTACATTTTATGGACACGACAACGTTACAGTAAAATTATTTTTTTTATTTATGTATTTTTATGTACACGGCAGTGTGCATTTTCCTGCGTGTGTAAAAATTCAGTTATAAGTAATATATATCTAAAGATAATAAAATAAATGCAATGTCTTCTTAATTCTTTTTCTTTTACTGTCCTACTTAATATTGTTTTTTCTCATATAACACTCCGTAATACCTTGCATCTTAATGGCTTTATTGCCTTAGCTTGGGATAAAATGATTAAAAAACAAAAAGAATAAAACGACAGGATAAAGTTCAAGGCGAAGTGATAATGTTTTTGTTCTTTTTTCTTTTCCAAAAGCACCAGCGCAGTGTGAGCAGAGACAGTCGAGACCTGAAGTCAGTTCGCTGAGTCCGTTTTCGAACCGATAACATTTTCTCCAAACCACACTTCTTTCCGGAAAGAAAAATCTATTTCTTAAATAATAGTTTCAGGCTATTACTTTTTTTTTTCTTTTTTTTTTTTTTTGCGGCAGTGTATTTTTGCTCAGACCTTTTGAGGCTGATCTTTAAGGTCAGATGGTAGACAAAATAGGGATGTTGATTTTGATTGGTTGAACCGAACGTAGGAATGTTAGAGAGATAGGAAATGATTTCTTGTTGGTAATATCAAGGTCTTCGTTAGTTTACCGCATTTGAATATGGCTTTCGCATATTTGATGATGATTCTGAACTCCATCTAAATGCCTGCACTGAAGTTTTTGACAATGGTATTTTTTTTTCTGTTGGTTGTCATCCTTGGCAAACATTTTAAGATCGTCAATATACATTAGGTGATTCAGTATCGAACAATATAATTACAAAAACACGACGTAACAGAACCCACAAGGTACTGCAGTCGTTGCGTGAGTATATATATATATATCCAGTCATACTCCATGGATGCCTATAATTGAATTATGCTTGTTAAATATGCCTGCAGGGAATTTATTGAAGCCTGGATTATGTTCCATATATGCTCAATGGAATTTACATCTAACGAGCGCCCAGACGAAAGAAAAAAGACTTGGAATTTAGTCGACAGTTTTTGGAGCCTGTTTTGTGTCATGGCGAGCATGAGGTGCAAATCGTTTTTCATTTATACCAAAATTCGCCCAGTACAAGGCCCGTAAACCACTCAAGGTAGAAAGTTAGAGTTGAAATGTGAATGATGAATGAAATATGAGGCGGTACAAAGCAAAGGTCATGAGGATAAGACAACGATTGACTCATGAGTGGAAGAGGTTTAGATCGTATTATTCAGGGAAGCATTCACACAGGAGTCTCTTCTGCAAAAAGATGTGTGAATGGAACTTTTTGCTTACATTTGGAACAAGAAGGACATGAGGTTTCATTCGATACCGTGTCCTATTGGTAAATGTTTTAACTTGTTCGATTGATTGATTCGTTTTCTACGGTTTATCAACCCATTGCAGGTTATTTAAAGACAGAAAATATTTTGAGAGTGTAAGAATTTTGGGTGGAAAATAATGGTTTAGACTAACTAATTAACCCATATCTGGGGGGAGAAGAAGTAGATTCATATCTCATCAGAATTTGATAAACAAACAAGAAATTATAATGTGGTTATAAAGTGGGGGATCAGATCTACATTACAACAATATAAACTGATCCCTCACTTTTTGGTCACGGTAGATTCGCTATATTTATATTCCAGAGAATGTACATAAACCAAAAGGACATACTTGTGTGTCTAATCAGTATTTTATTGATTGCTTAATTCGTTTTTTACGACTTATCAACCTTTTTGCAGGTTATTTAAAGCCAGAAAATATTTTTACATTGTACGAATTGGGGGGAAGGCGATAATAATGATTTAGTGAAACAAGACTTACTAATTAACACATAGTTGGCGGAGGGAGTACAGGAATTGGAATTCTGCTCTCTGATTAACAATTCCGTTATGCTTTACGCCACCCGCACATCCAAGCTTACAGTGCCTGGTATTCCCAAGCAGTCACCCATCAAGATACTGACCAGGCTCGACATTGCTTAACTTCGGTATTCGTTCAGGAACCGGTGCTTGAACGCGATAAAAAAAATAAATAAATAAAAAATATGTAGTAAATGAAATTCTGAGTTTAGGCGAAGACATTAGCAGAATAGAGTTGAAGCAAACTTTAGAAGGAACCGGAAACCTAATCCTAAACAGGAAACAAGGGATAAACCTCTACTCCTGTTCCAAAAGGCCGAGGAGGGGTGTTCACTGAACGATAACTGAACCTACCTAATCCTATTGAGAATAAAAATATTAAATAAAATTTCAGAGTTATAGCGAAGACATTAGAAGTATAGAATTGAAGTAGACTTTAGAAGGAACCGGAAACCTAATCCTAAACAGGAAACAAGGGATAAACCTCTACTCCTGTTCCAAAAGGCCGAGGAGGGGTGTTCACTGAACGATAACTGAACCTACCTAATCCTATTGAGAATAAAAATATTAAATAAAATTTCAGAGTTATAGCGAAGACATTAGAAGTATAGAATTGAAGTAGACTTTAGAAGGAACCGGAAACCTAATCCTAAACAGGAAACAAGGGATAAACCTCTACTCCTGTTCCAAAAGGCCGAGGAGGGGTGTTCACTGAACGATAACTGAACCTACCTAATCCTATTGAGAATAAAAAATGGTAAATAAAATTTCAGAGTTATAGCGAAGACATTAGAAGTATAGAATTGAAGTAGACTTTAGAAGGAACCGGAAACCTAATCCTAAACAGGAAACAAGGGATAAACCTCTACTCCTGTTCCAAAAGGCCGAGGAGGGGTGTTCACTGAACGATAACTGAACCTACCTAATCCTATTGAGAATAAAAAATGGTAAATAAAATTTCAGAGTTATAGCGAAGACATTAGAAGTATAGAATTGAAGTAGACTTTAGAAGGAACCGGAAACGCAATCCTAAACAGGAAACAAGGGATAAACCTCTACTCCTGTTCAAAAGGCCGAGGAGGGGTGTTCACTGAACGATAACTGAACCTACCTAATCCTATTGAGAATAAAAAATGGTAAATAAAATTTCAGAGTTATAGCGAAGACATTAGAAGTATAGAATTGAAGTAGACTTTAGAAGGAACCGGAAACCTAATCCTAAACAGGAAACAAGGGATAAACCTCTACTCCTGTTCAAAAGGCCGAGGAGGGGTGTTCACTGAACGATAACTGAACCTACCTAATCCTATTGAGAATAAAAAATGGTAAATAAAATTTCAGAGTTATAGCGAAGACATTAGAAGTATAGAATTGAAGTAGACTTTAGAAGGAACCGGAAACCTAATCCTAAACAGGAAACAAGGGATAAACCTCTACTCCTGTTCAAAAGGCCGAGGAGGGGTGTTCACTGAACGATAACTGAACCTACCTAATCCTATTGAGAATAAAAAATGGTAAATAAAATTTCAGAGTTATAGCGAAGACATTAGAAGTATAGAATTGAAGTAGACTTTAGAAGGAACCGGAAACGCAATCCTAAACAGGAAAAAAATGATTAAACCTCTCTCTCCTGCTCAAAAAACGGTGTGGAGTGTTAAACTGGACGATAGGCGAATCTATGTACTCTTATTGAGGAAATTAAATAAATAGCTGAATTTCAGGGTTTATTTTATTTTATTCGGTCGAGCTAACTCGGACATTTCTGAGTCTAACATGCCAAACATCATCCTACATCAAGGTCGAAAGGTCATTACGGTGTATTCTGCGTCATAATACAGTAAGTCAACGTAGGTGATGCTGGTCGACCAGTCCGTCTTGTGCCGTGGCTAGGTGTCCAGAGCAGTAGATAACTCTCTCGAGTTCTTTTATTGCTTGCCAGCAGTGTCCTGTTCACGTAGGTATGCCGGAAATAACGAGATTTTATATTTCTTGCTGTGAATTATTTTTCCTGAATCAGGTGATATCTGAGAACTGATATCGGATACGTGAAGCTGGAAAATTAACTTTTATTTTATTTTATTTTTTGCCTTTGAATAACAAGCTTCATTTTCAATTTTGACACTTTGGCTATTTTAAGTCGGACAACCAGTAAATAAGAGTCATTGGATGGACACATGAGCTTCTTCCGTCCGCCTCGGCGTGTCCGCTTTCCTTATCCATCAAAGTAATCGATCACCAAATGTCATGTTATTGATTTGTGTCTTAGTCGCAGTGTGTGATATTTGAGGCTAAAAAGTTACAAAATGGAAAAACAGTACAAAAAAAACAGTACAAAACATGCGCATACACAATGCATCCACACACACACACGAACATACAAACACAAAGAAACACACACACACACGCTCGTGTATTATATATATTTATATACATATACCGAGTGTAACAGCAAAATTGCCCAAATCGAGTAACACCATAATTATCTATCCCACTAAATGTTTGTTATCTAAAAACCCACTAAACTAATTAAGTTTCTTTTTTCAGGTTTTCAAATAAAACACTTTGCCATCTTGATCCCATTTTATTTTTATATACATACATACATACATACATATATATATATATATATATATATATATATGTGTGTGTGTGTGTGTGTGTGTGTGTGTGTGTATGTATGTATGTATACGATGTAACAGCAAAATTGTCCAAATCGTGTACAGCAGGGAATAATTCAACCTACAAAATGTTTAATATTTAATAAAAAAAAAAACTAAACTAATTAAGTTCCTTCTTCACAGTGTTTTCAGATAAGACGTTTAGCCATCTTGACACCATTTGTCGTAAGGATCACTGAAAAATCCTTTGAGTTATCCAGCTAGAAAGAGAACAGGTTAAACTCGTTTTCCCAAATGAGTAATGGTGAGAGGAAAAAGATCATTCAGGCCTTTGATAATCGTACCAACATTCATACTGTGGCTTCCACCTTCAAAGTCCATTCAACAGCCATCAAGAGAACGATGAATAAGTTTAACAAAAGAAGGAACAGTAGAAAGGACAACTGGATCAGGAGGTCACAACAGGAACAGGGATCATCATTTCTACTTAGAGTTAAAGAAATCAATTAGAAAAGACCCAACTCAACCCATAAGACATTTGGCACGTGAGGGAGGAGTTTCAGCTCTGACAGTGCAAAGATCAGTGAAAAAAGATTTGAAAATGAAATCGTACGTGAAACCTGTGAGGTAACTTGTTACCCCAGGACAGAACTTTAAAAGGTTAGAGAGGGCGAAGATCATCTTGAATAAGTTTGAAAATAGTCCTGGAATATATATATATATATATATATATATATATATATATATATATATATATATATATCGAAATAAAAGTATAAAACTTAATATTACGAGACATATTAAAAACAGGCGAAGCGAAATAATTTTATTTTTCCTCCCACAACTTCCTTTTATTGTACATTTTTCTGTGTTAATTTTAAATTAAATCTCCCGTTGAAGCCTGAAGAGCCGGAGCGAAACCGGTTGCTTCGCCCGTTTTTAATATGTCTCGTAATATTAAGTTTTATACTTTTATTTCGATCATTAAATTTTGTACATACAAAAATATTTTTAAATATACATATTATTTATTAAAGACATTTTTATGTTTAACGTTCTTTTTATAGATACAAGTATTTAAGTAAATGCTCTGTTTATAATAAACAGTATTAAATAACATTTACCGGCCTGAATGTCCGAGAAATTTTCATAGAAAATATACGCCCTTGAGACAGGATTCGAACCTGCATCCTATACGGAACCCTCATTTACGCTGACGTGCCTAACCTCTCGGCCACCAAGGATCGTTCGGTAGGCAAGGTCGAATTTACTGCTTATAAATGATCCTTGGTGGCCGAGAGGTTAGGCACGTCAGCTTAAATGACGGTTCCGTATAGGATGCAGGTTCGAATCCTGTCCAAGGACGAATATTTTCTATGAAAATTTCTCGGACATTCAGGCCGGTAAATGTTATTTAATACTGTTTATTATAAACAGAGCATTTACTTAAATACTTGTATCTATAAAAAGAATGTTATACATAAAAATGTTTTTAATAAATTGTCGGACTTTTTCCATTTCTTAATATATATATATATATATATATATATATATATATATGAATTTCAATCTTTCATGAGCTTCTAATCGTTAGGTATGGTTAATTAATGAGGGACATGTCATTTTCGTTTATGATCGATTTCATCACGATTCTGCTGTTAAGCTTAGAGAGTAATTATACATTTTTATTGCTTAAAGTAGAGCCCAACAGTGTTATAAAAAACCTCGGAGAATTCCAGTAATATATCTTTAATCATTTCTAAGATACACCGATTCAGAGCTTAATCTAACAATTGGACAATTTTGCTGTTGCACCCTGTATATGGAGGCACGGTGGAGCAATGGATAGCAGCGAAGATTGTGGAACTGGACGGCTGTGTTCGAATTCCAGTCAAATTTGTGATATTCACTTACATACAAATACCCTTGAAATATGTATGAATTCACCTCTTCTACCTCTATGAATAAATAGCAGGACAGACTAGATCTTAAAGCCTTGGAGAAAGACAACTCCGAATTCAAACCCATATAATTTTAAACCCATATAAGAAAGAGTTTTCATCTGATATTAGGTATCGCTAATTTTTGGAGGTACGTACTTTTAAGCAATATTTACGTTAATATATATATATATATATATATATATATATATATATGTGTGTGTGTGTGTATATATATATATATATATATATATATATATATATATGTAAATGGTGGTACTCGTTCGGAAAAACCTCGGATAGCTCAATTTGCAGTAGAACAAATCGGTACCAGAGGAAAAATGGGGAATAAAAAAAAGAAAGAACCAAGAACATTAAAACAAGGCGAAAACAATCGACCAGTGTTTGAGCTCCAAATCCAAAGAAAGAAAAAAAAACAAAATGAGTAAAAAGACAACTACGTAAAGTGCTCAATATACTAAGTAGAGGAAAACCTATGATAATCCTAAGGAGCCAGAGAATTTGATAATAAAACTGAATTTATTTTATAAATTACTAAAACTGTTTTCCGTAAAAGCGTTATCTTACTGAAATATATCATTGTCGACTGATTTCATTTTTTTTCTTTGAAACACAATTCGAACTTAGTATAAAGATTACAAAAATGATTAAAAAAAAATGGCAGTCAACTGTTGAAAACTCCTGAAGAGTGGATTGAACAATTATAAAAAGGGTTCGTTACCAAAAGTCCGGAGTTGAGACCCTGAATATAACATTAATCAGCTAAGTGACACATTTTATTTGCATTAATCCTATGTGTGTGTGTGTGTGTGTGTGTGTGTGTAAGAGAGAGCGAGAAAGAGAGAATAAAAGAGAGTGGCTTTCCTATAACGAAAATAATCAATTTTTAAAACACACTGTAAGGGACCATGAAAAGTGGTTACTTTACAACAAGATCGTATTGTCAGACATACGAAATAAAGAACCAGTAACCATTCAATCATACAGACTGTGGTTATAGTGGGGTTGGATGGAAATCCTCTACCATAAACTTTCTAAATTTTATTTGCATTAATCCTATATGTGTGTGTGTGTGTGTGTGTGTGTGTGTGTGTGTGTGTGTGTGTGTGTGTGTGTGTGAGAGAGAGAGAGAGAGAGAGAAGCTTTCCCATAACGAAAATAATCAATTTTTAAAACAAACTGTAAGGGACTATGAAAAGTGGATACTTTACAACAAGGTCGAATTGTCAGACATACAAAATAAAGAACCAGTAACCATTCAATCATACAGACTGTGGTTATAGCGGGGTTGGATGGAAATCCTCTACCATAAACTCGAACCTGAAAATCAAATTAGATCAACTGAAGACAATAATCAATGAAAAGCGTCGATTCAGTATCAGTTGTCATGACGCGTTATTCCATAAGAAAAACATAATGCATGTTTCATTGGTAACCAAGCAATAATTATTACAGCTTGTCTGAAAAGTTTTTACTCATCAGATATTGTACTATCTTATTTTTATCATTTTTTCTAGTCTTATCAGAATTATTAATATGAAAAAATAATTACATTTCATGGAAGACTGTAAAAGATATTAATCATCTGAATGAGACCTTTTAGCCTTCCATCAGTATGGCTGATGCTAACCTCCAGCAGAGTGACTCATTGCGCCTTCTCGGGATAACGTAATATTTTAAAAATGTATTACTAGGCCACGAAAATCTCCTGAGCCGACCAAGCATAGAAATAAATACAATATGGGAACCAGTAATAAGGCGTGCCAGAGAAAAGCAATGATAACAAAGTTGCAATATGAGCTCTGGTAAAAACATGGAATGATAACAACAAAATTGCAATATGAGCACTGGTAAAAATGGTTGCTGAAGACATTAGGTTTATAATACCCAGAAATTCATACCCAGATGTCCTCAAGGACACATGGCACAGTGGATAAAAGCGTTGGTTAGATCCAGTGACCGGACCCAAAGAGTGTGAGTTCAATATCCGGTTAAGATAGTATTTACATTACTCGGACTATTGTGCTCATCTTTGTCGCCATATTTATCACAACGCTCCGTCCTTCTTCAGGTGGTTGGAATGTCGAACTGAACCCTTTATTTCGATCACTGGGGTAGACTTTTCTAGTGCCATGTTTAATGGATGTCAGTAATCTCCTGCTAATTTTCCCTTAACCGGGTATTGAACTCACACTCTTCTTTCTGGATATTATAAATCTAATGTTTTCAGCAACTCAAGGACACATGGCACAGTGGATAAAGGCGTTGGTTAGATCCAGTGACAGGACCGGTTTAACGTGGGGTTTCCGAGCCCGTGGGCTCAGGCAAAAATATGCCCTTTGAGCCCGAATAAACGGGTTCAGGGTCGGTCTACCACCCCTTCGACGTAGCCTCCTTCGGGTTCCTTCCCGCCCGAAGGCAGAGAGTTCAACCGATCAGCCGATCAGCTGGTCACCCGACTTCAGACTGAACTTCCTGCTTCCTCTTGAGGCGCAGTATTTATTACGCATGGAATAGTCCATTATGTTATTTTGGATAAGGTACCATAACAATAATGTTTTTCTTTTTCTTATTCTTACACATTCTTATCTCTTAAAAGTCTTGAATCGCAATCCGATTCAATGCCAGAGTAAGAAGATGCTGGAGTAATTTATTCTATAGGGCCTGTTGTAAAGCGCATCCAGTTCGTTTTGAACATTTCCAAAACATGCTGCACGACACTGATGTAACTTGGTATGGTAAACAACAGAAGGATTCTTACTTTCGCATCCGTGAACAGACACTCTTCCGTAGAGTTGCGCAGTCTGTATTGAGATGGCATTGAGTGTGACTGTCTACTGTGTGATCATTCAGGATGATCGAATAAGCAGATACTTCGTTTTTTGGTCAAACATCACACCGTTCGATCTTTCCACTCCCTCCCCACATAATTCCGCTTCTGATTTTACTTGGTTGTAAATCTGCCCCTCAAAACCCAGGCAACGAGATTAAAGAGAACGTAAAGAGACAGCTGATGCTCATCCCCAAAAAGAATTCCGCTAGCTGTTTTGGAAAGCGGGAGTGTCTCTCGGATAAGTGTATGATATCTCAAGGTTTGTAGTTTAAAGAGGATTGCGTCGCCATTACCCTCTGTAGACTAATAGTCATTATTAAATTGTTTTATATGGGCGAATGGTCAGAATGTTCGATTTCTAACCATGAGACTCGGGTTCGAATCTCATCATGATCGATTTGGCGTCTTCTTGATGTTATCGGGCTGGATCCTAGCGTTTGACACCTTTGGAAAGTGCTTGAAAACCATACCACGAGTTGACCCAAACCTTGTTAGTGAAATTTGGTAGACAAAACTGACTATCCGTCGATAGCGCGAAGCCACAAGTCATTGTGGCTGAGGGCTTGAGCGTGCTGGCCTTGTTCAAATTCTTGATCATGCTAGATAACACGCTCTCTCCCAGAAACTGTAACTAAGGTATGCTCATCATAATTGCAGTATAAAACCTAGGTGAGCTCTATGGGTGTTTAGCAAACACAAATGTACCTGAGCGAGTGTCTGCAATAGGGATTGGCTAGCCGCCCTAGTAGATTGGTATACTCAAATACGAGTGGCCAGCTATTATTATTATTATTATTATTATTATTATTATTAAAAGCCTTATACTTTTTGGACAGACAGCCTCACATATCTCTGACTCATTTTTCATAATCTGGGATTAATTCAAAAGACAATATAACTGATGTAATTATACGAACTTTGATAAATAGCTCATTAATATTCTGATAACGACCTCAAAATCAAACGTGGAATATTTATGCATCCGGCAAATCGATTATGATGGCGTTGTTGAAAGCATTTACTAAAATACATGACAATATAAAATTCTGAATTGCGTAATTATATTAGTTTAACGAAACAGTTTGTCTCGGTGCTAAATCTAAAAATTAATCAGCTTGCGCAACACCATTATGACTAGTTACCATAGTGGTACCTGTACCATCACTACAATATTATTATATCAAGTGTGCCCTTTCATATTATTAAGTAGCATAATACCCATCAAAAATATAGACGAGTGACACTTCTGCCTAAGAGCAGAGTATTTATGCCAATGGCCGAAGAACAAAGTGTTACTCTTCGGGCCTCAGACTTACGTATCTACATGTTCTTAGAAAAATGTTATATATATATGTGTGTGTGTGTGTGTGTGTGTGTGTGTGTGTGTGTGTAAAAATATATAGAAAATAGGAAAGAACTCGTTAGGTAAATAATCCAAAGTTCTTTAGTATTTTTGTTATTATTTAAAAAAAATAGTGCTCGATACAAAAGTAGAACATAAATTTTAAAATAATTATATATATATATATATATATATATATATATATATATATATATATATATAATTATATATATATATATAGACAGATAGATAGATAGATAGATATATTATATCAAGTGTGTCCTTTCATATTATTAAGTAGCATAATACCCATCAAAAATATAGACGAGTGACACTTCTGCCTAAGAGCAGAGTATTTATGCCAATGGCCGAAGAACAAAGTGTTACTCTTCGGGCCTCAGACTTACGTATCTACATGTATATATATAAATAAAGAAAGAAAGAAAGAAAGAAAGAACAGAAAGATATATAA
The DNA here is from genome assembly GCA_963932145.1 of Acanthosepion lycidas. Classification (NCBI taxonomy): domain Eukaryota; kingdom Metazoa; phylum Mollusca; class Cephalopoda; order Sepiida; family Sepiidae; genus Acanthosepion; species Acanthosepion lycidas. The sequence continues at coordinate 86,172,532 of OZ010597.1, forward strand.
TCCGGTGTTCTTATAGATATTTTTAGGTTTTACAAAATAGTGCTCAATGTAAATTTACAGAGCATTATTATTATATTATATTAATTGATTTAAAATATGTTTTTTTTCGCTACACAGTTCTAACCATGTTTCAAAAATGTAAGCTAAAAGCTTCGAATTTAATTTTGTAATTAAATTAAAGACATTAGTTCCTTTTTATCCTCAAGCGAATTTTTTTTTTAAATTACTGGGTTTTAAAGGTAAAGCATTCATTTAATGCCGACAAAATTTTTATTTCTATTATTTTTTTTTTATAAAAATGTAGTGTTAGTAATTATTTTTTTCTGTTAGTTTTAAAATGTTCTTTTCGGTCTGTTTCATAATATTTTTCATCAAAAGTTCCCATCGTAACGTCGAAAAAAATGGCAGTCAACTGTTGAAAACTCCTGAAGAGTGGATTGAACAATTATAAAAAGGGTTCGTTACCAAAAATCCGGAGTTGAGACCCTGAATATAACATTAATCAGCTAAGTGACACATTTTATTTGCATTAATCCTATGTGTGTGTGCGTCATTTCTATCGAATAATAGTAATTTTTTCAGTGCTTAATAATTTTTACTTTGTTTGTGCTTATTCATATTCGTTCGTGAGCTAAGGGAATGGCCTTATCTAGCAGGAAACCGATTGTCGCCGCGCGGTGTTAAATGCTGTGTCCACTTTTATATTTACATACACATCTATCTCTGATATTCAGTGCTTTTACCCATGAATATAGCATACCTTAAAACTATAATTTTATCATATATTGTAAATTAACTGATTTAAAATATGATTTCTTCGATACACAGTAATGACCATGTTTCAAAAACTGAAGCTAAAATCTTCAAATTTAATTATATAATTAACCAAAATTCGCTTGAAGATGAAACAGAACTAATGCTTTTAATTTAATTATATAATTAAATTTGAAGTTTTTAGCTTCAGTTTTTGAAACATGGTAATTCTTGTGTAACGAAGAAACAATCTTTTAAATCAGTTAATTTATAATATTTATGCTCTGTAAATTTATATTGAGCACTGTTTTGTAAAAATAAAAAATATCAATAAGAACACCGGATTATATATCTTATTGTTGTTCTTTTTATTTATATATACAAAATTTTATCATATATATATATATATATATATATATATATAATTATTTATTTAAAAATATGATTCCAATACGCTATATAAGAGTTCTCATGTTTCAAAACAAGAGCCGAAAACTTCAATATAATTATTTGAATTAAATTGAATTAAAGTAAGCTCTGTTCCATCTTCAAGCGAAATTTTTTTCGGAATAACTTATTTCTGAAATTTACGTGTTTTAATAGCATATTCATTATTGAAATAAAAATTTCCATGGTAACAGCTAGAGCGATTGTTTAAATAGAAAGGGGTGTAGGGTGTTAATAATTTGTATCAGTATAGAGTTACTTTCATAGATGTCAAGTCAGGGTAAGGTTGGGGTGTCTAAATTTAAAACGGAAGATGATTTCGCCTAGTCTGGTTTACGTGTCTATGGAGATTTATTTATTTTTTTATTTTATTTCTTTCTGAAAGGGTTTTGTGTATATAAAAAAAACTGCCATAACATTTATTTTTTAGGGTATTTAAACTATTTATTAGGACTATGGATTTTAAAAATTATTTTATTGTTTGTTTGTTTTTATGCTAATTATTCAATGCAAAGATTTGATGATGTCGGTAAAATCGTTAACTCATGTCTATTGTTTAATGGATTTTTATTATTTAGAAACATATATATATATACACGCACACATAAACACACACACACATATATATATATATATATATATATATATATATATATATATATACACGCACACATACACACATAGATATATATATATATGGCCTGACGATTGCATATAGCATGAAACAGACTGTCGCCTCTAAGTGTTGACTTCTATGTTCACTTTTATATATATATATATATATATATATATATATATATATATATATATATTTTAAAGACATTTTTATGTTTAACGTTCTTTTTATAGATACAAGTATTTAAGTAAATGCTCTGTTTATAATAAACAGTATTAAATAACATTTACCGGCCTGAATTCGACCATGCCAATCGAACGGTTCTTAGTGGCCAAGCGATTAGGCACGTCAAGATAAATGACGGTTTCGTAGAGGATGCAGGTTCGAATCCTGTCAAAGAACGAATATTTTCTATGAAAATTTCTCGAACAGAGCATTTACTTAAATACTTGTATCTATAAAAAGAACGTTAAACATAAAAATGTCTTTAATAAATAAATTGTCGGACTTTGTCCATTTCTTAATGTATATATATATATATATATATATATATTAAGGTAATTGGTTGATTTTTTTAATCAGGCAGCATTTCTTATTATTATACGCGTTATATTTAATGAACATAAGTGTTTGGGTACACATCTGTTTTTTTTTGTTTTTTTTTATATATTATTTTTTAAATAGTGATATTAATATCTACCGGCCTAGAAATCAGTAGTCTTATTAATGAAAGTGTATCACTTTTTTTATTAAGACTTTGCTACTTTTTTTCATCCGGGCATTGCTCCTCACCGATCATATAGGCGCCTCTTTGATTGATTTCTTTAGTATTCTCACATGTTTCCCCTGTTAATTAAGGTGGCTGTTTACTCATAACGTTTTTCTCTGGTGTACGTTCTTCTTTGTTCTTAACTCATTTCTTCCAGGGTCTTTGATTTTTATATGGTTCTTTGCCGGTAAATAAGACTCTTCATTGTCTAATCCCATGTGGATTTCCTGCAGCCCTAGGTCAGATATCCATTTTTTTAAAATGTGGTTTGCTTGGCTGGCAAGTCGCTAGCTCGCAGCTTCAAGTTGAGTCTTTTCTCTTCATATTATGTGGCATTCTTTGTCAGTAGTCTTTTACTTTTAAGATAGTAGACAAATAATTTGTCATATTTCTCTGAGTAAAGGGGTTGCAGAGTGGAAATTAGTTAATTACTCACAACGCCAGTAGACGCTTTTGAATTCTATTATAGCTGCAAGGCTCCAGACCAGATATGGCAGCAATGCTATATTTTGGTCTGATCTGCCTTACACACACACACACACACACACACACACACACACACACACACACACATACACATAATACATAAAATATTAATGGTCATCTGAATGAGACCAGGAAACACTAGTATTAAAAAGTGCACAATACACGCGTGAAAAAATAAAATAAAAGTAAAAATAACATGTAGAGCTTTTAACTTTAAAAATCAGGAGGTCAGCTGACTCCGCAAACCTTACGGGTATCCTCAGGCGATTTTTACCAAATGACCCCTAAAGCTTTAATATTTTTAAGGAATAATATACGCCATATTATAATTTTCAAAAATGAATAAAGAGATGCACGACGTTGGGTGTGGTGAAGACGAAGAGGAGGAGGAGGAAGAGAAGAAGAAGAAGAAGAAGGAAGAGGTGAAGGAGGAGGCGGAGGAGAAGAAGAAGAAGGCGGAGGAGAAGAAGAATAAGCTGCGTCTGGATTACTGTTCAGAAACATACGCTTTCGACGATTTTTCTCGATCGATCATTTTTGATCATTTCATTTATCCTGGTTATGTTTTGTTTTTAGGGTTACAGGTTCGATTCCTGTCGGAGGGGCGCATATTTTCTACGAAATTTCTCGAACGTTCAGACCGGTAAATGTAATTAATACTGCTTAGTAAAAAAAAAAACAAAAAAAAACAAAAAAAACAGAGCATTTACTTAAATAAATTATATCTATAAAAACAACGTATAAACAGAAAATATATTTAAATAATTGTCGGACTTAATCGATTTTATAATAATAGGCTGTCAGTGTTTTATGTTAAGATACATTTTTAGGGAGCAGATATGATTGATCGAGATTAAATATCTTCAAAGGTGTGTGTTATTCGGATTTTGCTACCCATGCGCTTCTTTCTGGCTCAATGTTTAATAAAACGTCAGATCAAATGATGGGTTTCTATTAGAGTTACAGGTTCGATTCCCGTCGGAGAAGCACATATTTTCTGCGTAATATCTCGAACATTCGGCCCGGTATACTGTTTAATAAAAACTTTTTTAAAAACAGCATAGCATGATGAAAAAAAGGCCCTAGCCTAAAACTCAATAAAAACAAAGTTTTGTCATCAAAATGTTTGAGGCTATTATTAAATGGAAAGATCAAATATTTTTTATTATTTTTTTAAATTTTTTAATCCTTTTTTAGCATGTTCGAAATTTTGGTTAAAAATCTTTTGTTTACGTCAGCGGCGGACATAATAATAATGATTAGTTTTTTATGCTGTTTCCAGTGAAAAACAGGCTGACTTGGAAATTCTTGCAAAAATCAAATAATTGTCGGATTTTAATGAAACTTTCAGAACTTATTCAGAAATTAAATTAGTTTTAAATTTCTTCTTCTTTTTTTTTTTTTTTTTTTTTTTTAGAAAATCTTGGTGAAAAACATTTTTTAAATATCTTACAACCCACTTAATTTTATGAAATTTCGAAAAATGCAATTTTGAGTGTGGGAATTTTTTTTATTTTATTAATTAAGGACTCCTTGGAGAATATAAATCATCAATTAATAATAGTCAGTTGGGTTTTTTAGTTTAATTTGTAACGTATATAAATGTAGGCCTCCAATCGGTTTTGCCGACCCCCCACCACCCCCGGTAGGCCGTCCTGGGTATGACAATAAACTACATCCGCGTCCTGGGCAAGACGATAAATTACGTCCAACAGGAGGTTTTGATCAGCTTGGAACCACCTCTTAATTGCTGGCGTTCTCAGGTCCACCATGACCCACAGGGTTTAATAACAGAAATACTTTGTTAAAAAAAAATAAAATATGAGCAGCAATACATTTTTGAAAAAAAAAGAAAAGATATTACCAGAAATACTTTTTTGATGAAATGGCCAAAGTCCGACAATTATTTTAAGATATTTTTATGTCTATACATTCTTTTTATAGATACAAATATTGAAGTAAATGCTCTGTTTATAATAAACAGCATTTACTGGCCTGAATCTCCGAGAAATTTTCGTCCTCCGACAGGAATCGAACCTGCATCCTATACGGAACCGTCATATAGCTTGATGTGCCTTCACCGTTTCGGCCACAGAGGAGCGTTCGGTTAGCAAGGTCGATTTTATTGTCTTTAAACTTTAATCTTCCATGAATCTCTCACGTACATTCATAACTGCTCAAAGCGTATCCAAATGTAAACAAATGACGTTACACATTATGAAATGGACAAAGTCCCACAATTATTTTAAGACATTTTTGTTTATATATTCTTCACACACACACACACATATATATATATATATATATATAAATATATATATATATGCAGAGAGAGAGGCACGGTGGAGTAATGGATAGCCGAGTTCGAATTCCAGTCGAATCCATTACATTCACTTACGTGCTAATACCCTTGGGAAAGGTGTGAATCCTCTTCTTCTCCCTCCAGCTATGGGTAAATAGCAGAACAGACTGGGTTCTATAGCTTTGGTTGGCAACTGGTCTAGGAGAAGGACAACTCTGAAATCAAAACCTGCGGAGGGTCGCTTGGGGACGTTGTGGCACGTAATGCACCCGGTCTCTGTATTCGGCCCTTCAAAAAGTGTGGATGGTCCTGCACGAAACCTTCACCACTATAATCAAATCTCATGTGCTGGTGTCGGGCTGTCGGTTTCCTAGAAACTTATCTACTTGACTCTCACACGTCGAATTCGACGAGAGAGTCGAATATATATATATATATATATATATATATATATATATATATATATATATATATATAATATATATATATATATATATATATATATATAGTTAAACCTAGAGAGCCAGACAAACCTACTAAGCGGATCGTCAGGGAAAGTTTTCCGAGCGAGTATAGTTTCTTATACTTATAAAATTTCTATTAATAATAATAATAATAATAATAATAATAATAATAATAATAATAATAATAATAATATATATGTGTGTGTGTGTGTGTGTATATATATATTACCAGCAATAAAAATTTTGCCGGTATTAAATAACCCATTGACGTTGATATGCCGTAAAACAAACCAAACCAACCCGGTCGGAGGTCTGGGAGAGTAGCACCGGCCCTTATAGGAACAGATGTTGTCAGAACATCCACAGAACCTCTATAGGTTTTTTATAACCTAAATTTCTAAAACACATAAGATATTTTCACTAAAAGAAAATTTGCAATGTTATGTACTCTCACCACAGTATATTTCAAACTAAAAAAAATCCACTAGTTTATGGATTTAGTGTGACTGTTCATAGTCAACAAAAAATAATAAGCGGTGTGGGTGGTGATTCTAATAAGCTCCGGGGGTTGGAAGGAATCTGAAAATGAACAAGTTGAGGTGGAGCGTTTATTTGGTGTTTATCAGGGCCTGCATAAAGCACGTTGGAGCAACCTCAGTTCTCGAACGTCTCACATATCGAACAAATCGGTTTTCGAACAGAAAATTCGAGATGAAAATGCCTCGGTTATTGAACAAAATTTCGGTCCTCAAACAACATTGCCAAACCGAGTTAACCCGAACGGAATCATTTCTGAGTCGACCGCCATGTTGTGTGTTGTGTCGTGCTTTTCTTTTCCAATTTTATTGTATTATGCCTTTTTTTTCTTTACATTGATTCCTCTTGGAAAAATAGTTTCGGTTTACGAACATTTCGGGTTACGAACGGCCTTCATGAACGAATTATTCGTGAACCGAGGTTCCACTGTATTTACTAAAATTCACACCAAATTCTTCCAGAACCCTGAACCAGAGTAATCGATAGCGGCTCGAATTGAGGAATCGGAGAGTCGAGTTCGAATTCCGCTAGAATCCATTACATTCGCTTGGGAAAGGTATGAATTCTCTTTTACCCTCGCCCCAAAGGGACAGACCGGGTTCTATAGCCTTGGATACCGCAAAAAGAAATGGCAACATACTGCCTCGTGAGTCATGTATCTTTCGATACATGATCGCCTAAGTTTGTATCACGCATGGTACATAACTGACTGATATACAAATCATCCACGGTTCTATAACAGGGGTGACTGAACCCCACCAAGTTTTGGATGAAAATTAGAATCTTGACTCTCCACAACGTCCCATCTTTTGTAGCTCTAAGCAATGTGTATACCCTTGCTATCCCTCCCAGTCCTTGATCCGCCATATCTTTTACACAAGCTCGTTAGGTGAATATGTTGCGGGCCTGTTTACGCGTCGAGAGATACAAACACATGTGTCTCCTGAAATGCCCACAACAAACATGGTGGACTCGGGATGTGAGTCCACCTAAAGAAATGAAAAAAAAGCAACATGAACTGATATATATGTTAAAACAAATGAATATGTATTAACAACAAAAGGTTACAATTGACAAAGACAGTAATGTGCGTAACGAATGAATGTAGAAACTTTTGGGTCCCAAAGTATGTGAAATGAGAAAATGTACGTACGTGTGTGTGTGTGCGTGCGTGTGTGTGTGTGTGTATTGTTCATGAGTGTCCCCAAAAGGGAACACGTGATAATCGCGTTCTTCCGCGATGTTTACATGTTGACGTAAAAAGTAAAAAAAGGGAGAGAAAAGATATCGCCGAGTATTCATAGTTTTATAACCCTCATTTCAATTTCAAACATTTTCTTGAATTTCATTGGTTGTTAAATAAAAAATAAGCTTCGAGAAATCTTCATAGCAAAACAGTCAAAATTTGTGCAAAAGTAGGCTCAACCGATATAAAAAAAAAAAAACTTTCTCAAATTCATCCCTAATTTAAATGTTTCAAGAAATCCTATTGGCTAAAAAATAAAAAAAAAATACAACATTCGCCCACGCATTTTTCAGAAAAAATCACAACAGCTACCAAGCCCCGTTGGAGTCGATTTCGTTGTTAAGAAAACTATAAATAGAAATAATAAATGAATTTTCGTCGCATTTCAGACTCACACACGCGAAAGATACACACAGGAATTATGTGCCGCCAAAGAAACAAACTTTCTTTATGAGAGATTAGAAAAATTTACACAACAAACTTTTTAACTCAATATCTTTCATAGAAAAATCTTTTGTCTAAGTTAAATTCAAGCTTTTCAATCAAAGGCAGACAACTTTTTCGACATTGAACGTTTCCGAAATAGCAAAAAACTTTTTCTCTCTAAAATATACCTTTGCACACATCATTACAAACAAAGAAATTGTAAATTGTGTATATAAAATTTAATCTGTTGTTTCAAACATGTATTTTTTGTCGTGATTGAATATCGTTAGTAATTTATATTTGTGGATATTGCATATTTTATTTGCAGCACAATCTTCTTAAATATTCACGCAGCCTTCTTAGATCCACTACAATAGTACTGGAAAGCGCCCCCTAGTAACGGTTTCTAGAATTAGGAGGAAATAACCCAACAGTTGTATGAAATTAATAAGTACCACGGAAATTTGAACTAAAAAACCTTAAAATGCATAAAATAATTTAAATGGCTCCGTTTTTTTAGTAAAATTGTTGTTTTCTCTGAAGGATCTATGAAAAAAAAAAGAAAAAAAAAGAAAAAGAATTTTACGTATTTTGAATACATTCGACATTATGGATAAAAGATATATTGAATTTTATATAGTGTTTTTCGGGACTTAGCACGTCCTTCAGGACATAGGCGATCTTGACTCTCCACAACGTCCCATCCTCTGTAGTTCTAAGCAATATGTATACCCTTGCTATCCCTCCTAGTACCTGACCTCTTTTACACAAGCTCGTTAGGTGATTATGTTGCGGGCTTGTTTATGCGTTGAGAGATAAAAACACATGTGTCTCCTGAAATGCCCACAACAAACATGGCGGACTCGAGATGTGAGTCCACCTAAAGAAATGAAAAGAAACAACAAGAAACGAAATGTACATTATTTATATTATTCGGACTATTGTCCTCATCTTTGTCGCATTATTTATCACAACGTTTCGGCCAGTGTACGCTCCGGCCTTCTTCAGGTGGTTGGAATGTCGAACTGAACCCTTTATTTCGATCACTGGGGTAGACTGTTCTAGTTCCACGTGCCGTGTTTGATGGATGTCAGTTATCAGTTATCTCCTGTTAATTTTCCCTCTGAAAGTTCTCCACTTCCACTCTTTGGGTCCTGTCCTCAAAGACACATGGCACAATGGATAAAGGAAGTGGTTAGATCCAGTGACAGGACCCAAAGAGTGTGAGTTCAATACCCGGTTAAGGCAGGAATACCTGAAGAAGGCCAGAGCGTACAACGGCCGAAACGTTGTGATAAATATGGCGACAAAGATGAGGACAATAGTCCGAATAATGTAAATAATGTACATAATACCTCATCTCAGAAATATAGACAGATACTGAAGGGCCGAAACGTTGTAATAAATATGGCAACAAAGATTAGGACAATAGTCCGAATAATATGAATAATGTACATAATACCTCATCTCAGAAATATAGACAAACTCTGAAGAACCGAAATATATGTACAAACAAATGATAATGTATTAACAACAAAAGATTACAAGTCACAAAGACAGTAATGTGTGTGTAACAAATTAACGTGGAAACTTTTTGGTCCAAAATACGTCAAGTGAGTGAATGTGCATACGTACGTACGTGTTTGTGTATGTATTGTTCATGCGTTTCCCAAATGGGAAAGCGTTTTTCCGTGAGAGACTTACATGTTGACAGATAAGATCAGAAGAGAGCGATAAAAATTATCGAAGAGTATTTATAGTGCCGGAGAGCGTCCCGTTGTAAAAGTTTCGAAAATTAGGAGGAGGTAACCCAACAATTATTTCCGTCTGTCCTTCTTGCCTTTAATGTCCTATGAAGTTCAAATTCTCCAAGCCTCCTTTCCTCATTATGTTCCCCAGAAATACTGACTGTAACCTTCTGCTTGTAAGCATAAGCGTCCTTTTCATTTTCCTTAAAACTTCCTCGTTGCGCACATGTTCTGTCTATGGTATTCTAATTCTCATTATCCTTAATTTTCAAAATAAATCATGTCTCATTCACTGTTTTTGTCTTTTTCTCTTTTCTTTTAAAACTTTTAATGCGGAAAATGTTTCAGGTCTCATTCCAGAAAATAAGTACACGTAAAAAGAAAATATGTACATTAAAAAAATTGCCAATTAAAACAAAAAAATAGTATATCAAAACAATTAAAAATAATATAATTAAAAATACACTTAAAGGATTGTTTCTGTTAATTCACCCCAAAATATTAATTCACACGAAAATAAAAAGAATTTATACAAAGCAACCTCAGTTCTCGATCGTCTCACATGTCGAACAAATAGGTTTTCAAACAGAAAATTCGAGATGAAAATGCCTCGGTTATCGAACAAAGTTACGGTTCATGAACAACATTACCAAACAGAACAGAACCGGACCGAACCGAACCGAGTTAACCCGAACGGAATCATTTCTGAGTCGACTGCTATGTTGTATACATTCGTGTGTTGTGTTGTGCTTTTCTTTTCCAATTTTATTGTATTGTGCCTTTTTTTTTCTCTACATTGGTTCCTCTTGGAAAAATAGTTTCGGTTTACGAACATTTCGGGTTACGAACGGCCTTCATGAACGAATTATTCGTGAACCGAGGTTCACTGTCTTTACTAAAATTCACACCCAATTCTTCCAAAACCCTTCCATTGCACTCCGGCTGGGTTGACCTTTGAGATTGCCTCAAATGTAGGCGACTCGGGTGAGCTATTTCTTCTTTAAGTACCTCGAATATCATTCGCACTTAGGAAATATTAAAAATTCCCTGGTTTTCGGTAATTTTTTTTTTCTGAGGATTGGACTTGTTGCGAACTAAACTAATCTTTTGGGATTAGTTTAGTTCGCAACAAGTCCAATCCTCAAAAAATCAAAAAGGACAAATGGCACAGTGGATAAAGGCGTTGGTTAGATCCAGTGACAGGACCCAAAGAGTGTGAGTTCATCTCAGAAATATAGACAGATACTGAAGGGCCGAAACGTTGTAATGAATATGGTGACAAAGATGAGGACAATAGTCCGAATAATGTAAATAGTGTACAAATACCTCATCTCAGAAATATAGACAGATACTGAAAGGTCGAAACGTTGTAATAAATATGGTGACAAAGATGAGAACAATAGTCCGAATAATGTAAATAGTGTACATAATACCTCAAAAGCTACTTACCGCAAATATTTTACTTGCCGTGAATTAACAGAGAAGTTCCCAATTTAAAAACATACGATAAAAAATATTCATTTTTTTTTTAGGGGATTAGATAAAAAAAAAAAAATATGGTCTTAAAAATATAAATCTTTAATTTTAAGATTTTTCTGATTACCCCGCTCCACTTTTAACTTTTTATTTACCCCGCCCATACAGACAAACTTTTTTTTATGTTTTTGACGCCTTGATTACAACTTTACTAGTTAACAGTTAACTGAACATAAAATTATACTGTGGCATTTTCAATTGTAAAGTTTAAGTTTAAATTTTAAAGTTTATTATATCTTTTTCTTCGAATTATTAGTTTTTAATACAGTGATTCAAGAATCAAGTGTTTTTTTTGGGGTTTTTTTTCATTTTTAATATTTCGAAACTTCAGCCCTTTTTGTTATTGGAGTATTTTATTTACAATGGTTCTCACTAGAACGTTGGCTTTGGTCATTGATTACTAAACTTTAATCAAGAAAAACATTTCAAATCAATAAATCACGCTTTAAAAAAAAGAAGAAAAAAAAGTAATTCTGTATGGTCGGCTTGCCTTTTAAATTTAATTTGATGAGGTTTATTTATGAATTATTAGTCTTTCTGTGGTTAAGAACATTAATTTCGGTTTATAATCAACATAATTAATTAAGCACATCACAAAAAATAAATTGGAATCTCCCCCAAGGAAGCCCACGATTACATTATTCAGCATCACAGTCCAAGTCAGTCAGTCAGTCAATCAATCAATCAGTCAGCAAGCAAGCATTAGTAATAAGAAAAAGAGAATGAACGGATATTGATGAGAGAGGAGGAGGCAGGCAAGCACTTAAATGCAATTATTTCCTATCATTTGACTTGATAGGACTATTTTTTTTAGTTAAATATTTTTTTTCTTATTTATTTTTAATGTTATTATTTAGAAAAAAAATATGTTTGTTTTCGTGCGCACGAGATTCGCATAGAGTTACTCCCCCCTTTTTTAAAAACTCAGCAAATGAATTCGTGAAAAGATTTTTGGTCTTTTTGTTCGACCGTAGTCGTCAAAAGAGCGATTGTCAGCGATCTGCAGCGTGCAAAACACGCTTGATGGCCGGGTAAAAAGACGTCTCTCTCTCTTAACCGTATTATCTTTTTTTTATTTTTTTTTTTTAAATAAGAAAAAAAAAATCCTCTTCCGAGGTAGTTTTTAAACTAACTGGAATTTTCTAAACAATGAATTCAACACTCAATAAGGAATAACACTGATTTTTAAAGGTAAGCTCGTCGGGGAATCACATATACCCCAATATTTTTCTTTTTCTTCTTCTTCTCTAGTGTTTACATACCTTGGAAGGTTTTTGTTTTTGGTTCTTCTATTGCATACACCGAAATGTTTACCTTACTCGTTTCTTAGCTAACATCTCCAAAAAAAAGAGACTTGTCTGAGTTAGTTTATCTCTACTGCCGGGTTTGTGATGCTCATTAATGCAAAATGATCCCCAAAAGATTAATTAATGACAAGCGAATTTGTAAATGAAATAGAATTGGATTATTATTCTTCTTAATCTTATCTTTAAGTTCTGTTTTGAATAGGGTTTTTTTTATTATTTTTTTTTACATTTTTCTTTTTAGCAAAGGAAGGAAATTGATCCGTTGATTAAATATTTTTAAAAAAGGCTTACAATATTTTCTAATTAGCCTCTCATTATAATTTTATTTTATGTTACTTCTTTTTTTTTTTTTTCGGGCACATGCCCGTTTCAAGAAGCTAAAAGTACACTTGGTGGGGGGGGGGATACAGTGAAAATCGTTAAAAAAAATAATAATAATTCATACCCAGAAGGATTTTAGTTATAATTTTAAAAATTACATCGTCCGACTACTATATAGATTATTTTTTAAATTATTATTTAAAGATATATTTTAAAATGCACGTTTTTAAAATACCTACAAATTATGAACGTAAACCCCAAATCTCATGAGTTTCTTATTGATCAACAAAACAAATAAGGATATTTCCTTCACATGGGATTCTTCGATGGTATTTTAATTTTGTCGTTTCTTTATTTAATAATCCATACTGAAACTGTGTTTGCGTATTGTGATATGTACACAACAAACATTTTTAAGTTTTAACTTTGAATTTGTGTAGCACGGATCAGCATACCCTCATATAAATATTGACATATGCTATTTTCCTGGACTCTTTTGTTAAAGAAAGAATTAGTATTTTCTTGAGAAAAGGATCGCGATATTCCACTATGGAAACAAAAATATATCATTTGTTTGTTTTTTTTTTAAATGCTTACTACTTTTTAAATGTTTACCTCGACATGTGCGTGCAGTTTTAGCTGGTTTCTGTAATAATAATGTAGTCGAGTTTGAATTATTATTCCTTTCCTATTTTTTTTTTCCTTCTGCTTATTATCTATGTGTTTATGTTCATTGGAATATCCTAAAGTACGACTGCTACGAAGTGTGTCCTTGCCTTAAATAAAAATAAGTAGTCACATCTTTTTTTCTTAAGAAAAAAGAAAAGAAAATGTACCCGAGTTTATTTGTAAGCACGCTTTCAATTATTTTAATTTTTAAGAATGGTTGGGATTTTTATAACTTTTACTTTTCTGTGTAATTAAAAAAAAAAATTCTTTAAAAAAATTGGATATGACCTGGCTTTTTCTTTTATGTTTTAAATCGTTAATTTAAAACTATAAACAACCTTTTAGCAAATTTAAGATAAGCTTTTTATTTTAAAAAAATAAAATAAAAAGGACCTTGTAGTAGTAGCAGCACCTGCACGTTTTTAGATCACGAGATGTTGCAGATTTTACAAGTATTTGCTATTTTTAACTTGGTCTGAGTTCAATCTTTATTCTACTTTGGTGGTAGCAAACTTCATCTTTTATTTGTTTTTTGTTTTTTCTTTTTAAATTTATCTTTTTTTTATCTGACACTGACAGACAAAACTCGGCGTCGTATTTGGAGTTAAAAACACTATATGGAAGGACAGTTTGCTTTATTTTGTAATTTTTTTAACAATAACAATTTGATTTCTCTGTACAAAAAATACAAAAAATAAGCGCTTCCGAGCTTTAAGAAGATTTTCCCCTAATGCTGCACTTGAACCTCATCAGCCCTGCTTTTTAGGGATGGAACTTCTGATCTCACAACTTAGTAGCAGGCTGTTGTTTGTGTATATATCTGTGTGAGAGGTTGTAGTTCAGAAAGTGTCCACAGAATGCAAACACATTCTAAATATAACACAAGAATGGTTAATAATAATAATGCTATTTTTGCTTAAAATATCTTTGTTTTAGTGCTAGTCAAATAAAACCAGAAACAATGACTTTTATACTAAAATTTATCTTGAGTGCTGTTCCATACCTATCCACACATCTCACGTAACGCCCTGAAATATTTTTTGTGTATTTCGCGATTTTTCTTTAATTAACCGCCACTTTGCGTATGGACAATCACTTCTCATTATAGATGACGGTTTTTTGTTGTTGTTTTTTTTTTTTAAGTGTGAAAAATAGCTATTAGCTGCTTTAATTTTTTTTTTTTTTTGTTTTTTTAGAGTATATCTTAAGTTTTTTTTACCATTTGCCAGAAACCTCTGGAATACTAGTCAAGATGTGTAATTTTAAATTTAAAATAGGTTATTTGCCACGTGAGTAAACTGGGACGTTTCATCATGATGAAAAACTTTTGGAAAATTTAATTTACATATGTCTTTCTTTCTTCTTGCAGAAAAAAATTAACAAATTCTAAAGCGCTAGAATTAAATCTCATAATTAAATTTAGATATATTTAATTTAAATTTAAACTAACTAGTAAAAAAAAAAAAAGACATAAATGTTTCTAAAATTAATTTTTATTTTTTCTTAAAAAAAAAAAAAAAAAATGACCCGTATTTTATTTTTAAAAAACAGTAACAGTGTAACACTTACAGCCTGCAATTTTTATTTTTTACGCCCTTCACCTTAAAAATAGAGAAAGAAATATACAATTGTTTATATAGTATACATAATCTCTAGCTAATACAGGCATTCTTGCAATATGAGACCGGATGAAAAAAAGTTGTATTTTTTTTTTTTTTTTTTTTTTATTACATAGAAAGTGAAAACAAAAACTGACAGTCGAAAAGAATCGGAAATTAATTCTTTTATTACAGGGGGAGGTAAGTGTCATGAAAGAAAACATTTTTAAATGGGGCAAAAAAGCCGCAAAATGTACACCCACACACAAAATTGATACGGGAATTCGAGTTCGATCCTAGGGGCAGGCACCACCGAATGTCTACTTTGTTTTGGTTTGCTATGGACAATTTTGATTTTAATCTCTGCCATAGCCAGGTTTTAAAATTTCTATGCACGCTCAGTCCCAAGAAAAATACAATAAAAAAACTTAAGACAAATACCTTGTTAGTCATTTCTTTTTTTAATTAAATTAAAAGTGAAGCATGTATTAGAGAAGGTTTTCTGCCAAAATAGAGAGCTATATTGTTTCGGCTATGCTCTATTCATGGGGGAAGAGTACTCTAACGGTAATAGTGTAGACATAGAAATCAACAATTAGGCAAACTGTGATTTCTATGTCCACACAGCATCTCTCTTGTGTATGTATATATATATATATATATATATATATTGTATCTCTCTCTCTCTCTTGTGTATATATATATATTTCTCTCTCTTGTGTATATATATATATTTCTCTCTCTTGTGTATATATATATATTTCTCTCTCTTGTGTATATATATATATTTCTCTCTCTTGTGTATATATATATATTTCTCTCTCTTGTGTATATATATATATTTCTCTCTCTTGTATATATATATATATATATATATATATATTGTATCTCTCTCTCTTGTGTGTGTGTGTGTGTGTATATATATTTCTCTCTCTTGTGTGTATATATATATATATTGTATCTCTCTCTTGTGTGTGTGTGTGTGTGTATATATATATATATATATATTTCTCTCTCTTGTATGTATATATATATATATATCTTGTATATATCTCTGTGTGTGTGTGTGTATATATATATATATATATATCTTGTATATCGCTCTCTCTCTTGTATATATGTGTATATATATATATATATGTATATCTTCTATCTATATTTCTCCATATCTTTTATTTCTCTCTATCTATATATGCATATTCTCTATTTATCTCTCTCTCTCTCTCTCTCTCTCTCTCTCTATATATATATATATATATATATATATATATATATATATATATATATATATATATCCTCTCTTTCTCTCCATATATATTTCATATTGTTGAAGTTGTATAGACTTATGAAACTTACATTTTTGGTTACACATAACTTGAAACATATAAACAAAAAGTAGTAAGTGTTACAATAAAAGCTGAAAATGTCAAATTTAATTCAGATTTTGTTTCCTAAGTGTAAAACATCTTTTGCTAATATCAAAAAAAGAGACATTAATTGAATGAATTGGAAACTGAGACTGCAAGTGAGTGTCCACGAGACTGCGGCAATTCTGGTGGCTGGAGAGTCTGCGACAATACGGAGGAAAGTTCTGCCAATATTCGAGGTGAATTACTATTCCTCAATCAATCTACATCGATAATCATCAGATAAACTGTGTGAATGCATAAAGTAAAACAATTATATTTCATAACAATGGCTAGAAAACAATTGATTTGATTTAATTATTGGAAGAGGAATTTTATTGCAGAGGAATTAAAATGAAAATAAAATCAGTCAAGGTTTTTTTTCTTTCAAATGTTTTTCTTTTCTTCAATTACATACACAATTACATTGCATCACATCTTAATTTTTCTTTCATGGTTTATCAACCCTTTATAGGTTATTTAAAGCCAGAAAATATTTTTAAATTTTAAGAATTTACTTATTCTTTTTTTTTTTTTATGATGATGATGATAATAATAATAATTGTGATACAAGTCTTACTAATTAACCCATAGCTTGGTGGGGAGAAGAGGTGGATACCATGTAAGTTAATATAATGGGAACTGGAACACCACTCTCTGATTAACGATTCCAAACCAGTATCTATTACACCACCTGCACATCCAAGTTACAGCACCTGATATTCCCAAACAGTTACCCATCTAGTTACTGACCAGGCTCAACATTGCTTAACTTCAGTGACCATATAGGAACAGGGGTTCAAACATGATGTGGCTGTAAGCCAAAATAATTATTTTCTAATGGTAAAATTAAATTTTTGAAAAATTATTGAAAAAAAAAAAAGAACGTGTGTGCGTGTGTGTTATATTTTTAAAAAGCAACAGCATTTGATATTTTTTATTAAAATTTTCAGTTTTCCCTAGAAAATAAAAAAATGCAAATATGGTTACTTAATTTAGTTGCATATTTATTTATTTATTTATTGTGTATGTTATGTTTTCTGCTTTGTATCCTTTAGAGGTGGGTCCAAACTGTGGTCCTTAGTCCCTATAGGAGAATTGTCATTTAATTGATAGAACTTTTCTTAATATAGGGTATGTTCCGAGTATGGTGATATTTCTGGGCAACTTTTATGTTGATGTTACCTGCGACACTGTTAGTAAAATTGTCCATTCCTTTTCTAACGAGGCCCGGTGCTCCGATTACTATTGGTACAGTCTCAGTTTTCATTCCCCACATCCTGTTAATCTCGATCTCTAGGTCCTTGTATTTGGGCAATTTCTCGATAATTTTCATGGAGGTGTTTCTCTCAGATGGCACCGCCATGTCAATAAGCATACACTTCCTGAATTTCTTGTCTTTTATGATAATATCAGGTCTGTTGGCTTTTATTTCCCTGTCAGTTTGAATTGGAATGTCCCAGAGGATAGTTACATCATTATTATTATTATTTACAAAACGTTTTTAGAAAATGTAATCATAAAGGAAATTCAGTTAATCTCTAACAAAACATCTCGAGAATGAAAATAAATGTTATTTATTTACGTTAATAATGATTATAGTTTGCGAGGGAAAAGACCTGAAAAGATGCCATCATGTGTAGTTAGATATCTCTGACATATTGTCATTATTAGTGACAAAGGCTGTTGTTAGTGTTATACCGTTAACAGTACTGAGTACAGTTAGTATAAAAAAAAGAATGAGTGGATCAATAAGTGCACATCCCATTGTGTATTTGAATTTCAACCTGAAAATTGTTTGATCTCAAATCAATATCCAACAGTGAATTAATTTAAAAAAAAAAATTACAATTTGTAGTTTATGCAGCACTTACTTTGATTAACTGCATTACTTAGAACGATTACTTGGCTACTTATATAAATAAAAAAAAAAAAAAGTCTCAGTTGGCATAAAATGACAGACAGAAATAAAAAGGCACCGTTGATTATTTCCAGCTAATTTGTTTAAATAATGCACTGATTTTTGTTTGCGTCACATGAGAATAATTGTAAGTGAACTGATGCACTAAAATACGTAACCAAATAAACGTTTTAAGTCTTCTAAATATTGGTGACTAAAGGAAAGATACTGTCTATATTTCTGTGATGAGGTACATTATTTACATTATTCGGACTATTGTCCTCATCTTTGTCGCCATATTTATTACATTTCAGCCCTTCAGTATCTGTCTATATTTCTGAGATGAGGTATTATATACACTATTTACATTATTCAGACTATCATCCTCATCTTTGTTGCCATATTTATTACAGAGTTTTAGCCGTTGTATGCTCTGGCCTTCTTCAGGTGGTTGGAATGTCGAACTGAACCCTTTATTTTGCTCACTGTGGTAGGCTGTTCTAGTTCCATGTGTTATCTCCTGTTAATTCCCCTCTGAAAGTTCTCCACTACCTTAACCGGGTATTGAACTCGCACTCTTTGGTTCCTGTCATTGGATCTAACGCCTTTATCAACTGTGCCATGTGTCCAGTGAGCGAAAAAAAGGGTTCAGTTTGGCATTCCAACCACCTGGAAGGCTGGAGCATACAACGGCCGAAACATAATAAATATGATGACAAAGATGAGGACAGTAGTCCAAATAATGTAAATAGTGAGGAAAGATACTGTTGAAAAACGTTTGTTTCTGTGAAATAAATGTTCACTTTTTAGCTTATTGATGTACCTTATTGTTTTAATTAATTGAATAATAATTTAATTTTAATTCGTTATCTCAACACTAGAGTTTCTTTGTTTTTTAAATCTGGTGTGTCAGTAATTCCGACCATGAGGTATACACCTAAAAAAAAAAAAAAATCTATTGGCATTTTCAAATCTAATTGTTTTTGTTTGTTTCTGAAGATAAACATTTGTAAAATGATCTTTAGAGTTTATAATAAAAACATTTTGAAATCGTGCACAAAAGCTTTCATGTTTCAATACCATGATTGTACTTCTTCAGTTGATGGTAAGTAACTGGTGATTAAATGATTTTTAAGGAAATTTAAAAACAAACTGTTACCTGTTTTCTGAAATTTAATGATGTTGGGGGGGGCCATATGGTCAGAATTAAAAATAGACTTGTGGGTGTTTCTTGATTAACCAATTAAATATCAGATCTATGCTAAATAGAAAAGTAAGCTCAGACGGTGGAGATGGGTGAGTTATTTGTGCATTTGTTGCTGGCATATTTTCCGCAATCACCAATGATGACATTTTTATATCGTGGTTCATCGTGAAAAGAAAAAATATGTGTGTACACTATTTCCATTATTCAGACTATTGTCCTCATCTTTGTCGTCATATTTATTACAACGTTTGGCCTTTCAGTATCTGTCTATATTTCTGAGATGAGATATTATGTACACTATTTACATTATTCGTACTATTGTCCTCATCTTTGTCACCATATTTATTACAACATTTCGGCCTTTCAGTATCTGTCTATATTTCTGAGATGAGATATTATTTACATTATTCGGACTATTGTCGTCATATTTATTACAACGTTTCGGCCTTTCAGTATCTGTCTATATTTCTGAGATGAGATATTATTTACATTATTCAGACTATTGTCCTCATCTTTGTCGTCATATTTATTACAACGTTTCGGCCTTTCAGTATCTGTCTATATTTCTGAGATGAGATATTATGTACACTATTTACATTATTCGGACTATTGTCCTCATCTTTGTCACCATATTTATTACAACGTTTCGGCCTTTCAGTATATGTCTATATTTCTGAGATGAGGTATTATGTACACTATTTACATTATTCGGACTATTGTTCTCATCTTTGTCGCCATATTTAATACAACATTTCATCCGTTGTATGCTCTGGCCTTCTTCAGGTGGTTGGAATGTCGAACTGAACCCTTTATTTCACTCACTAGGGTAGACTGTTCTAGTTCCACATGCAATGCTTAATGGATGTCAATTATCAGTTATCTCCTGTTAATTTCCCTCTCCATGTTCTCCACTGCCTTAACCGGGTATTGAACAAAGTTGAACAGAGTCCTCTTGCTAGGCATAGGGTCTTCTACCAGCAACCCTCAGGGCAGCACTACATC
>OZ010597.1:86195771-86238271 GCA_963932145.1 Acanthosepion lycidas
CTTTAATCAAAATATACTTATCCAAGTATCCTGGGTAATGTAGTTTCAGAATATATATGTTTATGGTATCTATCTCCAAAACCATATCTATCTATCTATCTATCTATCTATCTATCTATCTATCTATCTATCTATCTATCTATCTATCTATCTATCTATCTATCTATCTATCTATCTATCTATCTATCTATATATATATATATATATATATATATATATAATGCAATTAATAGGTTTATATGCCATTTTCATTGGTGCCAGTTTTTTTTTTATATAGTGTATATGTGGGTCTGCATGTGTGTATGCATAGATTATTGTGGCTATTTGTTCTTTTTTTTTTTCTACTTTATCCTCACTCCTAAACTTTTTCTCTTTTCTTTTAACGGTAGCTATTTTGACTTCCAGTTTTCTAGACATATATAGAAAGTATGATACTGAAATCTGAAGGCATATTGGAATAGTGAAATTGCCTTCCAAAAGCTAAGCAGGGTGTTAACAAACAGGAAAATTTTGGTAGACACTGATGTAATGGGATAACCAGTCTCCTCCATGAATGATTACACTATAGGTAGTAAGTACCTATAAAGTCAACTGTCTTCGAGAGACTTGAGGAAGAGTGAGAGAGAGAAAACGCAAGCATGTCCAACCTTCCAATTAGTGGCACTCACTACTAGATTGACCCTTGTGTATAACTGTACCGTATTTCATATTGTACTGGTTGCGTACAGTAAACCTTTCTATTATCCACCTGGTGTTCAGTATTTATTCCCTTAGCACGGAATATAACAGAAAAGAGTACAGAACTGTTATGTAATATCAGTCCTTCTAAATGGCAGTGAATGCTGGACAATCTCCTCCCATATAAAAAGCGATATGAAGCAAGTGAAATTTGACTCTACAGAAAGATGCTGAGAATCGCATGGACCCAACATGTGAGCAATGTCAAAGTTTTAGAGAAAATGGAAACAAAAAGGACACTTATACTTAACATCAGAAAGTGACAGTTGAAATTTCTCGGGCACATAATGAGGAAAGAGGGTTTAGAAAATTTGACACTCACGACATATTGAAAATGAGGGGTACAGAGGAAAATGATGTATAATCTACCTGGTAAGTTTGTATAAATGATTCGTGGAATAGGGTTGAGGAGAAATGAGAAAAAGACAAAAATTATTAAGAGCTATAAAGGAGAGGAAATTGTTGGTTGGTTGATTTATTTAATGGCATATCAACTTCTATCGGTTATTTACTGTTGAAATCTAAATATTCTCTACCTACCATTTTATATTATTTTTGGAGATAATAATGGTTTAGTGATACAAGTCTAACTAATTAAAAAATAGTTGCTGGTGGGGGGGGAGGGGTATTTGTGCTTAAGTGAATATTAATGAACACAACAAGAACTTGAACTTGGATCTTCTACTTACTATTTCGAAATTATTCATTACACAACCTGCACATCAAAGCTTACAGCACCTGGTATTCCCAAGCAGTTACCTATCTAGGTTCTGACCAGGCTTGATGTTGCTTAACTTTGGTGATCATAATGGAAATTGTAGAGAGCCATGATCACGAATGTTCTGAAGGGACATATCACATAGAAGTACTCAAACACATATACTCACGTGTGTGTGTGTGTGTGTGTGTGTGTCTGTCTATGTATATATATATATATATATATATACACACACACACATATATATATATATATATACATATATACATATATATATATATATATACACACACATATATATATATATATATATATATATATATATATATATACATATATATATATATATATATATATACATACATACATATATATATATATATATATACACGCACGTACTCACTAACTATAATGTTCATCGTAATAAGATATGATGTCAGATTAAAAAGTATTCATTAATTTCTTTAAAAACATAAATTGTGAAGAAGAGTTTGCCTACTTGGTTGGTGGGTCATTTTTTTTTTTTTTTTTTTTTTTTAAGCTGCATATCAGCATCTATATGGGTTATTTAATGCAGAAATTTAAATAATTTGAACACAGTTCTATGCCTTCAACTACAGATAAATATGCAATGTTGGTTATTTTGTGTTTTTTTGTTTTTTGTTTTTTTTTAAATATGTACTGCTGGTATTTTGATTATAAAAATGTATTTTTATACTTTTATAGTGTTTTGTTTTTGTTTTAGCAGTTCACTATTTGCCTATAGCTTGAACACTAGCAGGTGCTACCACCCAAGAGCCGGGTGGACCTGGGAACAACAACAATTAAGAGATGGTTCTATGTTCCTATACTCCATTCAAAATTGTTATATAAAACTGTTGATGGTTCAAGAATCTAAAATCCAAAAGACAAGTCCAACATATTCAGTGAATCTTTCGTTAGTCTAAAATCAAACAAATACAAACATTTTAATATCTTGGAACTGTTGTAACAAAGGATGGAAAGTGTGACACCAATATCTGAAGTCACATTGGGATAGCAAAAGATGCTTTCCAAAAGCTAAACAAAGTATCAAGATACAGTTTGGTTTGTTGGTTGATTTTGTTTAGCAGCATATCAACTTCTATAGGTTATATACCAAGTTCTAAATATTTTGAATGCAATTGTATGCCTTAAACTAGAGATAAAAATGTATTGTTGATCATTTTTCATATAAATATGTATTGTTGGTCATTTTTTTATAAAAAAATTGTATTATTGGTATTATTATAAAAATGTATTTTTATACTGTTGTAGTGTTTTCTTTTTGTTTGGGGTGGTTTACTATTTACCCATAGCTGAGACCCTAACAGTGGATATCACCTGACCAATTCTTGTGCCATCTACAAATTTAGTATGCATATTTTATTCTGAGGAAGACTTTAATATGGAAAAAAAAAAACGTTCATTCCTTGTGGGGAAGAAGGGTTTCTAAATTTTATTCAAAATTATTGTCAAATTCATTACAACGAATGACTAATTCATTGTTTTGTAATTCCTTCTGTCTATATTACTGTAATACTACAAGTCACATGTAATTGTAGTACTACATCACATCACATTTTGACACTTGACTCAGATATTATGGTAACACTTTAGCACATTGCACAGATGTTATGGCCACTCTTAGCCACGCCGCTCGTTCGCTATGGCAACTCTTAGCTACATTGCTCCTACATTATTGTAATACTCCAGCATTTTACTCCTATATTATTGCAACATTTTCGCATTTTATTCATGATACATCTTACTTTACTTGAGGGGATGTGTTACATCTGACAGACATCAGAAATTGTTTTTGTTTTTTTTTTTTACATTTTTTTTCAACATGAAACAAAGTCACAGGATCATGTCTCATGTCGCAAAACTTTGAGGTAGTTTAGGAAATCAACTTTGAAAATTCTCCTGCCTGATTGGTTCCCTCTGAAGCTTCGTTTCTTTTTCTGAAGAAAATATTCTTTTTTTTTCTTTTTTTTTTTTTTTTTTTTTTTTTTTTTTTTTTTTAATTAAAAGGAAATAAAAACAAAATTTAACTCTATTACAAGATGGCGAAGCAAATATGACAAACGGATCAGAAAAGGAGAAATGACAATGATTGCAAATTTGGAGTGCACTTAATTATTAAAGCTTCCATGACTGAAGTGATTAAAGAAACGTTCTTGAAAGTGGGACTATTGAGGTGTAAGATACATGCTCAAGTCTCAACAGAAACTATTTCTTTGCTTTTGATTTTGGGCTATTGGCCTGAACAGACAATGAGTAGATTTTTATCAAAACAGCTTTTTTTAAAAAAAAGCAACAATAATAAGATGAAATAAAACTAGTAATAAAATAATAGTAATAATGAAGAGTGTATAGAGCCAGAGTGTTGGGATAAAAAGCAACAATAATAAGATGGAATAAAACTAGTAATAAAATAATAGTAATAATGAAGAGTGTATAGAGCCAGAGTGTTGGGATAAAAAGCAACAATAATAAGATGGCATAAAACTAGTAATAAAATAATAGTAATAATGAAGAGTGTATAGAGCCAGAGGGTTGGGATAAAAAGCAACAATAATAAGATGGAATAAAACTAGTAATAAAATAATAGTAATAACTAAGAATATATTTGACCCATAGTGTTGGTATAAAAGTAAATTAAAAAAAAAAGAAACTGACCCTTAAAAAGCAAAAGGTTGATAAGCCATAAAAATACAGATTCATCTGATTGAACAACAATTGGTCATCAGTGGTGTTTGTTTAGAGAGAGTGGATGAAATTAAATTTCTGGGTAGGTACATTGCAGAGGATCTCTCCTGGACTAGTAATACCACCCCATTAGTCAAGTAGGCATTAGTAGGAATTGATTTACTGAGAATTCTCAGGAAAAAAATGATATACAAAGGGTGCTGCTGATGACCTTCTACTGTCGCACTATACCGCATTGCTTACATGCGAGCTGCTCGGATTGTAGATGTTGCCCAGAAAATAAAGATAATCAGCTGCTCACTGCCCTCCTTTGAAGAACAATTCTTGTTGTTGCAGCAGAGCAGAAAACCTAATGAAAGACAGTACGCAACCCACGTACCACTTGTTTGAAATGTTACCCTTGGTATGACATTTTAGTTCTAGGAAATAGCTCTTGAGGGACATCTTTTATCCGAGAGCCCTGCTTAAAAGGAATACTGCAGTATACTGACAATTTTCAACACATTTGAAACTTTATTAATATTCATTAAGTAGTCTTGTGTTTTTTTGTTTTTTTTTTTTTGTTTTTTTTTGTGTATGTGTACATCTGCGTTTTGGTGCAGCTGGGGTCTTCATTGTGCATTGAACAGTGACAAGAAGAATAAATAAATTGAACAATAAATCAATTTTTAACTATTAACATATTAATGCTCACCATAAAATCTGGTATTGACTATAAAAATTAGACATCTGATACTGATTATTGGATTTTTAAAATAAAAACCTATAATTAATACAATTAGCATAATTATCTATGAGCGCAGCCAGTTCGGTAAGGACATGGGGTGGGAGATTCGTAAACTGAAGTCAACTGTGGAGGTTTCTCCCAGTGGAATCAATGACCAACTTTTCAAATTGGAGGACATTGCTTGTTTTGCTCTCCCAACACACCCGCTATGCATGACTGATTCCAGCTTTCAAACCCAGATACATGGAGGAAACCGGTTGCGTCCCCAGCTGCCCAATGACTCTAGGACCACACCCAATCATGGGACTGATGATGATGATAATTAATACTGGATTTCTTTTAAAAACATTATTTATATAAGACAATTTTTTTTTTTTTTTTTTTTTTTTTTTTTAAACCCCGAAAAACTAGATCATTAATTTCTAAAAATATTTAAAATAAAATAATAAAAAATAAAATCCAGCAAATTTAATGATTTTGTTTGAAAATCTTGAAGTTCCTCCTGAATGGATCTTATGCACATGGCAAAATCTACAAAAAATTGGCTTGCTGAAAATAATGTAAATATCCTGAAATGGTCAAGTTGGTCCCCAGATTTAAACCCAATCAAAAATCTGTAGCATTATTTGAAAATTCAAATCGAATTGAGAGCACCAACATCTCGAATCTGAAGACCATATGCGAAGAGAAATAGAGAAAATACCAACTAAAATTTGCAAATCATTGAGAACTACAAGAAGAGGTTGGTTGCTGTAGAAGCGAATAATGGCAATTCTACAAAGTATTAAATGAAGATTATATATTCCTTTTTGTATTGTACGAATACTTTTTTCGACTTATATATATATATATGGGCGTGTTTCCAAAAAAAAAAATACGGTAAAAAATCCACCTTCGTCCCGACCGTGCGCCGACAGCTTAGTGGTAGAATATCCGCCTGATACCAATTCAGTCGGGTTTCGATCCTAGCTAGAGGCAACCGGATGTCTAGCCGCACTGATGAGCTGTGATACAGCGAAACAGTCTGTCTGTGGATGACATTATATATATATATATATATATATATATATATATATATATATATATATATTGTGTGCATGTTTGATTAAAAACTAATGAAATTTGATTATAAAAGTGTTGATTATTTTTAATAATTTTTTTTTTTAGGATGGGGAACATTTAACTTGGGTTAAAGGAAATATTTTATTTACATTATTTAGACTTGAGCTATTATCTTTATCCTTATTGTTATCACAACGTTTCGGCCATTGTACACTCTGGCCTTCTTCAGGTGCTTTTTGACCTGGATAATTTACAGGGGATTTTAACTGAACCCTTTATTTAATCTGTCAGAGTAGATTGTTCTTATTCTACTATCCATGCCTAGGGATATTTCATCTAGTTC
The DNA here is from genome assembly GCA_963932145.1 of Acanthosepion lycidas. NCBI lineage: Eukaryota > Metazoa > Mollusca > Cephalopoda > Sepiida > Sepiidae > Acanthosepion > Acanthosepion lycidas. The sequence continues at coordinate 86,202,090 of OZ010597.1, forward strand.
TTGTTCTTGCTCAGTGATTACTCATTTTGTTTAAACTCAACTTTGTGGTTAAATAGTAGGACTTGTATCTGGAAAAATCTTTGTTATTCACAAAAACATTGTTAAATGCAATATTAACTGACAAAAAAAAATCTTTTTAAATAAAAAAAAAAAAAAGTGGGGGGTGGCAATCTTTAACCGTTGTGTTCACAAAAATACAGTGTGACAATAGGATGGTTTTTCCCTTGACACTGCTATTCTTTTAACTACCTTCACTCCTCAGCAATGTTTATTGTTTTAAAAGGGGATGATTAGAATTGTAATAAATCCTAAACAGATAATGAAAGCAAATTTATACACTTTTAGTTTGTTCTTGAGAATTTATGACAAAAATATTAAACACTATTTAACAGTTTGTTCATTTACAAGAATGATTTTATATTTACAACAGTCAAAAAACTAATACAATTAAAACAAATGCAATGCAATATTTATCATTTACCAATTTATAAAGAAATAAAAGTGAAAATAATTTTTAATTCTTCAATTTATAAACATTTACTAAATTATTAAAATATGTGAACCAACTATAAGAAAATCCTTATTTACCATTTAATAAAGTTTGAATCAATTGGCAATTAGCCAATCTTTTGCCAAACATTTCAATAAACAATCTAACAAATAGTATTTATTATTTTTATTTTCAATTCTCAAATCTATAAATTCACTTTCACATATTTAAGTTTTATTACAATTCTAATGGTCATTTTTTAAAAACAACATTGCCGAAGAATAAAGGTAGTTAATATAATAGCAGTATCAATAATGGATAGCGGCTCGGATTGAGGAATCAGAGAGCCGAGTTCGAATTCCGGCCAAATCCATTACATTTACTTATGTGCTAATACCCTTGAGAAAAGTACAAAGCCTCTTCTTCTCCTCCCAGCTATGGGTAAATAGCAGGACAGACTGGGTTCTATAGTCTTGGATGGCAACTGGTGTACCACAGAAAGAAATGGCAACCTACTGTGGGGAAAAAATCTGCCTCGTCAGTCATGTATTGAAAGATACATGATTGCCTAAGTGTGTATCACGTATGGCACATAACTGATTGACTGTCAAGGGGGGAAAAAAAAACATCCCCTTGGCACCCGATTTGTTTTTTTTTTTTTTTTTTTTTTTTTTTTTTTTTGTGGGTTTGAAGGTTGAAGATTGCCAAAATATCTTTTTGCTGTAAATAACCTATGAAAGGTTGATAAGCTGTAAAAAATCTAATCGGTCAATCAAATTCGCCTTTTTTTTTTTTCTGTCTTGTATTTATTTGCTGTAAAATCCAGGTTTGAAATGACTGCTTTATCCATCCATATCTGTCTCTATCTCTGAGATGAGGTATTATGATTATTTACATTATTCGGACTCTTATCCTCATCTTCATTGCCATATTCACAATGTTTCAGCCTCTATATCTCTGAGATGAGGTATTATGATTACTTGCATTATTTACATGATCTGGACTGTTATCCTCATCTTCATTGCCATATTCACAATGTTTCAGCCTCTGAGATGAGGTATTATAATTACTTGCATTATTTACATTATTCAGACTGTTAACCTCATCTTCATTGCCATATTCACAACGTTTTGGCCTCTATATCTCTGAGATGAGGTATTATGATTACTTGCATTATTTAAATTATTCGAACTGTTATCCTCATCTTCATTGCCATATTCACAACATTTCGGCCTCTATATCTCTGAAATGAGGTATTATGATTACTTGCATTATTTACATTATTCGAACTGTTATCCTCGTCTTCATTGCCATATTCACAACGTTTTGGCCTCTATATCTCTGGAGTGAGGTATTATCATTACTTGCATTATTTACATTATTTGGACTGTTATCCTCATCTTCATTGTCATATTCACAACGTCTCAGCCTCTATATCTCTGAGATGAGGTATTATGATTACTTGCATTATTTACATTATTCAGACTGTTTTTCTCATCTTCACTGCCATATTCAAAATGTTTCCGTCATTGTACACTGCGGCCTTCTTCAGATGATTGGAATTTCAAACTGAACCCTTTTTGTCCACCAGGGTAGATTGTTTTATCCATCCATATTCACCAATTAAATAGTCTTAGTGAGCATTTGTTTAGTTTCATTAGTCAAGTGCCTGTGAGCATCTGAGGATGACCGAGGAGGCTTTCTTCTAATTTCTGTGTGTTGGTCTGTTTCGTCTCTGTCTTTGTTCTCTTATTGTGAAGAAAATACTTGTCCGACTCTGTTTGCACAAAGAGTTTTTGATCATTGGCCTTAAGAAGTTTTCTCATCAGGTATTAATGGCAGACTAGATTGTCTATGACTGATTTTCTGTAGAACAGGACACCTGATTAGTTAGTGATTGATTTTCTTGTCAACATAATGTTAACTTAATAACATTCAATAAGAATACTAGACTAAATTTTCCATATCTGTCTATATTTCTGAGATGAGTTATTGTAACTATTTACACTATTTACTTTGTTCGGACTGTTGCTCTCATCTTTATTTTCATATACACAACGTTTCGGCTTTTGTATGCTTCGGTCTTCTTCAGGATCTGTCTATATTTCTGAGATGAGTTATTGTAACTATTTACACTATTTACATTGTTCGGACTGTTGCTCTCATCTTTATTTTCATATACACAACGTTTCGGCTTTTGTATGCTTCAGTCTTCTTCAGGATCTGTCTATATTTCTGAGATGAGTTATTGTAACTATTTACATATTTTCATTGTTTGGACTGTTGTCTTCATCTTTATTTTCATATACACAACATTTCGGCTGTTGTATGCTTCAGCCTTTTAAAGGATCTGTTTATATTTCTGAGATGAGGTATTGTAATTACATTATACATTATTTAAATTGATCGGACTGTTATCCTCATCTTTATTGTCATATTCAGTTTGAACATTGCAACAAAGATGAGGACAACAGTCTAAACAATGTAAATAGTCGAATTTACTGCTTATAAACTCCAATCTTCCATAAGCAGTAAATTCGACCTTGCCAACCGAACAATCATTTGTGGCCGAACGGTTAGGCACATCAAGCTAAATGACGGTTCCAATGTAAATAGTGTAAATAAATTTTCCATGCATAATATAATTCTTTACTTTTGGAAAGTCAAATTAATGTTGGCTGTATGGAGGGTATATTGGTTCATATTTTTCTTTGAACATTCAATCTTCTTGATTTTGAGGGAGTCCCTTTCTCCCTCATGGGTCAGGTGTTTATACAACTTCATCTCGTTCACTTGTCTTGTATAGGTATATCCTAAGTTCAGCTAGGTTGCCTTCCTGTTTATGTCGGTGAAGTCGACAACATTTGTAGCCAGATTTTTTACTGGGTGGCCATACGATCACCTTCTAGATCAGCCTTCTTTTGACATTCTCTTGAGATTTCAAGTACAGAACTTACTTTGGTATCTCTTTGAGTGAACCCTGTAAATATTGGAGTCACCACAGATCAACTCTCTTTAGATCAAAGGCTCCTGATGAACATTAAATTCAGTTCAGACCTATGGTATTTCCTGGCCTGAATCACATATTACACAAATACACTTTGACATTTTCTTATTTATATTATTGTTTGAATAAATATTACCATATGAATGTTTTAGATCAAAAAATATCATTATTGTACACTGGTTTATTAAAACTAATATCCTCATCTTGGTGATTATTGTTACAATGTTTCAGTCATTGTATCCTCTGGCCTTCTTCAGGTGTCTACCATTGTTCGTAATCTGGAAATGTTGAACCGGTAGTTGTATCCAATCTAGATAATTCAATTTCATTGTCCATTCTTCAACAGAATGGACAATGAAATTCTACCCTTCAGGAGAACAAAGGGTAGAATGCCTATAGCATTGTCATGATAACATCCAAGATGAATATGCTAGTCTGAACAAATTAGTGTAGAATAAATATTAATGTCTTTGCTTCATTATATATATATATATATATATATATCATACTTATTATAAAACCCAGGTTGTGTGTGTGTGTGTGTGTGTGTGTGTGTGTGTACATTTATATATTGGATCGGATTTCCTACATTTTTCAACCGATTTCAACAAAACTTTACAGGACTAAGTAAAATTACCTTGCGGTGGTTCTGTCAGTGCCAAAAATTGGAAAAACAAATGTTTTTGCATGAAATCAATTTGAAAACATGATTAAGAGGGATTAATGAAAGGGGGACAACTCATATCGAGTTATACTTATTATAAAACCCAGGTTGGTTGTGTGTGTGTTCGTTTATATATGGGATCAGATTTCGTACATTTTTCAACCGATTTCAACAAAACTTCACTTTTTTTTTTTTTTTTTTTTTTTGGCAGGTAGTGTTTCTTATTGTCTTGCACACTTTTTTCTTTATTTTTACATTCAGAATGCTTTAAAAATTCCATTTACAAGTCAATTGTTTATAATAAAATTCTATTCAATTGGTAGGCTCATAACAATTGAAAACAATGTTTTTGTTTGAGCTTGGGTTTGACCAATTTGTAAAAAAACAAACAAAACAAAACAAAAAACTAATTAAGACATGCGTGTCCGTCGACCTTAAACAATAATCTTTGTCAATTTTATTTTTCAGTCTTTATGATGGTCGATACTTGATCTATCTCTTACTGTTACATCCCCGGGCAATGCCAAGCTGTACTGCTAGTATAAATATACATACATATACATATACACACACACACACACATATATATATATATATATATATATATATATATATATATATTGTGTGTGCATTGGAATTGCAAAAGATGCTAAGCAAAGTACTGAAAAACATGAAAATTTCATTAGAAATTAAGAGTGCAGAATTGCAACATGATATCAATCCTCTTATATGTCATTGAACACTGCATAATCTCCTAATAGATAAAGAGAAAAATGGAGCCAACAGAAATGTGGTCCTACAGAAGGATGCTGAGAATGCCATGGATAGAGCGCATAATGAAGACGTCTTAAGGAAAATAGAAGAGAAAGGTGTATGCATCTATACTCAGAATCAGTAAGAGAAAGCTGAAATTTGTTGTGTATATAAGGAAGAAGGACTTGGATAATTTGATACTCACAGGGCATATCAAAGGCAATCCTCATTTGTAGACGACAGTTGGGATCATCGAGCCAATGTGAATGATCCTTTCCTTTAGCCATATAGTATATGCTATGCCAGGGCTACATAAAGTTTTGAATTCAGAGTTACTTTCTCCTAGAAAAAAACAAAAAAACTCGGCTCTCCGATTCCTCAATCAGAACTGCTAGACAAAAAATATCTAAAGCTAAAAGGCAAGGGTCTTGCCCCCACCCCCACCTAGAATCTATGATATAGTCCCTCCAGTTCTATGATAAGCGGTCTCCCACTCTACTACATCTCGGTTTTCATAAAGTAATATTAATAAAATTTTCTACACCGAGCCAATATGAATGATCCTTTCTTATAGCTGTATAATATGTGCTACACCAGGGCTACATACTGTTTTGAATTCAGAGTTACCTTCTCCTAGAAAAAAAAACAAACTTTACTCTACGATTCCTCTACCAACCAAAAAAAACATCTAAAGTTGTATCTGACATACTAGGGCCAGGTCAAGGGTCTCTCTCTCTCTCTCTCCTTGTTCTTGTAATGGCATTCACCCGAGGTGGGTTGAGCTGGCTCCAATATTGGAGTTTCATGGGAATTTGGAATTCACAAGCGGTCCCCAACCTGCATGTAGAGCACATGAGATTTGATTATAGTGGTGAAGGTTTTGTGCAGGACCATCCACACTTTTTGAAGGGCCGATTACAGAGACCTGGTTCACTACATGCCACAAGGTTCCGAAATGACCCTCCGCAGGTTTTGAATTCAGAGTTTTCCTTCTCTTAGACCATTTGCCATCCAAGGCTATAGAACCCAGTCTGTCCTGCTATTTACCCATAGCTGGAGGGAGAAGAAGCGGATTCACACCTTTCCCAAGGGTATTAGCACGTAAGTGAATGTAACTGGATTTGACTGGAATTCGAATTCAGCTCTCTGATTCCTCAATCCAAGCTGCTATCCATTACTCCACCGTGCCTCCTAGTGCAAGGGTCTCACCACCCACTGAATCTATGATATAGCTCTCCCGGATCTAAGATATGCGTCTTCCCCCTCTCTACTACCTCTGCTAGTATGTCCAATGCCAGGGCAATATACAGTTTTGAATTCGGAATTACTTTCTCCAAAAAAAAAACAAAAAAAACAAACTCTGATCTCCAATTCCTCAATCCAAGCCACAAGACAAAAAAACATTTAAAGCTGAAAGGTGTATCCAACGTACCAAGGCCATTGCAAGGGTCTCGCCACCCCCACCACCAATCTATGATATAGCCCTTCTGAATCTATATGCAGTCTCCCACTCTACGACATCTCAATTTTTATAAGGTAATATTCATAAAAATTTCAACATTGAGCCAATGTGAGCAATCCTTTCTTATAGCTGTATAGTATGTGCTATACCAGGGCTACACACAATTTTGAATTCAGAGTTACTTTCTCCTAGACTGGTTGCCACCCAAGGCTAAAGAACCCAATCTGTTCTGCTATTTACTCATAGCTGGGGGGAGAAGAAGAGGATTTATACCTTTCCCAAGGGATATTAGCACATAAGTAAATATAATGGATCTGACTGGAATTTGAACTCGGCTCTCTGATTCCTCAATCCGAGCCACTATCCATTACTCCATCCTACCTCCTCAAAGGCAATAGGGACAGGAGGTAGTACCTAATGAACTTGTAAAAATGGAATGCAGAACTGAGTGGGAGTGGGCAAGAGGTTTGACATAGATATAAATGGGTTACACAGGATAGGAGCTTGTGGAGAGCGTTGTGCATGTCCTGAAGTGACATGATGTAAAGAAGATCTAAAACAGACTTTTACATAAATGTAATGTATAGTGGCTTGCAATGTGAAATTGGAGAGCCGTGTTCAAATTTCAGTCTGGAGCATTACATTCACTAACATTTTAAGACATTTTTTATATTTACACGTTCTTTTTATAGATACAAATATTTAAGTAAATGCTCTGTTTATAATAAACAGTATTAACGACATTTACCGGCCTGAATGTCCGAGAAATTTTCATAGAAAATATGCGTCCTCCAATAGTAATCAAACCTGTATCCTATACAGAAACCATCATATAGACTGACGTGCTTTTACCGATTGAGGCACAGAGGAACGTTTCGGTTAGCAAGGTCAATTTTACTGTTTTTAAAATTCACTTACATGCAAATATGCTTGGAGAAAGGTTTTATTCCACCTATCCTGCCTATTTGAAACAATACAATTGTGTGTGTGTGTGTGTGTGTGTGGATATACTAGGAAAAAAAAAATTCTAGCTACTCCTTTTATTCCAACCATCCTGCCTATTTGAAACAACATCATTTTTGTGTGTGGCAATATAGTGATGGCAGCATCTCTACAGATGATTGCCATCTCTTCCTCCCAGCTATAGATCAAATAGTAGGAAATCTGGAAAACATTATTATTCTCAAAAAAAAAAAATTGTTTAATGCAATATCCAGTATCTGTCTATATTTCTGAGATGAGGTATTATGTACACTATTTACATCATTCGGACTATTGTCCTCATCTTTGTCGCCATATTTATTACAGCATTTCGGCCTTTCAGTATCTGTCTATAATTCTGAGATGAGGTATTACAATTTGTAGTTTATGCAGCACTTACTTTGATTAACTGCATTACTTAGAACGATTACTTGGCTACTTATATAAATAAAAAAAAAAAAAAAGTCTCAGTTGGCATAAAATGACAGACAGAAATAAAAAGGCACCGTTGATTATTTCCAGCTAATTTGTTTAAATAATGCACTGATTTTTGTTTGCGTCACATGAGAATAATTGTAAGTGAACTGATACACTAAAATACGTAACCAAATAAATGTTTTAAGTCTTCTAAATATTGGTGACCAAAGGAAAGATACTGTCTATATTTCTGTGATGAGGTACATTATTTACATTATTCGGACTATTGTCCTCATCTTTGTCGCCATATTTATTACAACGTTTCGGCCTTTCAGTATCTGTCTATATTTCTGAGATGAGATATTATTTACATTATTCGGACTATTGTCCTCATCTTTGTCGACATATTTATTACAACATTTCGGCCTTTCAGTATATGTCTATATTTCTGAGATGAGGAATTATGTACACTATTTACATTATTCGGACTGTTGTACTTATCTTTGTCGCCATATTTATTACAAGGTTTCGGCCTTTCAGTATCTGTCTATATTTCTGAGATGAGGTATTATGTACACTATTTACATTATTCGGACTATTGTCCTCATCTTTGTCACAATATTTATTACAACGTTTCAGCCTTTCAGTATCTGTCTATATTTCTGATATTAGGTATTATGTACATTATTTACATTATTTGAACTATTGTCCTCATCTTTGTCGCAATATTTATTACAACATTTCGGCCATTGTATGCTCCGTCCTCCTTTGGTTGGAATGTCAAACTGAACCCTTTATTTCACTCACTTGGGTAGACTGTTCTAGTTCCCTGTGTCATGTTTTAATGGATGTTGGTTATCTGTTATCTTCTGTTAATTTCCCTCTGAAAGTTCTCCACTGCCTTAACCGGGTATTGAACTCACTCTCTTTGGGTCCTGTCACTGGATCTAACCAGTGCCTTTATCCACTGTGCCATGTGTCCTTGAACTACTTGAAGAAAGCCTCAAGGTACAGCGGCTGAAACATTGTAATAAATATGGCGACAAAGATGAGGACAATAGCCCGAATAATGTAAATAATATGTAATATCCACTTGCAAAAAAAAAAGTATTATTCTTACAATTCCAAAAATATATTTTGGCTGAAATAAAAACACAATGAGTTGATAAGCTGAGAAAAAAATCAATCAGTCAACTCGGTTTTCCAAAAAATATGCTATTCTGTTTGTCATTTAATGGATGCAGATATTTTCTAGCTGTCACTAAAAATTCCAGTCTTCTGCTATTCTCTGCCATCTTGGTTCAGATATGTCAAGGTCATCTTGCTATTGTGTTTTTTGATGGTCACAGCTTTGCTTGTAGCTAGTGGCATTTCCGTTAGTTAATCCTGAAGTTCATCTGTTGCTGCTTTTGTACTCTCATCATGTGACTTCACAGTTCCATTTTTAATTTGTTAATGTTTTCAAATATCTCATGGATGATAGTCTTCTTTTGTACCCACTGTGGTGGGCTCTTGTCCCTTCAAGCAATGTTGAGCATAATTCTTTTGTGAACTTATTGCATTGTTCTCAGCTTGTAGCCATGCCATTCATTGTCATAGTCCAATTGTATGCAATTCATAGTAGTAAGTAATTATTATTATTATTATTATTTATTTTTTATTTATTTATTTATTTTTAAAGATTTCTTTCCAGAAGCATAGCAATATCACTTAATTCTATCTAGCTTCCTATAAGGTTTCATATAAACAAGTTGGGACAATTATTTTGGTGGGGGAAGAAAAATCCACCCAGGACATACTTATTGGAGCCACTCCTTTTATTAAATATTCATTGAATTTCTTCCTACCCACTTAATTTAGTTCGTGAGCATTTTAGGACAAAGTGTATAATTACTGAATATTAAAAAAGTTTTTAAGAAATTTTAGGTCCCATCCTGTCTATTTGAAACATTATAATTGTGTGTGTGTGTGTGTGGATATATGGTGAGTGGGAGTGGGGAGAAAATGTGAAAAAATGAGAAATTCCAGCTACCCCTTTTATTCCAACCACCCTGTCTATTTGAAGCAATATAATTGTGTGTATGACAATATGATGATGGCAGCATCTTTACAGATGATTAGCGATTCATTAACTGTATATAGATGAATTAGTTTTTAATTTATAAAGAGGATGTGCACTAACGTGGCTCTTTAGCCCAGCAAATAGCCAGGCTTGGATGATGTTTTTTTGGGGGGGGGCAGAAGAAAAATCCACCTGGGACATCCTTATTCCAATCATCCCTTTTATTAAATACTAGCAGGAGAGCCCGGTGTTGCCCGGGGATGTAACAGTAAGGGATTGATCAAGTATCGACCATCATAAAGACTGAAAAATAAAATTGACAAAGATTATTGTTTAAGGTTGACGGACACGCATGTCTTAATTAGTTTTTTGTTTTGATTTGTTTTTTTTTTACGAATTGGTCAAACCCAAGCTCAAACAAAAACATTGTTTTTAATCGTTAGGAGACTACCGATTGAATAGAATTTTATTATAAACAATTGTCTTGTAAATGGAATTTTTAAAGCATTCTGAATGTAAAAATAAAGAAAAAAGTGTGCAAGACAATAAGAAACACTACCTGCCAAAAAAAGTGAAGTTTTGTTGAAATCGGTTGAAAAATGTAGGAAATCCGATCCAATATATAAACGAACACACACACACACACACACACACAAACAACCTGGGTTTTATAAGTATAACTCGATATTAATAAGTACAACTCGTTATGAGTTGTCTTCCTTTCATTAATGCCTCTTAATCATGTTTTCAAATTGATTTCATGCAAAAACATTTGTTTTTTTCAATTTTTGGCGCTGTCAGAACCACCGCAAGGTAATTTTACGTAGTCCTGTGAAGTTTTGTTGAAATCGGTTGAAAAATGCAGGAAATCTGATCCAATATATAAACGTACAGACACACACACACACAATCTGCATTTTATAATAAGTAAGATTCATTGAATTTCTTCCTACCAACTTAATTTAGGTTGTGAGCATTTTAGGACAAAGTGTATCATTACTGAATATTAAAAAATTTTTTAAGAAATTCTAGCTCTGCTTTTTATTCCACCCGTCCTGTCTATTTGAAACAATATAATTTGTGTGTGTGTGTGTGTGTGTGTGTGTGTGTGTGTGTGTGGATATACAGGGAGTGGGGGAAGAAAATGTTAAAAAATGAGAAATTTTATTCCAACCACCCTTGCCTATTTGAAACAATATAACTGTGTGTGTGTGTGTGTGTGGATATATCGGGAGGGCAGGGGGAGAAAATGAGAAATTCCAGTGAACCCTTTTATTCCAACCACCCTGTCTATTTGAAGCAATATAATTGTGTGTGTGTGACAATATGATGATGGCAGCATCTTTACAGATGATTAACATCTCATTAAACGTATATAGTTGAATTAGTTTTTAATTTATAAAAGAGGATAGGCACCAACAAATAGACAGGCTTGGATGATGGTCTTTTTTTTTTCTGGTGGGGGCGGAAGAAAATTCCACCTGGGACATCCTTATTCCAATCACCCCTTTTATTAAATATTCGAGAAATTTCCTGCCATCCCTTAACTTAAGCTGCTAGCATTCTAGGATAAAGTGTGTAATTACCGAGAAGTAAAAAGAAGAAAAAAGACGCGTGCCATATTTTATACACACTTGGATGATCATCTCCTTCAATTCATAACTGACTAAACAGAAAATTTCCCACAGTAGGCTGCTGTTCCTTTCTGTAATAGACTGGTTGCCAACCAAGGCTATAGGACCCTGTCTCTTCTGCTATTCAACTCATAACTGGAGTGAGAAGAGAGGGATTCATACTTTTTGCAAGGGTATTTGTGTAAGTGACTATAATGAACCTGACTGGAATTGAAACTCTGCTCTCTGATTTTTCATTCAGAGTTGTTATTCATTATAGCATACCTTACATCATTGCCGAAATATATAAAAAGTAATAATCATTGTGATCACAAGAGTCGTAGGACCATCCCATTTACTGCCAGTGCAGTAACAATAGTGTTTCTTGGATAAGATAGCCTGATGGAGCCTGATACTCTTCAGGTTGGTTTTGAATTCAGTTTTTACTTCTCCTAGACTGGTTACCACCCAAGGGTATAGGACCAAGTTTGTCCTGCTAAGGGGAAAGATAAAACAGATTCATACCTTTTCCCAAGCATATAAGTCAATGTCATGGATCCAACTGGAATTTTAACTTTCCTCTCCTATTTCTCAAACCAAGTCGCTATCCATTACTATGCCTCCCAATAATGATAATAATAATGATAATAAATTCCAACCACCTCTTTTATTCCAACCAACCCATTTATTTGAACCTCGTGTGATTCATTCTTGGGATGTCACTTGTCTTTTCAACCGAACAAATGGATGACTTTAGTGCACTACTCTGGGATTGACCTCTCAACATCTGTCTGTATTTCTGAGATGAGGCATTATATACACTATTTACATTATTCGGACTATTGTCCTCATCTTTGTTGAGATATTTATCACAACATTTCGACCGTTGTATGCTCCGGCCTTCTTCACGTGGTTGGAATGTCGAATGGAACCCTTTATTTTGCTCACTGGGGTAGACTATTCTAGTTCCACATGCCATGTCTAATGGATGTCAGTTATCAGTTGTCTCTCCAAATTCTCCAGTACCTTAACCAGCTATTGATAAAGGCATTCCAGTGATAGGACCCAAAGAGAAAAGGTTATTCAAAATAACTCAACAGAACCAGACTACTTTTAACTAAAATGAAAATCATAAAGGTCTATGCTTTCAAAAAATTTATATTTTACTGTTTTGCTTATGGCATTACAAGCTGTAGGGCATTGGAATTTAAGACAAGAAAAAATTGTTCAATTTTGGTGTGTGTGTGATGTATTTTGTCTCAGGTAGCTAATTTTTCTCTAACATTTGCTCTACCTCTTCAGCTACAAAAGCTGACAGAAAAATATTTAAAAAATGTGGAACTTAAACCAAAAGAGATGCTAGTTCAAGTCTTGCCAGTGAATGTTCTTCAGTGGACCCAAATTGCAGGAAGAAATAGTGAGATATTACTTTGAGTAACATAAAAATCAGTAACAGAATTTTTCTTCCTCAGCTGGTTACTATAATCAGTATCTGTCTATATTTCTGAGATGAGGTATTATGTACATTATTTATATTATTCAGACTATTGTCCTTATCTTTGTTGCCATACGTTTCGGCCTTTCAATGTCTATATTTCTGAGATGAGGCATTATGTACACTATTCGGACTATTGTCCTTATCTTTGTTGCCATATTTATTACAATGTTTCAGCCTTTCAGTATCTGTCTATATTTCTATATTTCAGAGATGAGGTATTATGTACACATACACATACATATATATATATATATATATATATATATATATATATATATAGTTGTATGCTCCGGCCTTCTTCAGGTGGTTGGAATGTCAAATGCCCTTTATTTCGCACACTGGGTCCGACCGTTCTAGTTCCACATGCCATGTCTAATTCCCCTCTCTAATTAATTCCCCTCCCCAAGTTCTCCACCGCCTTAACCAGGTATTGAACTCACACTCTTTGGGTCCTGTCACTGAATCTAACTAACACCTTTATCCACTGTCCCATGTGTCCTTGAGGACATCTCTGTATGAATTTCTGGGTATTATAAAGCTAATGTCTTCAGCAAACATTTTTTACCAGTTCTCATATTGCAATTTTTGCTGTTATTATTGCATGTTATTAACCAGAGCTTATATTTCAATTTTCGTTTATTGCTTTTCTCTGACACTCCTTATTACTGGTTCCCATATTGTATTCATTTCTATGCTTGGTCAGCTCAGGAGATTTTTTTGGCCTAGCAAAAAATGTGCTGATTCCTTAAGTTTACGAATTTTCCAATGGTGTTCTTTGTCTATGATCTATGGGGTAGACTGTTTTAGTTCCACGTGCCATGTCTAATGGATCTCAGTTATCTCCTGTTAATTCATCTCTCCAAGTTCTTCAATTAACTAGGTATTGAACTCACAACTCTTTGAGTTCTGTCACTGGATCTAACCAACACCTTTATCCACTGTGCCATGTGTTCTTAAGGACATCTATGTATGAATTTCTGGGACTTATAAATTTAATGTCTTCTGCAACCATTTTTACCAGTGCTCATATTGCAATTTTTGCTCTTATCATTGCATGTTTTTTTACTATAACTCATATTGCAATGAAACGTGATAAAAATGAGGACAATAGTCCAAATAATGTAAATAGTGAACTCTCAACAACAAATTAACTCTGCTAAATTTACTTGGCTATGTGTTTAGCGAAAGAAAGAGACGAGCAACATAATGAGGACAAATTAATGAGACAGAATTGATACCAGATATCCTCTTTTACCATGGACAGTTGAATGAGAACAATATACTCTCAAGAATTTGATTAAGGCTTCAGTTCAAAACACATGGAGAAGGCTGGAAAGTACAATGGTCAAAATGTGATGCTAATAAAAGCAAATTGTTGGTGACCTTTAGCATTCTGTAGGTGACTATTTTCATGAAGCAAAATGTTAGTCCTGCCAATGCAAGCTGAATTTGAATTTCTTGGTTGTGAAGTTATATCCTTCTATGGCAACACCTAAAACAATCTTAACTGAAATTGACAGCCTACCTACTGCAATTTCAAGTATATAGAACTAATATATAAAACACTATATTTTGAATATATTCCATATACAGTAAAAGGGAGAAGTAATATTTATAAATGATGTAGAGTGTTAAATGTTAATAATGATAATTGTTTTTGTTAAAAACTCTGATCCAAATACTCTGTAATTATTTGATTATTTTAATATTAAAAAAAAATATAGCCAGATTGGGTGATTCATTTTCAGGATTTACTAAAAGAAATTAATTTCACAGTATCAATGAAACAGCTGTAACTGCAATTAGCCCAATTTAACAACAAACTCCTTTGCACAGAATATTTTCCCTGCATGGCTGAATTGCATTCTGGGATAATTATACAAATAATTATTGCTTTCTGAAAGAATTTCTGAGATGTGAAATTGTCATTATATTTCTGTGATGAGGAATTATAATTATACTCATTTTGTTATATTCAAAACATTTTGACTATTCTTGAGATGAGGAATTGCCATTATTATGATATTTTTGAAATAAGAAATTACCATTATGATATTCTTGAAATAAGAAATTTCCAAGATAAGGAATTACCATTATGATATTCTTGAAATAAGAAATTTCCAAGATAAGGAATTACCATTATGATATTCTTGAAATAAGAAATTTCCAAGATAAGGAATTACCATTATGATATTTTTGAAATAAGAAATTTCCAAGATAAGGAATTGCCATTATGATATTCTTGAAATAAGAAATTTCCAAGATAAGGAATTACCATTATGATATTTTTGAAATAAGAAATTTCCAAGATAAGGAATTGCCATTATGATATTCTTGAAATAAGAAATTTCCAAGATAAGGAATTGCCATTATGATATTCTTGAAATAAGAAATTTCCAAGATAAGGAATTGCCATTATGATATTCTTGAAATAAGAAATTTCCAAGATAAGGAATTACCATTATGATATTTTTGAAAAAACAAATTTCCAAGATAAGGAATTGCCATTATGATATTCTTGAAATAAGAAATTTCCAAGATAAGGAATTACCATTATGATATTTTTGAAATAAGAAATTTCCAAGATAAGGAATTGCCATTATGATATTCTTGAAATAAGAAATTTCCAAGATAAGGAATTACCATTATGATATTTTTGAAAAAACAAATTTCCAAGATAAGGAATTGCCATTATGATATTCTTGAAATAAGAAATTTCCAAGATAAGGAATTACCATTATGATATTTTTGAAATAAGAAATTTCCAAGATAAGGAATTGCCATTATGATATTCTTGAAATAAGAAATTTCCAAGATAAGGAATTACCATTATGATATTTTAGGGATGAGGAACTTTCATTATAATATTTTGGAGATGATGAATTATCATTATGAGATTTCAAAGATGAGGAATTTCCAGGATGATATTTCAGATTTGAAGAATTTCCAAGATGAATTGCCATTATGATATTTCATAAATAATAGAATTTCCAATATGAGGTATTATTGTATTTCCGGGATGAGGAATTTCCCAGATGAAGAATTGCCATTATGATATTTCAGAGAGGAGGAATTGTCATTATGATATCTCTGAGATGAAGTATTTACAAGATGAGGAATTCTCATTGATATTTTAGAGATGAGGAATTTCCAAGATGAAGAATTGTCATTATGACATTTCAAAGATGAGAAATTTCTGAGGTTAGGAAGTGTCATTATGACATTTCAAATCTGAGGAATTTCTGAGATGAAAAATTGTCATTCTGACATTTCAGAAATGAGGAATTTCCAATTTGAATTGTCATTATGATATTTCAGAGATGAAGAATTTCCAAGATGAGAAATTGTTATTATTAGATTTCCAAGATGATTTATTATTATTATTATTATTATACACTGATTTATTTCTACTATTGTCCGCAACAGTAGCTGTTATACCTCTGGTTAAAAGAAAATGTGTGGGGGGGAAAAAAAAAAAAAAAAATGACCATTCAAGAAATTAAAACCTAGATACATATAAGAACCTTGTTAGAAAACACAAGAAAATCATAGAGTATAAAAATAACAATAGTACCCATAATTAGTCGAGCACTTGGAACAGTCCTGAAAACTGATGTGAAAAGATAGAAGGAACAGAAACCATCATGATAACAGCATGATGAAAATCAGAAAGAAGGTAGTGGAGGATGCAGACCGAGGGAGATTTGATATCACTTGACCTCCAGCAAGGATCCAACTGATATTACTTGAGAATAAACTCAATAAGTACAGTTTTTGTGAAAAAGAAAAGAAAACAAAAAATTAACCTCAGTTGCGATCATAATCCACAACCTCAAACTACATTTAATTTGACATGCCATAATCTTTACAATAGCTTTATAGTATGTATACGCTTTGCCACTGTTGCGTATAATTATAATTCAGGATTGTCCTTCAACCTAGATTGGTTTCCAATCACAGCTAGAGAATCCAGTTTACTTTCTAACCCATAGCTGGTGGAAAAAGAGAGGGGGTTCATTCGAGTGGATCATAGGGTAAAGGTAAACTATTAGGTTGGTGCAAAAATAATGACGTAATAATGTCGTTTTTTGACGCATTTTTTAACGTCAAAAAACAACATTATTATGTCATTATTTTTGCACCAACCTAATAAATAAATAAATTGTTAGGGGAAGCTAATTTACTTCTCCTATCAAGGACAATAACTCAAAATATGGGTTACTTCCCTTGTCTGGAAAAGAAATGCGGCACTTCTGAATTAAACACGCATGTAGAATTCATAATTTTCAATCCAAACAAATCCTTTACTGTTCTCAAACAGTAAATGAATAAAAGTTGTTTTATTATGTGTTAAATTACACTTGTCTCTCGTTCATTTTTTGTTCCTTCCTGGGATATAACATAAATAAATAGGAAGCTGTGAAAAATATATGTCAGTCATGCCTATAATAAATGGTACACCTGAACCAATCTCGGACGGATGATGAAATTGAAGGAATTAGGGATTTAAGAATATATTAAGACTTTCAGGTTCTAACATTGCTGGGGTCAGTATATAATGTGGAAGGAATGTATCTGTCTATATTTGAGATGAGAATGATAGTCCGAACAATGTAAATAGTGTATGGAAGGAAGGATTTAAAACAACTTGTTGTCACTCTGTCCCCAGTAACATTTAATAGACGTTTTGGTGTGAACATGCAAATGTATCAAACAATAATCTCCATATATAATGTGCTAAGTGTATTTATAATCTAATTAGTCTGTAATGTCTGATCTTTTTGCTGTATTAGGCTTCTTTCTCTTGCACTGCCAGTGCCAAATGTTAGCATTTTACTATGGCAAAAGCAAACTGATTATGGATATTTACAAAGCCAGGTGAAGGAAGACACTCCATGAAAAAGCAGAATAGAATAATAATTGGGAAAAATATATCTAAAAGGATATGCTTGTGAAAATATAGGAATGGTAAGTACTTAATAAAATATCGTAAACTTTGGTAACTTCGACCAATTTTGGTCATTTTTTTTTTTCCACTGTAATTTTATCAATAGAATTGCAACTTTTGTTCTTTCACTGGTGAGAGTAGCCATTTTTTGTTTGTTTAAAGACTTAATTCATTTTCAAAGACTTTCCACATTAAAATGTTGTTGGCGTGAAGTCTTTAAAGCAACTTTATAGGAAAAAAAAATGTTATTTGAGAAGCTTAGAAGTCAAGTAACAAAAAACATGTTTTTGAAGGTCACTGAACTTGTCAACTAGAGTGGTCAAAGTTGTCCCAAAACAATCAGAACTTTTAGGGTAACTTTGACCACTAAGCTGGAAACAATTTTTAAAAGGCCTGGGCATAAGCTATTTGCCAGAATGCATTGTTCTGATAAGACTATGCATATCTTTCCTTTCCTGTCAAGATTTCAAGGAAGAAGGTCATAGGAAAACTAAAGTGAGTGATTTTTCTTGATCTATCCTTTTTGATATCATCAGTCATAAGATTTCTTTTCCATGTAATGTACTTAATGCAATTTATCTCTAGTTTCAACATTTTGGATTAAATTGAAAGAATATATGAAAATCCTGCAACAAATGTTGTCTGAAGCCTTATTTTATAGGTGGTCAAAGTTACAAGTCCAGACACAACCTCAACGAGCACTTATATACATAGGAAAGGTTCAACTACAGTGGGCAAAGTTATCCCATTGCCAGGTAACATTGACCACCATATACAAAGCCTTTTTAGTCTGACATGAAACAACCAAGTTCCCCTATATCTTCACATATTTTTTAAAAATGCATTCGATATACTGTAAAGTTGGGTAACTTTGACTGATTTTGGTCATTTTTTTCAAAATGATCACCACTGTAATTTTATCAATGGAATTGCAACTTTTGTTCTTTTACTGGTGAGAATAGCCATTTTTTGTTGGTTTAAAGACTTAGTTGGATCTTATCAAAGAGCTCAAGGTAGATAGCAGGGGCACCGAACCATATGTGGCAGCAATATTTTAAGCATGGGCATATGGTAGACTTATAGATATGTAAGATAGATTCCAGAGAGAAAAACTGTCTCGCACAACACAGTGAACTGACTTTCTTAGCAGCTGACCTAGCAATGGATTCAATATAGTTTTTCTTGAGAACATTAGCCCAGGAAGGTACAAGTCACTTTCGTGGAGCTTAGCATCAGCCATGCTAATGGAAGGCAGAGAGGTCTCTCAGATGATTAATGGAGAGAAGTTTAGTTTTGGCGGCATTAAGATTAACAAGCTATCTTTTGCCCCAGTTAACAATGGACGTGAGGTATTTTGGACCTGTATAAATTTTAGTTTTTGCCATAAAATAAAGTTTAATTAAATTATAATTTAAGTTGGTACCAACTCTGTAGACCTAGCTTATTAATAATTTTTAATGAAAACAGGTCTTTATTTTGTCGGAAAATGATTAATTGATGAAATATATTCTAGTAATGTGCCTGCTTTAATGTGAGTCTGTCTAATTTGTTCAGTTTAACAAAGTTTTATTTATATAGATTTTTGGTTGAGTTCTACAATAAGTACTGTTAGCTGAAACAATCTTTTGGAAATCTTTTTCATATTACGATAGATTAAGCACTCCATATTGCAATTAAAAAAAAAAAAAAAAACTTTTTTAAAAATGTTAGTCGAGGGGTTCAGTTTTGTATGTAAAATTATTGAAAAGTGATCCCCCTATGGAAGCCAAAATAAAATTTGCTTATACATGATTTCATAAAATGGGAAAAACAATTGTTAAAAATTTGGAAATCCATATTATGAAGTTTGTTATTTTTATATCACATGACAAGTGGATGGAGCAATTGCTGGAGAATCCATCTGTAAATTTCTAGAGTCGGGATGCTGAAGGTAGCATCTATCAAGTCACAAATTTTATATAATTTTATATAATTATAAATCATATAAAAAGAGGTTAGTTGCTTAGCTGATTGATGTTACTTCAGCATCCCGACTCCAGATTTTCATAGATGCACTTTCTGGGAATCACTTCATTCACTCGTCAGTGTGTGTGTATATATATATATATATATATATATATATATATATATATATATAGGAAAGAACTCATTAGGTAATTAATCCAAAGTTCTTTAGTATTTTTGTTATTATTTTTAAAAAGTAGTGCTCGATTATGCCCCTTTCCGTTAAACAATTGCTCCAGCCATTACCATAGAAATTTTGATTTCAATGATGAATATGCTTATAAAACGTGTAAACCTCAGAAATAAGTTATTCCAAAAAAATTTCACTTGAAGATGGAACAGAGCTTAGTACTTTAATTCAATTTAATTCAGATAATTATATTGAAGTTTTCGGCTCTTGTTTTGAAACATGAGAACTCTTATGTAGTGTGTTGGAATCATATTTTTAAATATATATATATATATATATATATATATATATATATATATATATATATATATATAATGTGTGTGTGTGTATATGTAATAATTAACTAATCCCAAAAATCAATTCAAAAAGAAAAAATTATTTTGTTTTAAATTTCATGAAATCATATCATAAGCACAATTATTTTGGCTTCTATAAGGAGATCAGTTTACTGTAAATTTACAAAAGAAACTGGGTTCCCCCCTCCCGAACTATTAACTTTTATAAAATCTGATAAAGAAAATTTTTTTTTTTTTTTTTTTTTTTGATATCCATGATCTGGAATGCAGATGGCAGTGGTTCCCAATCATTTTGGGGGGTTTCTTCCTCTTTCGTACTAAGATACACTCCTAATGCCCCCTCTCTAGTGCACAGTTGACCTATATTTGGTATTTTTTGTGTGCGAGTACTGCATGCCAAACAAGTATTTTAGTATCTCCCATGATGATTATAAAGTGAAGGCAACGTATACTTCACGTTACAAAATGTCATGTTATGGTTCAAATGTGCCACTGACACCATCTGGCTACCCACTTTTTTTTTCTCACAGTCCCCACCAGTCTCTTCACCACCCCCTCTGAGTATCATTAATCTATGGTAATATAAAAAATAGATAATTATTTCTAGTGGCAGTACCCATTGTACAACAGTCGACCAGATTGTTAATCTGTCAAACTTTCTGTCTTGAGCGGAGAGGAATCCGGACGAGGCTTTGCCAAAGGCCAAAGTTTTGTCCAGGGAGGTAGACAGGCCCTGAACCCATTTATTCAGGTTCTAAGGGAATTTTTTTGGCTAAGCCTACGGGCTCGGAGAACCCACGGTAAATTCGGCCTTGTGCCACATACATCCCTTGTTGGTGGGGGGGCTGTCAGATATAACAGTATCCATTGTATAACTCCAGATTTTTCTGGTTTTTTTTTTTGTTTTTTTTTTTGTTTTTTTCTCAAACTCTACATTTGATTTCTAGATTACTTTTGTTATGGTTCCAAGAATCCAAATTAATTTCATAATTAATGTTTTGTAATATATGCATATTGTTTGTGAATGTTTGCTCTATTCTAGCGGAAATGTCGGTGCCTTGCAGTCTGTTCATTAACAAACACAAATGGCACTTAGATGGGATCCTATGTTAAGTGAGATTGATTCTGTAGACAAAGGGGTGTTTCTCAGTAAAGCTGTCGCAAAAAAGATAGCATTCTGACTGTTATATAGGAATAAAGTGTTGCTGCCGTCACTTGAGTTAGAACATAGATCGCCAGTGAACAAACACAGGCGATCCCATTATTGAATTAAGTAGACCACGTGAACATGGAAATGCATAAGTAGAAAATAGCATGACGTCTAAACGATCTGCATTTCTAGTCTATCCTCAATTACTATTCGGACTGTTATTCTCTATGCAGATAACTATACTGTAGTTACTTTTCGAGCGAACATTATCGAGCAAGTACTATTAGTGCGAGTGTTATTTGAAGGCGTCTGACACTAGTATTGTTCAACAGTGTTACTATAGTTGTATCTGCGATTACAAAGTCTCTACTACAATGAGCATTGCAAAAGTGACAACAGTTATTCGTTGACATCACAAAAGTCACACATTGGTAGAAAAAACTTTTTAAAAATAAATAAAATTAAATGTTTCATGACTTAAAGTCAGAGTTCACAACAGTCAAAAACGACAAGTCAGGATTGAGGATCATATTTCACGGGCTAAAATGGATACAGTGGAAAATACATTCTAAATATTCAGAGTTTTTTACCTGAGCCTGACGTTCTTATTTTAAAACTAAAATCTGCTTTTTGACCTTTGCCCTGATTACAGAGATGACTACCAGTAGTTACCCGACATGTCTCAAGCTTTAAAAAATAAAAAAGAAACAAAAATACTTATACCTCCCAAAAAGCAAAAGCTTATATATACTCAAATCTCTCGCAATTGGTCAAATAAAATTTATATGATACTCCTTGCTCTATGAAAGAGGGCTTGTTTGAATTATTTGATTTACCTGACAGTATGCACAACACGTGTTCAGCAAGGTAAGTCACTATTTTCTTCTTCACTACAAAAGCCGCCATTTTTTGCAGACTATATCAAATCAAATATTATCAATGATATAGATTTGATTGATAGATATAGGTAGATAGATTATATAGACTAGTTCGATAGCTTTTACTTTGCTCATGGCAAGACGATCAAATTTCAAATCAAAATTTTTTGTCTATTTATTAGAAAATATGTTCAGTTTAAGAATTTCTTCAACTTAAACTATTTTCCTGTTAGCCAGTGGTTATTACCAGAGAAAGGGTAATTAACCCTCACAACACAGATGCCTTTTACAATTTCATTCAAAAAAATTTCAGCCACTTTTTTACTGCTATAAGTTTGCCTCTCTCTGCCTTTTCTATAAAAACTTTTATGGTGACTGTTTGGATGAGTTCCTCACTATGGTACCTAGACTCTATGAATTTAAATGCAGTACTTGACTGGCATTGCTATCTCATCCTTTGCAGTTGAGCTAGCTAGATTTAAGCCATAAGTTCTATGTTAGCAGTTTCTTTTCTCACACTTCTTGCTTGTGGAACTCATGTCTGGCTCCATGCTTTCCAGCCAACGTTAATCAGCAAAAATTTAAATGCAATGTCAATTGCTATCTACTATCCTCCTGATCGCTCTTTTCTCTTTCTGTTTATTATTAATGTTTCTGTTTCTAATTCTTCCCCTTGAGTCTTAGTGGCTTTCATGCCTTGCTTGGGGTCATACTGATTTTAAACAAAAAAAAATGTGTGCAGATGTATATTTAAAATTTTGATTAATTGAGAGGCTTAAAAATATTTCTATGAAATTTAAAAATGGCTTTTTAAAAAATTTATTACCAAATAATTTCTGAAAAGTTGCATAAAAATCTGTTAATTACTTGATAATTTTTTTTTTTTTGTTTTCTAGGGTTTTAAAAAAACATTGTTAATTTTTTTTTTTTTTTCTCTCTTTGTTAAATTTATGAATCTATTTGTTAGCTTGTTGTCCAGACAGAATGGTAGAGGAATACATTTATTTCTATGTCTCATTTCAAACTTAGTCAAATTGTGTGTTTGTGTACACAGTCAGTTAATAAAGCATAAAATAAACATATGAATATACATTACACACACACACTATATATATATATATATATATATATATATATATATATATATATATATATATATATATATATTGACTCCAAAATTCGCTTGAGGATGAAATGGAACTAATGTCTTTAATTTAATTACAAAATTAAATACGTAGCTTTTAGCTTCCATTTTTGAAACATGGTTAGAACTGTGTAGCGAAAAAAAACATATTTTAAATAAATCAATTTATAATATTAATGCTCTGTAAATTTACATTGAGCACTATTTTTGTAAAAATAAAAATATCTATAAGAACACCGCATTATACATCTTACTGTTCTTTCTTTTTATTTATTGGTTGGTGCAAAAATAATATCGTTTTTTGACGTATTTTTTAACATCAAAAAACGATATTATTTTTGCACCAACCAAATATCTATATATATATATATATATATATATATATATATATATATAGTATAGATTTTGTAGGGAGTTTCTGCCACTGAGCTGTCTTCATTCGACAGATATTTTAATTACCACAATACTTTATCATCAATAAACTATACATTTAAAAATACATACATTTGCCGTGAATTATGTACAAATTATATGTAGCTGAAGCCATAATATTATATAGAAAATGTTTACATTTCAGCATTAAATGACCAATAGAGGTGTTGATATGCAGCTAAATAAAATCAAGCAATAATTATTATCATTCTTATCACAATGTTTTTCCCATTGTGCTCTCTGGCCTTCATCAGGTGCTTGTTGGTTTTAGTAACTTTCAGTACAATTTTGAACTGAACCCTTAATCTTGTTCCACTGGAATATTTTGTCTACTTCTGAGAGAGAGGAGGAGGAGGCCCTTGTGTTATGCTTACACCTGAGACTGAACCCTAAGTTCTTATTTTGAAGCAGGAATTGAGTTTTTGAACTTTGCTCTAATTCCTCTGTTTTGGTTCTTCTTTTTCTGTATGACGTTCTGTTTCATAATCCCATCAGTCATGGCTCTCCACAACTAGTCTAAACTATTCATGAAAGAATGGCAACATATCACCTCAAGATTTTAGTTAATAATCGGAAACTTTGAAAATACACCATTCAACATATCTAAAGTCTTCTGCTTTTAGTTCTGTTAGGATTGTCTCACTCTAAAGATTGAATAAGTATGGTGAGAAGGTACATCCTTGTTCGGATGGGGTTCAATGACTACAAAAAAAATTTTTTTTTCATTTCTCATTTTTTTTCGTTTCTCATTTTTTTTCGTTTCTCATTTTTTTTCGTTTCTCATTTTTTTTCGTTTCTCATTTTTTTTCGTTTCTCTTTTTTTCGTTTCTCTTTTTTTTTTTCTCGTTTTTTTCGTTTTTTTTTTTTTCGTTTTTTTTCGTTTCTCTTTTTCATTTTTTTCGTTTCTCTTTTTTTTCGTTTCTCTTTTTTTTCATTTCTTTTTTTTTTCGTTTCTCTTTTTTTCATTTCTTTTTTTTTCGTTTCTCTTTTTTTCATTTCTTTTTTTCGTTTCTCTTTTTTTCGTTTCTCTTTTTTTCATTTCTCTTTTTTCATTTCTCTTTTTTCATTTCTCTTTTTTTCGTTTCTCTTTTTTTCGTTTCTTTTTTATTTTTTTTCGTTTTTTTTTCGTTTCTCTTTTTCATTTTTTTCGTTTCTCTTTTTTTCATTTCTCTTTTTTTTCGTTTCTCTTTTTTTCGTTTTTTTCGTTTCTCTTTTTTTCGTTTTTTTTTCGTTTCTCTTTTTTTCGTTTTTTTCGTTTCTCTTTTTTTTGTTTTTTTCGTTTCTCTTTTTTTCGTTTTTTTTCGTTTCTCTTTTTTTCGTTTTTTTTTCGTTTCTCTTTTTTTCGTTTTTTTTCGTTTCTCTTTTTTTCGTTTTTTTTCGTTTCTCTTTTTTTCGTTTTTTTTCGTCTCTCTTTTTTTCGTTTCCCTTTTTTTCGTTTCCCTTTTTTTCGTTTCCCTTTTTTTCGTTTCTCTTTTTTTCGTTTCTCTTTTTTTCGTTTCTCTTTTTTCGTTTTTTTTCGTTTCTCTTTCGTTTTTTTTCGTTTCTCTTTTTTTCGTTTCTCTTTTTTTCGTTTCTCTTTTTTTCGTTTTTTTTCGTTTCTCTTTTTTTCGTTTTTTTTCGTTTCTCTTTTTTTTCGTTTTTTTTTCGTTTCTCTTTTTTTCGTTTTTTTTCGTTTCTCTTTTTTTCGTTTTTTTTCTTTTCTCTTTTTTTCGTTTCTCTTTTTTTCGTTTTTTTTCGTTTCTCTTTTTTTCGTTTTTTTTCGTTTCTCTTTTTTCGTTTTTTTTCGTTTCTCTTTTTTTCGTTTTTTTTCGTTTCTCTTTTTTTCGTTTTTTTTCGTTTCTCTTTTTTTCGTTTCTCTTTTTTTCGTTTTTTTTTTTTTCGTTTCTCTTTTTTTTCGTTTCTCTTTTTTTTTCGTTTTTTTTCGTTTCTCTTTTTTTCGTTTTTTTCGTTTCTCCTTTCTTTTTTTTTTTTTTTCGTTTTTATTTCTCTTTATTTTTTTGTTTTTATTTTTTTGTTTTTTCCTTCTTTTTTTTTTTTGTTTTTTCCTTCTTTTCTTTGTTTCTTTCCATTTTTTTTTTTTTTTTTTTTTTTGTTTGTCAAATTTATTTTGTTTTGAGCTTCAGTTATTCCATCACTTTCAGTTACTGATTTGCATCTGCTTCAATTTTTTTTTTTTATTATTTATATTTCATATGATTTCTTTGGAGTCAGCTATCTTTCTTTGTACTTTTATTTATTTTACTTATTCACCAGCCCACACAGAGCTTGGTGGCTTCACTGACCGGATTTTTACCTTGGTAACATCTGCTCTTAACTCGCCCCACAGTTAAAAGGGTTTTTTCTCTCTCCTTTTTTTTTTTTCTTTTCTCATGAGAATCTATGTCAGCTTAAAGATACAAATACAACTTTATTTTAGGGACATCATTACATATCTCAATAAAATATGGCTGAATATTTGCCCAAGGCTTGGCTCAAATGTTAGAGAAGTAAAGAAATCTGAAATGCTTATGTGGTTTTTACTTAACAAAAAAAAAATAAAAGAAACTTTTTTGCTTTTTTATTTTATTTTTTTTTTTTTTTTAAACTTTAAGTTGAGTTTTTATTGAGCACATCCTATTTTTCTTATATAAACTTGTAATCTAATATAGGAAGCTGAAAGTTTTTGTGGATCTATTCAAAGCCTGAAAGTTGAATATGTTTGAAATTTGTTTGTCCATGTGTGTGTGCACAAATATCCTACACATGTGTGGGATTAAATAAATGCAATTCTCTCATTATATTTCTTCATTATGTGGGCGGTCATGGCTCTCCACAGCTAGTCTGGACAATTCATGTAAGAATGACAATGTATCACCTCAAGATTTTAAATGATAATCAGGAACCTTGAGAGTAAACTGTTCAATACATATAAAGTCTTCTGCTTCTAGTTCTGTCAAGATTGCCTCACTGTAAGGGTTGAATAAGTTTGGTGAGAAGACATAACCTTCTTCAGATGTGGTTCAAGGACTTAAAATTTTTATTTTTTTATTTTATTTTATTTTTTTTCAACTTATTTTGTTTTTGTGGGTCTAAAATCCTGAAAGTTTTGTCCCCTCTCTAGAGCTTTCATTTACCTCTCACATTTGTCCTCCACTATTATACATATACTCTCACGAAATTTTATCTTTTATTCCTGGAGTTATTTTTTCTGATTTCTTTTTGAATTTGTAGGTCTGATGAATTGGATCGTTATTACGATTCCAATGATATAAATTATAACCATGGAATATTAGTGTTTGAGCCATTTTATTATATTCATTATATTCTTACTCTGTCCTGGACATTGAGTTCTATCTGGATTCTATCCTCTTGGAAACTTTTATATGTATGTGTATATGTATATATAATTATATATTTTAGATATATTGATAATATTAGTGGTTAATATATATATATATATATATATATATATATATATACACACACACACACACTGTAACTCGAATATATGAGAGTTGTCGGGACCGGAGAAGAAGTCTCTTATATCCGGGTTTCTCTTATATCCGGGTTTGGTCTATTTTATATACATTAACACAGGCTCTAATTTGGGACCAGAGAAAATCTCTCTTATATCCGGGTCTCTCTCTATATATATATATATATATAATTTAAAAAATTTGTTGTCGGCCTGGATGGGTGTGGTGCACACAGCACACAAAAGTGTGGCATTAAACAAATTCACTTTTATCATCACATTTATTTACTTTCCCATTTTATACAAAATGTAAATCGGATCACAGATTTACAGTGGGGGGGGGGGCTGCACTTACATTGACCAAGCTGTCTGGGGATACCACGTCCTAGTTTGTTTGGTTTTGATTTTTTTTTTTTTTTTTTTTTTTTTTTAATGGAATTAATATCTTTTGGTCTAGAGATCAAAAGTTTTATTAAAGCAAATGTGATCCCCAAAAAGAAGACATAGACACAAACCCAATTATAATATTTAGAGTAACATATATATATATATATATATATATATATATATATATGCACGGTGGAGTAATGGATAGTGGCTTGGATTGAGGAATCAGAGAGCCGGGTTTGAATTCCAATCGGATTAATTGCATTCACTTACGTACTAATACCCTTGGCATAGGTATGACTCTTCTTCTCCCCCCCATGGGTAAATAGCAGGACATACTGGGTTTTATAGCCTTGGGTGGCAACCAGTCTAGGAGAAGGAAAACTATCAATTGAAACCAGACTGGAGAGGGTTGGGCTCGATCAGGCTATTCTGACCAAGAAACGCCACTTCTACTGTGGCTGCACTATGTGTAGTGCCCCTATGACCTTAAGGGGTCAGGGGATTCGTGATCATAAGATATATATTCACATGTCCCTTAAGTTAATTTGTTTGTGATCAGACCAAATTTCTGAATAATTATATTAGACATATCGTTGCCATTGGTTTTATCTTGTAACCTAGAATTTTAATTTTTTCTTTGCCAGTTGCTTCTTTATGATCTTGGCATTGATGACTAAATTCACCGCCAACATGCAGGTTTTCAAGAGTTGGTTGATGGGAATTTGTTCAAGGTGGGCCTCAGCTTATCAGGAAGTGACCCATGAACTTGATTTCATGAACTTCCTCTGTGACACATATAGAATGTGATACATAGAATCCAAACTGCAACAAACTGATCTAACATGGGTCTTTTGAACAAGAGTAGAGGTTTATCCCTTATAATTTTGATTGACGCCTTCTGTAGCATGTCCATCATACATAGCACTCTTCATCTGCTGTCTCAACTGTTTTGATCTGTAATAATCATCATCTGCTTGTATTGGTCATATCACTACATGCCTATCAAGAAGACTCACTTTACATCTCTCTGACATAGCTCAGTTAGGACTCATGGAAACATACCAAACTCCATCTACAACATGTAGATAATACAAATATAATAGCCTCATCCATATGTAAAGAAATATTAAATAAATGGAAGCATTAATAAAAAAAGAAAAAGCCGACATTCAGTAACATAAAATATGTATATGGCCACCATATACTGTCTGTATTTAGAAAATAAAAAATATTCTCATCCTTCTAGAAACATGTATAAAAATTTACACATTCAGTTAAAAAAAAAAACATCTTTGATAATCATACTTATTATAAAACCCAGGTTGTGTGTGTGTCTGTACGTTTATATATCGGATTGGATTTCCTACATTTTTCAACCGATTTAAACAAAACTTGACAGGACTATGTAAAATTACCTTGCGGTGGTTCTGACAGCGCCCAAAATTGGAAAAACACAATTGTTTTTGCATGAAATCAATTTGAAAACACGATTAAGAGGCATCGCGAGAATGATAGGGGGACAACTCATATTGAGTTATATTAGGTTGGTGCAAAAATAATGACATAATAATGTCGTTTTTTGACATTACGTCAAAAAATGACATTATTACGTCATTATTTTTGCACCAACCTAATACTTAAAACCCAGGTTGTTTGTGTGTGTGTTCGTTTATATATATATTTTTCCTAAATTTTTCAACCGATTTCAGCAAAACATCACTTTTTTTTTTTTTGGCAAGTAGTGTTTCTTATTGTCTTGCACACTTTTTCTTTATTTTTATATTCAGAATGCTTTAAAAATTCCATTTACAAGACAATTGTTTATAATAAAATTCTTTTCAATCGGTAGACTCATAACAATTGAAAACAATGTTTTTGTTTGAGTTTGGGTTTGACCAATTCGTATTGTCCATCAACCTTAAACAATAATCTTTGTCAATTTTATTTTTCAGTCTTTATGATGGTCGATACTTGATCTATCTCTTACTGTTACATCCCCGGGCAACGCCGGGCTCTACTGCTAGTGGCCAATAGAATAACCAAAAATTCTAGAATATATAAAACATTTGGACAATTTATACTCACTTTATGACCAAAAAAAGAGAGCATTTATATAAACACAAGAAAATTTTTTTTAAAAAAAGCTTAATCACAGTAAATTGTCAGTCATCTTTAATTCTTTTCTGACATGTATAAATGCATTGCTAATGATTTTACTAGAGAAATACTTTGACTATTATAAAGATAACATTATCTATGGCCAGGTATTAAAACCAGTGTTACTGACAAAATATGTATGATATAAATGCATTGCTAATCATTTTACTAGAGAAAATTAAAGAGAAGAATTATCAGTAAGTGTAAGTTACAGAATAGAACTGTTAATAATGTACATGCGTTGCTAATTGTTTTACTATAGAAATACATTCTAAATAATTTTAATATAGAATTGCCTTATGCCATACTAGACTAAGCTAAATAAATATTAACAAATGGACAAAAAGCAATTCATTTTATCATTGCTTCTAGGCAATCTTGTTTAATAAGCTGAGAAAGTTAGCTTTTGTTCAATTAACTTTCAATTGACAACGTTCAGTTTTCCATGAGGTTACCCTTTGGAATTCATTCTCAAACGCTAGAAGAAAAAATTGCTAGTTGAAAATTTGTCATTAAAAGCTTTTCATTAAGCAATTAACACCATCAAAATTCATTAATATCCAGTCTTGCTTGTTTATATTTTTTTTTTCTTTTTTTTTTTTTTTTTTTAATATTAACCTAGTATTTCAAGAAATAGGCCTTCTGATAAACATTTCCGTAACAGAAACTATAATTTTGAATTGGAATGAAAGCAATGCTGACACACTGAAACCACCATGCAAATAAAAAATGATTTTTTTTTTGATTTTTTTTTTTTTTTATTATTTTTCATCTTTTCAATAATTTCACCCCAAGCAAGGTGGGAATGCCATAAAACACAAGGGGAGGGGAGTGAAAGGGAGTGAGAAGACTTTAGTGTGGAGATAGGATTATGAAAAAAAAAAAACAGTATTTGGAAAGACAGAAGTCCCATTTAAACTTTTGTGAATTGTAGATGGCAGGCAAAGTGTTACTGAGAGACAAAGAGAATACGTAAATTTTCATGAGGAGAAATGGACAATAAAAGAACAGTTTTCAAGAAGATGGAAGAAATTCTTTTGTATGCATGCCAAATTCATGAATACACATGTACAAAACAAAGTAAAAAATGGACTGAAAAAGACGCTGAACATTTGAAAAAATTGGAAATATTTAAATCCAAAACTACCTGAAGAATGGATATTTACCAAGAAACTTCGAAGTTGGGGAAAACAACAATAACAAAAAACAAAAAAAAAATGATATTTAAAAGATAAGTAATCTTTTTGTGCATATATATATATATATATATATATATATATAATAAAAAAGCTCAAACACTAATATTCCTTGGTTATAATTTATTACATTGGAATCGTAATAACTGATGAATTGGCCGAAGAGTAAAAAAAAAAAAATTAAAAAGAGCTCTTAGAGTCATTGAAAAAAGAATGGAATCAATTATCAAACTTATACTTTGAGAAATTTTTGCAACGAATGTCAAAAATTTCTGATGCCGTAATCAAGGTTAAGGGAGGATATTTTGATGAGGGCAAAATTTAAGCATAAAATGCTTTTTTTTTTTTTTTTTCTTTTTCTCATAATAAAATTTCTAATAAAAAATCACGTCACACTTTTAACCATGTATATTGATCTCCATCTTTTTTTTTTATCCTTTCCTCAAAAACCCCTCTTTACTCTCACTCTCTGTAACCTCTTGCAGGCTAGTGCTGCTCCCACCTTGCTTGGGGTGATATACTTAAAAAAAAAAAAAAAAATAATGTGTGGGTGGTATTTTTGCTGCACCCTGTATTTCTGAAGCATTAAAGAAATTTCACTTACATTTCCTTTTATATCCTTTTTGGTAGAATGTAATTATTTTCTGAACAGACAAAGAAAATCTTTCTTATTTTCATATTGTTGGCTTTGGCACGCTAAAATAAACAAATATAAAATTAAGTTAATTCTGCTCTGATTCAAACAAGACGTAAACAGATAAACAACAAACCAATATGAGAGCATACTAAGAATAATATATTCAGCTGAAATTGGTTTTAAAATTTTTTTTCAATTGGTATCACACCAAGCAAGGCAGTAAAGCCACTAAGACACAAGGGGGTTACATAATAAAATTTCTAAAAAAAACAAACAAAAAAAAAACCTTTTCTCACTTTTTTTTTTTTTAACCATGTATATTAATTTTATTATTAAAACTATGACTTTTTGGGCCAATTTAACAAATTGCCAACGATGACCTCAAACTTTTGAACTGTAGTCCTCCAATGTTTGATAAGGACACTTTGGCAGTCACCCAATGCTTGATAAGGACACCTTGGCAAAGTACCTGAAATCCTTTAGATAAATATGGCTAAAAGCCCACTACGGAGACAATAACCACACACCTTCCATACTTGAAACACTAAAAGAGAAGGACTCTACATTCACCTCACAAAATGCAGACATCACTATACAGACATTTGAAATGGCAGTAACAAATGACATAAGGAAAACGACAGTACGTAACTTGCCACATAGCAATATCACTGAAGGGCAACAGGTGGCCCTTGACACACTAACACATAGAGATGACCTAATCATTACCCAGGCTGACAAAGGTAGTGTCAGTGAGCTAGGGAATCAAAGAATGCCTTAAAGAAGCCAACAGTCATTTAGCCGACAGAAACACCTACAAAAGCCTACCAACAGACCCTCTCCCTGAATACCAAAAAAAAAATTAACAAGGTCGCTAAACATGATGTTTCAAAACAAACTAATTGACAAGAAAACATGCACAATACTTACACCCTCAAACATCACACATACCCACTTCTGTCTCCTTCCCAAAATACACAAAACCAACAACCTATAAAGGATGGTCATTTCATCATTTAACTGTCAGACAACCAAAATATCCAAATACGTAAGCCATTACATACAGCCCATAGTTAAGAAAGTAAAATGCTACATCAGAGACATAACAGACCTGCTAAACAAAATTAATCATATACAGTGCCAGAAAATGCTATTAACCTTGGGCATAAGATCACTTTATTCAAACATCAAACACATTGAAGGACTAACCACCCTTAAAGAAGCACTTACTAAAAGAAGAAAACGAGACCCTCACCCCACAGAAGTAATCACAAAACTTATGGAACATTGAATACTTTTGATTTCAATGGAAAATACTACCTACAAGTAAGATGTGCTATGGGCACCATTGCAGCTCCAGCATATGCCACAATCTTCATGGGAAAATTTGAGGAGACCCATATATTTACCCCTTCATTAGTAATGACTACATATTCTATGCAAGATATATTGATAATACCTTCTTTATACACACGGGCAGTGAGGAGAAATCACGGAATTCCTTATGACCCTAAACACGGTATATGACTCCATTAAGTTCGACCATGAATAATTAACAAGATTTGTAACCGTTTTAGACACCCACATCTGCATCAATAAAAACAGAAAACTACAAGCTACACTACACACTAAAATCACAACTCTCTACATTCTAAGTTTTCCCACCCAAAACCCCTCAAGGAGAACCTTCCCTATTCACAAGCACTTAGACTCAGAAGGATATGTTCCAACAATGAAGAACTAAGTAAACACACTAAAAATCTCTAGCATCGATTCAAAACACGTGGCTATAAAGAACACCTGATCAGGGAAAAAATAAAGCAATTTGCACACCTAGAGAAGACACCATGATGTATAAAATTAAAAATAAATCTAAATGCTTTCCTCTAGTAACCACTTTCAGCACTCTTCCTCCACTTTCTCAGATAATCAAAAATCACTGGAAAATACTACGTCTCAAACCAAACATAAAAATTTTGTTAGAGGAACTCAGCCTTCTAGCATATGTAGACCAAAGAACCTTAAGAAAATTATAGCTAGTAAAATTTCAGATAAGGTAACCTGTAATAGAACAAAAACAACAGGATTTTCCCAACCATGTAACAACAAAAGGAGCCTATGTTGTAACCACATTAGACATAGCAATTCATTCACTAGCTCAGTCACTAAATCTACTTCCAAAATCTACCACAATTCTAACTGTAGAAGTCATAACATAATTTACCTATTACAATGCACACTATGCCAGAAACAATATGTGGGATAATCTGAATGGCCCTTTCACTACAGAATTAATAATTATTGAAATGAGTTCAAGTTGGCTCACCCCAAAAGATTATTACCTGGAGAACATTTCTGCCTAGGAAAATATGATTTTAAAAGCCATGCAACATTCACTATAATTGAAAAAATAGAAATAGACAGAAAAGATAACCTTAGAAAAATACTAGAGGAGCATGAAGACAAATGGATTTTGCACCTCAAAACATTTTGTCCAGATGGGCTTAACCACAAATTTAACAACATAGATAGAACCCCATAACATAGATATAACCCCATAAATCAAGCCCTATCCACATTTCTCACCCGCACAAGACAGACATGCTAGTAAATGTTTTGAAGTCTCACACTCACACAAATATATACATATACACATATCACATACACTCCCAAAGAATTAAAAGATAACATACACTTAACACACACATCACATTTGCAGCAACCAATAAAACTGTCAAAATGACCAAGGAGGAAATTATTATTCAGGAATCTCCTATCCTCTATTTTAAAAACAACTTGAAAGAGACCATTTGACCAACACAGAGACTGACCAAAATTAACGATAAAAAAAACAATTGAAAACTACAGATAAAGTTCACTTTCTTCAGAAACAGTCATTCACTCCTGTAGTTCACTGCTACTAACAAGCAGGGATATATTTTCTCCTGATGACGGCTATGCTGGCCGAAACTAGTCGAGGAACCTAATTGAAATAATAAAACAAAAAAAATATGAACATACAACACAGTGTGTCTGAAGATTTTTTTTTTTAACAATAAAAAATATTAAAAAAAATATATATATATATATATATATATATATATATATATATATATATATATATATATATTTTTTGAACGATAAAAAATTAAAATGTTCAGACACACTGGGTTGTATATTAATATTCTTTCGTTTTTATTATTATTTCATTTAGATTCCTTGACTAGTTTCGGCCAACATGGCCATCATCAGGAGAAAAAAATTTTTTCTGCTTGATGGTAAAAGGGAAA
This sequence comes from Acanthosepion lycidas, assembly GCA_963932145.1. Taxonomy (NCBI): domain Eukaryota; kingdom Metazoa; phylum Mollusca; class Cephalopoda; order Sepiida; family Sepiidae; genus Acanthosepion; species Acanthosepion lycidas. The sequence continues at coordinate 86,237,200 of OZ010597.1, forward strand.
TACAGAAATGAATGCCTTGATGGAGAAAAAAACAAAATATATATATATGTTTGTTGTATTAAACTGATAACTTCAAATGTCAATTCTATGCAATCAAAACTCTAATCAATTCAAGCATTTTTTTTTTTCAAATTTTTCCCTATGCTACAAATGAGCTGTCAAGTCGTTTGCCAAAGAAAGAATTGTTACATATTTAACATTGTAAACATTTTCGGCTTCCACAGACCTTCAAAACTCCTTGATTTGCTGGTCCTCAAGTCAGCCTGTCATTAGTTTTTTTAGTCCATTTGAACTGCGATTACAAACTATTACTGAATCACGATGAATCATCCCATAATTTGAGTTTATTACTCATGGCTACTATTGCTGTTTCTACCACCAGCCCCATATTTGAAACGCTGGAGACGCAGGTTGAATGAAGGCAATGTTTTTTTCAGGTATTAGTAAATGCATTCAGATTGCATACATTCTTGTTGCTATCTCATATCATTACAGCAAAATGTAGGTATTAGCAGGTATAAAATCATTTTAACCTGAGTCATTTCAAATTCTGAAACTGTTCTTTTTCTTTTTTCACTTTGTCTCTGAAGACTCATTTTTAAAAAGCCTTTTGTCAGTATAAATGCTTTTAAAAAAAAACTATTAAAAAAATAATATATATATATATATATATATATATATATATATATATATATACACACACACTCAAACTACAGTTCAAAAGTTTGAAGCCACACCAGAATTAGTATGGAATGAACTTGACAGAAGAGTGAAAAAAAAAATGAAAAAGTGTTCTTAGAGTCTTTGAAAAAAGAATAGAATCAAATATACTTTGATAAGTTTTTGCAACAAATACCAAAAATTTGTCCTGCAGTAATCAAGGCTAAAGGAGGATATTTTGACGAGAGCAAAATTTAATCATAAAATGATTTTTTTTTGTTTAGTCATGATAAAATTTCTAATAAAAAATCATGTCTCTTTTTTTCAACTATATATAATAATTTTCTTTTATTTAAAGTAGAAAACAACCACTTTTGGGGCCAATTTAAAAAATTGCCATGGTCTCCTCAAA
>OZ010597.1:86245771-86268271 GCA_963932145.1 Acanthosepion lycidas
GGTTCCCGGTACTCTCTCTTTCTCTGACCTCTGTACTAGTGCTGATGTGTTTCTCCTGTGACGTGTGCAGTCTGTGGCATTGCCTCTTCATCTTGAGGGTACACGGTTGACAGTTCACTGGTTGCTGTTTCCGACTGGTAGTTAGGAGCCCTAACTCTTGCGTAGCGTCTTGAGCGGCCGCTCTGATCAACAGTTGTATAATACCGGGGTGCTTGTAGTGCCATGACACGCATGGAACGGTGTCCCTGCTGTCACCTCTGGTGGGAAACCCTGAGGCCACATTATGATGCAGGCTGTGCCAACTCCTCTCTGCTCATGTCGATAACCGTCTGCTTCTCTTACTTCAGGCCTTCTCATCCTCCAACATTTACTCCACATGAAGACTAAAGCCTGAAGTACTTCAGGCCTTCTCATCTTCCAGCAATTACTCCACATGAAGACTCAAATGAACCAAAAAAGTAAACCTAAACCAGCCCCTCAAAAATCACCTAAACCCCTCAACATTTCGTTCAGCAACATCCGTGGCATTAGAACAAATTTCTGCAGTATGGAATCTTTCCTCACTGCAAACAGCCCGGATATAATGGCTCTGTGTGAGACAAACCTTGTCCCGTCTATTCCCTCCTCTGATCTCTCGATCCCCGGCTACCTTCCTATCCTCAGGAAAGACTCTCTAACCCACATGCACGGCCTTGGTGTCTATGTCATGGATCATCTCCCCCTGGCCAGAGAGTTGTCTCTCGAATCGCCAGACCATTCGTACATGTGTCTTCGACTATCTCTCCTCAATGCCGTAAGCTATCTCCTCTTCCTCTATCGCTCTCCATCCTCTCAAGACTGCGGGATACTCGATAGCATATCGGACAGCATAGACAAGGCCCTCTCTCTCCACCCGTTTGCTCACATATTCGTGTTTGGTGACTTTAACGCCCATCATACCAAGTGGCTCGAGAATGCTACTACTGACTGGGCTGGCATTCAAACACTTAACTTCTCAATTTCTCAATCTCTCACGCAGATAGTCAACTTCCCCACGAATTTTGCTCTCAACCTGGCAGATTAGGCCTCCCTTCTCGATCTGTGTTTTACCTCCATCCCCGAATCCTGTAGCACCACACAGCTCTGCCCTCTTGGTAACTCCGATCATGCCGTGGTATCTGTTAACATTTCCTTCAACTCCACACCCCACAAAGAAACTCCCATTACTAGAACCTCGTTCTACTACCAATGATCAGATTGGGACTCGATCCGTGACTTCCTCCGCGATGTCCCCTGGGATGTTGTCTTTACACTCCCTGTCCATGAATGTGCTTCTGAGGTCTCATCTTGGGTTAAAGCTGGAATCGACGCATTCATCCCCTCAAGGAAATATAGGGTCAAGTCGCGCTCCTGCCCTTGGTTCTCTGCTGCTTGCTCAGCCGCCATTGCCCATAGGAACCACTTCTTTCACCTATTTCGTAGCTACATGTCGGACTGTAATAGACGTCTCTTTGCCTCCACCCATAGCGAGTGTAAGGGCGTCCTCAACGAAGCTAAGACAATATTTGCTGCTCGGATGAGGTAGCGTATTGCATCTCGCAAATTTTTGCTCCAAAGATTGCCGGCTCTGCAAGAGTGTCCTGAACAATAGAAAACCCTCCAAACCTCCTTTATTCAACCAGTTCGAGGTCTTGCCTTGCTCGGAAATTCTCATGTAATTTGACGCTCGACTCCACTGGTGTACCCATGTCAGACTTCCCTCTAAGAACTGAGGCCCTATTGAGCGGCTTATGCATAACCCCATCATCAGTACTGGGTAATTATCTCCAAATTAGACCCCCACAAGGCTAGTAGTGGAGACGGCATACCAGCCATTGTCTTGAAGAAATGCACGCCTGAGCTACCACCCGCCCTCTCTAAACTGTATAATTACTGCCTCAAGGAATCCTGCTTTCCTGACTGCTGGAAGTCCTCATCCATTGTTCCTGTCTTTAAGAACTCTGGAGACCCCTCTGACCCCTCTAATTACCGTCCTATTAGTCTCCTACCCCTCTTCGGCAAAGTCTTCGAAGCCCTAATCAACGCAGAAGTGGTTAACCACCTTACCGCACACGACCTTCTCTCAGACAAGCAATATGGTTTCCGCTACACCCGTTCTACAGCTGACGTGCTTACGGCCATCACTGAAACTGTCTACCAAGCACTTCAAAATAACGGTGAGGCTCGTGCCGTGGCCCTAGACATCTTCAAAGCGTTTGATAGGGTTTGGCATGCCGGCCTTCTTCGTAAGCTCCTGGGTTATAGTATTACTGGTTGACTGTTTGATCTAATACAATCATTCCTGTCAAACCGAGAATTGAAGGTCGTTCTCAATGGATTCTCCTCCAGTTCCTATCCCACGAATGCAGGTGTTCCCCAAGGCTCCATCCTTGGCCTGACACTTTTCCTTATTTTCATCAACAACCTTCCTGACGCCATAGGCTCCCAAGTTGGCATCTACGCGGATGACACTACAATTTATTCCTGCCTCAAAAACAAATCTAGTGTCGCTGTCAAAACTAACCTGGCCATGCATCTTGAAATGGACCTGCAATCGGTTGTTAACTGGGGCAACAATTGGATCGTCAAATTTATCGCCTCAAAAACTAAACTACTCTCCATTAACCACCATAGAGATCCTTACCTGCCCCCCATTAGAATGTCTGATAGTCAACTTCTTGAGAGCAACTCCCTGTGTCTGCTTGGTCTCACATTGACTGCTGACCTGAGATGGAACAAATACATTGAGTCAATTGCATCGTCCACCGCGAGGAAAGTTGGCTCTCTGTGCCACACCAGGAAATTTTTCTCCCCTGAATCGATACTTCAAATATACAAATCAACAATTCGCCCTTGCATGGAGTATTGCTGCTATATATGGTCTGGGGCACCTTCTGTTTACCTCGGAGTTCTTGACAAGATCCAGAGACGGATATGTAATGTAATTGGCCCTGATCTGGCGTTTCATCTACAGTCACTATCTCACAGATGCGCCGTCGCCTCTCTCTGTCTCTTCTACAAATACTTTCATGGTAATTGCTCAGATGAGCTGCTTTCACTGGTTCCCAGTCTCCATGAATTCATGCGCCCTACGAGGCTGGCATCCTGCTCTCACCCTTACACTGTAGAAACTTTTAAATGTAGCCATCTCTTCTACTCCAATAGCTTCATACCTCGCACCTGTGGAGCACCCTTCCCAATTACTGTTTCCCTGATAGCTATGATCTCCAACTATTCAAATGTAATGTCAATCGACATCTCCAGTTACCTTGATCTACACACTATCCTTCCCTTCATCCTTTCTTCTATCACTCCTATCTGCTCTTGCTCCAAATCTTCTGCAAACCCCCTGCATCCTAGTGGCTTCATGCCTTAAAAAAAAAAAAAAAAAAACACACACACACACACACACATTTTATATATATGATGATGATCTGCCACATTTTCACTATTTTCTTCTTTTCTTTCAATTGTAGCCATTTTGACTTCCTAGTTAGTTTAGATTACAGAATAACTTTTTTATTAATTTATTAACTCTTAATTATATATAGGTTTGTTTGCTTGTTAAGTAAAAAAAATTTACTTAATTAAGCAAATGAACTTACCATTTGGTCAACAGAATAGATATATATATATATATATATATATATATATATATATATATATATATATAATAAAAAGGCTTAAACACTAATATTCCATGGTTATAATTTATTACATTGGAATCATGATTACGATCCAATTCATCAGACCTACAAATTCAAAAAGAAATTGTAAAAACTAACTCCGGGTATAAAAAATAAAATTTTAGTTTGAGTGTATGTATGGGAGTGTGAGACAAGTGTGAGAAGGAAATGAAAACTTTAGAGAGGGTAACAGATGAAAGAAGAATAGGAAGGCCTAAAGGTGAAGTGGGGACTAAAATTTAACAGAGAAGTTTTAAAGAGAGGAGTTAAATAATGGTTTAAATGAGTGAGATACAGATAAATACAAATTATTTTTCGAGGCAATTTGCTACTGAATCACAGACCTAAATTAAAAAACAGACACCGGACACGGGTGTATACATTTTATTATATTCTTATTCTGTCCTGGACATTGAGTTCTACCTTGATTCTATCCTCTTGGAAATTTTCGTATATATATATATATATATATATATATATATTGACCACTAATATATAGTGAACTCTCCCATTGTATTCAACGTATTAGGGTCAAGCACCTCAGTTCCTAGGAACTGACAGTCCAGACACCAGTACATGTGATTTAATTATAGTGGCAAAAGCTTTGTGCAGACCCAACCACACTTTTTGAAGAGCTGAATACAGGGACATGGTGCAATACATGCCACAAGGACCACAAACAACCCTCCGCAGGTTTTGAACTCAGAGTAGTCCTTCTCCTAGACCACTTGCCATCCAAACCCAGTCTGTCCTACTATTTACCCATAGCTGGAGGGAGAAGTAGAAGATTCATACCTTTCCCAAGAGTATTAGCACATAAGTGAATGCAATGGAGTTGAACAAACTGTCATCGTTTTTTATAGCATTGATAAACTACTAATAATACAAGTTTATACAGGGCATAAAATGGGTGATCAGTTTTTTGTCATTATATAATGAACTAATCTTCACAGAATGACTAATATATATATATATATATATATATATATATGATAGAAATTATTAGGAGGATTTAAGATAATCATAATTAAGTAATTCACCGCGTCTAGAAGAAACCTCAATAGGATGCAGAAAACACTGGACGGCCGTTTCGTCCTATATTTGGGACTCATCAGCAGTGCACATCCACTACCGGCAATTGAAACCTGGATAGTTACGTTATCAGACAAACTACCATTGACGTTTACCTGATAATGTCACTGTCCCAAATATAGGACAAAATGGCCGTCCAATGATTTCTGCATTCTGTTGAGGTTTCTTTTTGATTCAATGAATTACTTAATTATGATTTTTTATACATATATATATATATATATATATATATATATATATATATATATATATATATATATATACTAGAAAAATCTAATTAGAGTAATATCCTTATCTTTATTTCCGTTACAATGTTTTAGGTGATGAGTTCTTTGCTAATCTTTGTGTTAATAGTTCTTTGTTCCTTTTAATTCTCTTTTTTTTCCAGACAGACAACACAGTGTTCAGTCTAAAAAGAAAAAAAAAATCTAGAATTAAATTAGTATCAATTAAAAACAAAGTTGACGACTGTGCATACAAATGTGAGTATCGAGTTTAAAAGTTCTTGGCCTGACCCACTTTCAGAAATCAATATTTCAATGATCAAGACATCAGTATATTGATTTGGGGAAATGATTAGTTGAAATCCGAACAATTACCAAAGTTAAGGAACAATGAGCCTGCTCAGTATCTAGATGGGCAATTACCTGGTGTAATGGATAATGGCTTGGAATTGTTAATCAGAGAGCTGAGTTCCAATTCCAGTTGAGTTCATTATATTCACTTGCGTGTAAATACCTCTTCCCCCTCCAGCTATAAAATGAGAAATCTGTGTTCCAATTCAACTCGGCTCCCCGGAATCGATACTTCAAATCAACCATTCACCCTTGCATGGAGTATTGCTGCCATATATGGTCTGGTGCACCTTCTGTTTACCTCGGAGTTCTTAACAAGATCCAGAGACGGATATGTAATATAATTGGCCCTGATCTGGTATCTCGTCTACAGTCACTCTCTCACAGACGAGCCGTCGCCTCTCTCTGTCTTTTCTACAAATACTTTCATGGTAATTGCTCTGATGAGTTGCTTTCACTGGTTCCCAGACTCCATGAATTCAAGCGCCCTACGAGGCTGGCATCCCACTCTCAGCCTTACACTGTAGAAACTTTTAAATGTAGCTGTCTCTTCTACTCCAATAGCTTCATACCTCGCACCTCTCGCCTGTGGAAAACCCTTCCCAATTACTGTTTCCCTGAGAGCTATAATCTCCAACTATTCAAATGTAATGTCAATTGACATCTCCAGTTACCTTGATCTATCCACTATCCCTCTCCTCATCCTTTCTTCTATCACTCTTATCTGCTCTTGCTCCAAATCTTCTGCAACCCCCTGCATCCTAGTGGCTTCACGCCTTGCTCAGGGCGTAATGCTTTAAAAAAAAAAAAAAAAAAAAAAAAAAAAAGGTTTGTTATATTCCTTTGTGTAAATTACCTTGGGTAAGGTATGAATTCACTTCTCCCCCAACTATGGGTTAATTAGTAAGACTTGTACCACTAAATCATTATTTTTTGCAAAAAAAATTCTTAGAATCTAAAACTATTTTCTGGCCTTAAATAACCTGCAAAGTGTTGATAAACCGTAAAAAACCCAAATCAATGAGTTAATGGTTCAATTAGATTGGTTAATTTTATGATATATCAGTCCTTGTTTTTTGTTGTCTTTTTTTTTTTTTTTTATGTCAAAATTTTGGATCCAAAGATTGAAAAAAAAAAAGACAAGTAAGCACATTGTTTACCCAAGACCTTCCCCCAAGGCGGGATGTGGCAAAAGGCCAGTTTTTAACGTGGGATAATCCAAGCCCATGGGCTCGACCAAAAATTGCCTGTAGACCCCATGTACATGGGGTCGGGTAGCTGGCTGTGTACCTACCCAGACAAGACTCTGTCCTTTGGCATGGCCTCGTCTGAGGTTCCTATCCGCCAAGAGTCAGAGAGTCAAGAAACAGTCAACCGTAATCAGTGACTCCTCTCAAGTTTAGGTAAACACTATTGGCAACTTTTGCAATACCCTAGTGGTGGTCCCTTTTAGCCTTCATGCTGATGCAGTTTCTCATACATTAACAAAGATGATGGCTTGGTTCATACTTGAGTCTCCAAGCACACACCCAGAAGACACCTCCCTTATTTCTTTACAAATGATGCAATTGGTGACAGGTCAGGAAATGGGTTGGTGCCAAACATCTCTCAGAGCACCCACTTCACTCCGAGTAGATCTGGTTTTATTTTCACTATTAGTTTGTATATCACATTGTGGTTTGGTTTGGTTTGTTTTACGGCATATCAACCTCGACAGTATTTTTACTGCTGGTAATATTTTTTTTTCCAAAAACTATTTCTGGTAATATTTTTCCAAAAACGACTGCTGGTAAATTTTTTTTTTTAAATGCCAGAAATTTCTAAGGTATTTACAAATCTTCAAGATAAAAAAGATTAAGTATTAAATTAATCCCTCGTTATGACTAAATAGTAATAAATTAAAAAAAAAAAAAATCTTTTAAAGTCTCACATGTGAAAACTTAGGAATGGTAATATTAGCCATTTCCCTATAAGGAAACATTTATCATTCATTGATGAAGCAGCCAATGATGTTTTCAGTCGAAATTTGTAAAATCATTCTCTTAAAACAATTTTTCAGGAATTGGTATTTTTTTCTTTTTCTTTTCTTTTTTTTTCTTTTCTTCTTTTTTTTTCTTTTCTTCTTTTTTTTTCTTTTCTTCTTTTTTTTTTCTTTTCTTCTTTTTTTTTCTTTTCTTCTTTTTTTTCTTTTCTTCTTTTTTTTTCTTTTCTTCTTTTTTTTCTTTCTTCTTTTTTTCTTTTCCTTTTTTTTCTTTTCCTTTTTTTTCTTTTCCTTTTTTTTCTTTTCTTCTTTTTTTCTTTTCTTCTTTTTTTTCTTTTCTTCTTTTTTTTTTCTTTTCTTCTTTTTTTTTCTTTTCTTCTTTTTTTTTCTTCTTTTTTTTTTTTTTCTTCTTCTTTTTTTTTTTTTTTTTTTTCTTTTCTTCTTTTTTTTTTCTTTTCTTCTTTTTTTTTCTTTTCTTCTTTTTTTTTTCTTTTCTTCTTTTTTTTTCTTTTCTTTTTTTTTTTCTTTTCTTTTTTTTCTTTTTTTTTTCTTTTCTTTTCTTTTTTTTTCTTCTTTTTTTTTTCTTTTCAAAAATTTATCACTAGTAATAATGTATTGCTGGTATTAATTTTTCCTCAAAAGTTTATTACTTGTAATAATTTTTTACAAAAATATATTGCTGGTATTAAAACCTATTTTTAGACTTTAATAGTGTTTTGACCCCTGTTTGGAGTAACTATTTGTTCATAGCTGGGACCCTAACAGGTGCTATCATGCCAGGTAAGAGTGGACCTAGGAATACAAGCAATTAAGAGGTGTTTCCATGGTCCTCAAAACCTCCTGATCGGAGGTCTTCCTGTCAGATGTAGTTTATAGTCAGACCCAGGACGGCCACATTGAGCTACCATTGTTTTTGCAATGATGTGTGATATTGTACATGGACCAACTCTGATTTTGACTGTAGAGATTTTTGAGATCAGTGCACTTTCAATACATTTTCTTCTTAGTGAATTCTTTTCTGTGCTAATCAAACTGGTATTTATTGGGTCAGAATTGTGATGAGATCTGTTATGATGAAATAACAGTTTAAAGTGTTATGCAAAAGATACCAGTGATTCTCATAGATTCTTTACTAAAAAAAAAAAATTTCTGGGTGTACAAGGATGTTTATTACCACTTCCCTGAAATTCCAACACACTTTCCTTATGTAAAAGTAAAGACCTGAAGATGTCTGCTATAAAATAGCAAAATGGATTGCCTGTATAGCTTTTCCATTTCATCTCATTATTTCCGCAAAACTTTGTATCAAAGTTTGACCACTCAAAAATATGAATTGAAGTAACTTTTCATTTTTTTTTTTTTTTTTTTTTTTTTTTTTTTTACAGTGGGGTTTACCTTGTACAAATCCCAGGGCCCACTCAGGGTAGAGGGTTACATTGAGGCACTTTATGTGAATAGGAGGGGAAAATAATACAGGGGGTCGACACTATTTTTCAGACACTTTATTTTTTCAAGTTTTACGTAGCACAGGCAGTCTGTACTGTTTTAGTGTAATGGCAATAACATTTAAAAACTGTTTCAATACTACAAATGGAAAAGCAGAATTCAAATTAGAAGTATTTTTATTTTTTTTACAAATTTTCACATTACACAGGCGACAGTATTTTTCAGACATTGCAGAAACAATGCTAATAGTTTATGGCAGCACCCTTTTTTCAATGACTTCTATCAGTCTATCTTCATAATGTTCATACATATTGATAATAACGTCTCTTCATGTTTCTAGCAGTCTATTTTTAGCATCTTGTATGTGCTTCCACAGTTCAGCCTCTCTGGTTATTTCTGGCCCGTCGTAAACAAGCTCTGCAAGCATTTCCCATATGTTTTCAATTAAATTTAAGTCTGGACTTCTTGCAGGCCATTCCAGAGTAGTTATATTTGCTTCACACATCCAATTTTTCACTAATTTGGCCACATGGATGCTGCAGTTATCTTGCTCAAAATAAAATTACTTCCCATTTCTTTTTCTATGAGTGGTAGGGCTCTCTTTTCCAAAAGTTCTCTGTAGCTCAAGCTATTTTGACGTCCTTTTAACCATTCGAGCCACAAGTTTCCATTCGGAAATACCATACACCAAACCATGACTCCTCCTCCTCCTCCCATCTGACTCTTGTAGAGAATAACAGGTTCACCTTTTTTCGACCATGTTCCCCACCAATCAGGTCCATCGAACTTAAAACGTTTTTCATCAGTAAATATCACTTTCTTGAAGTCGACATGGTTTGTTATCCATCTTTTGGCGCTTCCCAACCTTGCCTCTTTGTGTTTTCTCGTTAGTGTAATTCTTTTCTTGATTTTAGCATACTTAAGTCCAATTTCGTGTAGCTTTCTTTGTACAGTTCGAACACTGACGTCAAGTACACACTTCTCCTTTACTTTCTTCGCTGTCACCTTTTCTCTAGATGATAACGACCTCGTAAAACTCCTCTTCATTCTTCTTTCTGTTCTCTTGGAAATTGTTTTTTTCCCTCCTCTATTCTTCTTTCGCTCATAGTCTGTACTTAGCATGTATTCAACTGTTGACTTCGGTAGCTTCATATCAGTGGCGATCTTTCGGATGCTGAGCCCGTCTTCTCTCTTCTTTTGGACCAAACTGATGACTTCTTTTAAATGCATTCTTCTTCAGGATTTTAATACATTTTTGCAGTGAATTGTAAAGATACTCAAATGTAATGGTCAGGGTACAATTTACCTGCAGAAAATTTGCATATTGTAGACGTTCGACGGCTAAATCATTAAAAAACCCGGAATCTGTGTCATGTCCGAAAAATAGCGTCGCCTAAGTTGAAGTAAAAATAAAGGAAACATGAAACCAAAGACAAACCCATCAATCAATGTTCATACCATTAATGGACAGTTACTGCTGAACTCATCAACACAAAAGCTCTCGGCAGCAAAAAACACCTTTTTAAGCACACTTTTCAAAGTGTCCCAAAAATAGTGTCAGCCCCCTAAACATGAAAAGTGATCATAGAAACATTGTCTTTGGATTCAGTTCCACAGAGCGTTGGTTTGTGAGGAAGAAGCTGTTCAAGTAGAACTTCTCATCAATGGAATATGGAGAGAATGTGGATAGTTCACTATAATGTGAGTGGCATCGGAGGTCCTAGCCATGAATTTTAGAACTAATAGAACCATGTGATAGAACAGTGAGAGACTTTTGCTATATCTAGCCTTTGAGACAGAAAACATGTAACAAACTATTTCTTATTTAACAGATAAAATATTTCATCCTTGAAAATGGCTAAATGTATAACGGAAAGCGCTCGGAAAAAGAACATTCGCAGACAGTTTTTATATAATTTATCTGAAAAGAAAAATTATTAGATCGCATGAGAAATTGTATAAAAAACTAAATAAAAGCACTTTATCATATTCAATGAAATGTGCATGAAAGAAGGATTGCTGCCTGAATACACACATACATACATACATACATATATATATATATATATATATATATATAATTTATCATTCGGAAAGAAAAAAATTATTAGATCGCACAAGAAATTGTATAAAAAACTAAATAAAAGCACTTTGTCTGTCATATTCAGTGAAAAAAGAAAAAAAAAAAAAATTATATATGATTACAGTTCTGTCCTAGACTGGTTCTGCTACTGGGAATTTCTATGTTATTAAACACTTTGGATCTTCATGAAGAATTATGAAATTGGACTTTCATAGTTGTCTTTTTCTCTGGTGATTTTGGATCATATATATATATATATATATAATATAATTATTTATTTTTAAAGAAAAAAAAAAATTTATAACATAAATATGTTATAAAATCACTACAAAAATAGCCATTTTGTTTCAACACCTTCGGTGTCTTATCAAGATCACTTGATAAGACACCGAAGGTGTTGAAACAAAATGGCTATTTTTGTAGTGATTTTATAACATATTTATGTTATAAATTTTTTTTTTTTCTTTAAAAATAAATAATTATATCTGCTCTACTTTGTATTGAGCACTCTTTTAAGAATAGTAATTGTTGGTTATTGGAATTCATTCCATATACACCAATCATATACTTGTATATATATATAATATATATATATATATATATATATATATATATATATATATATATTGATATGTCCCAGAAAGGGATATGTTTGAATGAAGTGGTTTTGGCTACTAAAATCAAGTAGAATATGGTAGCAGTAATCGACTAGTATGCATCGTAGTCGCAGGTAAGAAGTATAGATCAATGGCGTAGTCCAATGGACGTCATTATAGACTTAGCTCTAAGACTAAGGCTCTTGACTCTCCTACATGTCTGTCGGTATTTATGACGGACACCAGTCAATCATATTCCAGTGATGGGTAACATAGGTGTACGCATATTCCATTATTTATATATATATATATATATATATATATATAGTAGACAACAAATGTCTGTTTGATCATGAGCCATTCTAAGCTTCATACAGTTGCTTTAATTTCAGAATATATATATCTCTCTCTCTCTCTCTCTCTCTCTATATATATATATATATATATATATATATATATATATAATATAATTTTTTTTTTTTTTTTTTTTGGCAAGTGGACATTGCATTAACAATTTTGGGGCACTAACAATGATTTTTACAGATAGAAGTCCTATGCTTTAACCCATAGATGGAGGGAGTAGAAAGAGATTCATACCCTTCCCAAGAGTATTTGCATGTAAGTAAATTCAACAAACCTGGCTGGATTTCAAATTTGACTTTTCAATTTTTCATTCTAGACTTATATCCATTACACAGACACACACACACACACACGCACAAATATATATATATATATATATATATATATATATATATATATTAAGAGGCCAGAAAAATACTGTACCACAAAACAAAAGCTTGTCCTGCCACCTGAAAAGACATGATGGTCAAAACTAAGGTTGTGTGTGCTTATATAAAGTGTTTTTGCTCCTTTAGTATTATTTTTATATATATATATATATATATATATATATATATATATATAATATATAAACTTAACTTTGAATGCTGACTGTCAGTTTCATTTATTATTATTTCTTTTAAGGGAACTCGCTCCTTATGGGGTTATTTTCAAAATGCTGAAAGGCTTTCATTTAATTTTTTATCTTTTTTTTCGTTCTCTTCTAGAAAACTTTGGGAGCCCTGGCCTATTTTCATTTTTGACTCCTTTTGTCCCAAAACGGTTGTTACATTTACTTATACATTTCATACACAAGATGTAACCCCTATTATGGGACAAATGAATTCTTTTTTTTTTTTTTTTTTTTTTTTTTTTTTTTTTTATGGTTTCTTGACTCATTGAATCGGAAATGATTTTTCTAAGCCGGTGTGTGGGGTTGGTGGCAGGGTGAGTTGGGAGGAGAGGCTTCCTTTTAAGAGATGACATATCAACCCTGTGAAACATTTTTTTTAATGCTATAATGAACAACAAAACAAAAACAAATTGCAAACAGTTTCTAATCATTCTAGTTTTATTGGGGGTGGGTGCTGTGGGGTGGGCACTCCTAACCTTTCTTCTTCTCTCATCTTACAACTTTTTTTTTTTTTTTTTTTTTAGTTGTATTAAGAAAGATAATAATCTGTAATGGATTTACTGAGGAATTTATTTTTATTGATTAGGACAAAATTGATGCTTTGTACGAGTCAGTTTCCGCTCATCAAACAAGGGGATTAGAAATGCCATTATTTGATGAGTTTAGAGATGCTTTGCTATGGACCAGTGATTAGTATGCTGGTTCCCTAAACTACATGATATATGTTATTTTGGGTGGGGGGTGTTCTTGTTGTTGGTGGTGGTTTTTTGTTCGGGGGGGGGGGTCTTCTTTTTCTTTCTTTTTTTTTTTTTTTGTTTCAATAAAGTACTTAGGAATTTTTAAGATTTTGACCGGTACTTAGGTTGCTTAATTTCTAAATTTTAATAACAAACGCGTCCGATTCTTCATTATGCTAGAAAAATATTATATGTAAATGGATCAGGATTAGTGCATGGAACTGATTAAGACCAAGCCAATCTAGTTGGATGTCATGCATAACTGGTTTACAAAGGTCCTGTACACTGAGCAACCGTGAGAAAATACTGAAAAAAAAAAAAAAATTCCTTTTTCATTTGGCTGATTTTTATTTTACAAAAAAAAATGCTGAATAAAAAATCTGAATTAACATAAAAAAAAAAGAAAATTCTAAAGAAATTTTTAATTGTTGAAAAGTAATGTTCAGTCAAAAATTACCATTTTACCGAATATTTGTCTTGTCCGTGTTAAAATATAGCGTAATTAAATTTGACATAACATAGATAACATATGAACGAACAACTTTAAAGTATTATGTGCCCAATTAAGATGCCATAAACAACTTTATCTACTTTTTCTTGGTTTTATCTTAACATCGACAGAGTTGAATTGATGGATTGATTTGTGTTTTTTATGGTTTATCAACCTTTTGCTGGTTATTTAAACCCAGCAAATGTTTTTGGATTGTAAGAAATTCTTGGAGATTACAGTGATTTTCTGATACAAGTCCTACTAATTAACCCATTGCTGGGGGAGAAGACGTGGATTCATACCTTTCTCAAGGGTATTTTATAGATAAGGGAATATTTGGCGTAGGAGAGGTGTATTCAGCATTTTGTGGCAATATGCACTTGAAGGTTTTAGGCAGTTTTGATCAACATTTCTTTTCATGGTTAGCTGAAAGGAATTGTAAATGTAGGACCACCTTACATTTAAGTAAAATAATAACAATAATAATATTTATTAAGAATTTATTACAAGAAATATCAAAGTTTTACGGAAACATTGTTGACAATTATGGATTTAGTTACATAACAAATAAATAAAAATGATATAAATTTTGATGCTATATTAATAACCTCTTCTCAAATTGACTGCCACTAAAATACAATATGATCATTTTTAAGATGATAGTAACCGAGTAAGAGAAATTCTGTTATGGATTTTTATCTTATTCATCATCAAAGAAGCATGGGGCATTTCAAGCAAATATCAGACTATTCCTTCCTGCCTTGCGATTTGCATCCCCTGAAGAATATGCTCTTGGTAAGATTTGTACCAGCATCTCTTTCCCTCAGAAAACCTGTTTTTTTTTTTTTGTTTTTTTATTTGTTGATGATAGGGTACTTGTAGCTGGAAAGGCAGAGCAAATGTTAGAGAAAAATTGGCTTCCTGAGACAAAATACACCCCACCACACACCAGAATTGAACATTTTTCTTTTGTCTTTTAAATTCCAATGCCCTAAAACATATTAAAATATAAACTTTCCAAAAGTGTAGACCTTCATGAATTTTGTTTTAGCGAACTGAAGTCTGCATCTGTTGTTCTATTTTAAACAACCTTTTCTCAAATTTTCTCTACTGACTGCCATTAATGTTTTATTTTAAGACAATAGTAATAAACGGACTAAGAGTAATACTGTTATTGATTTTTTTATCTTGCTCATCATCAAAGACACACTAAACCTTTCAAGTAAAAAAAAATATCTGATCCAATCTACTCATGTTCTGCAACTTGTGCCCACTGTGAAACACTAAACAGAAATATTGATAAATCCTTTCAATCTACAAGCTGCGATGGATAAATTGTCGTCGAAATGATGCAAAAATGAAAATATATATTTTCAGGTATACTTACCAAAATTAAACAAAATATCTTGAAATACTAAAGAGTAAATTTATTTGATAAAATGACCATCGGCTTCAACCATAGCCTCCAGACAACTTCAGAATCTCCTGCAACTCTTCTGGACGGTCTCCTTATTTAAGTTGGTGAATGCTGCGATAATCCTTACCTTCAGTTCGATGTTACAAGAGGTTTTGTTGGTCTCTTTCTCAACTACGCCCCACACATAATATTCTACAGTCTGGGGTGTTAGGTGGCCAGGTGTAAGGGGTGATGTAGTCGCAGAATGACAGCCATGACTGTGTTCTGCTTGTGTGGCATGGTGCAGAGTCCTGTTGCTAGGCATAGGGTCTTCTAGCAACAATCTTGACCCAAGGCAGCACTACCTCCTCAAGGCACTGGAGGTAAGCCTCCATCTTGAGTCTGAGACCCTGTGGGAAGATGAATAGAGGTATAATGTTGCTATCACTAGTGATCTCTCCAAACACCATGATGTTGAACGGATATTTGGTTTTCATCACTCTCAGTACATCTTTTGGGGACACAGTAAGCCAACAGTTGTTCTAAAATGTTTGTGTTGGAGCTTGAATACCAAACAGTACAGTATGCCATTTTCAAATTTCTGGCAGAGTGAATTGTGTCATGGTGTGCTTTTTCTCACAGATGGTGCCCAACTGACCATACTATACTGTACAATTAATAAAATAAAAAACAATGTACATGCACAAAATTAAAAAATATGAAATGGTGAAAAATTTACCCATTGTACTCTGTATATACAAGCTGTGATGGGTAAATTATCGATATTTTATATTTTGTATTTGGAAGCCGTGGTTGAAGCCAATCGTGATTTTATTGAATAAATTTACATTTACAAATATTTTTGTGTAATTTTGGTAAATATATCTATTAAATTGTCAGCTTTATTTTTAATTTTGTGTAATTTAGACAATTTATCCATTGCACTCTGCATATAGAATGACACACAAGTCCATTGGTCATGATTTTACTCTATAAAATCAGAAAGAAAGATCAAAGTCCAAAGCAAACAATGTGTATATGCGTAAAATTAAAAATATAAAATGGCGACAATTTACCCCTTGTATTTCATTGTCACGCTTAAACAAAGATTATTCATGGTGGATGCATAGTTAGTTATGCTGGACATTTTCCTCTTCTTCATCCAAGAAACAAAGACAGATCTTTCTTTTTTTTTATGTTGAAAGGTGGTATAAATATCTCTTACTAATTCATTGGATTAATACTAATGACATTGAAATGTTCTGTCAGGTCATACATTCTTTCTTGTTGCTTTGTATCTGTTTTGTGTTGGAGATGATTTGATTAATGGCATATCAACACTTGGTGAGTCATTTAATGTCAAATATAAGTCAGATAGAACAAAAATCGTAATGAATTAACCATTCCACTGTTAGCTGTACATGTAAACATTAGTGGGTACTGCAACTGGGTTGGAAGGAGAACTCTGGCCCACTTCCGCAGCTGGGTTGGAAGAACTCTGGCCCGCTTCTGCAGCTGGGTTGGAAGATAAAGTCAGGCCCTATTCTGCAGCTTTATTGCCTTGCCTGAGGTGAAATGATTAAAAAAAAAAAAAATGTTGACTGGTGTACTAGATTCACGAATAAAGAACTGTACCAAATAACGAAAACCCACATCACTTGAGGATTACCAACAGTAGCAACAACTAAAATGGAGAGCACATATAACTCAAAGAGAAAATAATGGCATAATCAAGATGTTAGCATTCAACACCACTTCAAATAAAAGGTTAGGAAAGAAACCCTCATCAATACTGGATAGACTAAAAATCATAGAGAATTTATCATTCCACTGATAGCCATACATGTAAACGTCGGTGGGTTCTGTAGTTGGATTGGAAGGAGAACTCTGGCCCGCTTCTGCAGCTGGACTGGAAGGCAAAGTCCGGCCCTATTCTGCAGCTTTATTGCCTTGCCTGGTATGAAATGATTAAAAAAAATTGTGGACTGGTGCACCAGATTCACAAAGAACCTTACCAAATAACAGAAACCACATCATTTGAGGACTACCAACAGCAGCAACAATTAAAATGGATAGCACTTGTAACTTAAAGAGAAATTAATGGTATAATCAAGATGTTAATATTCACACCACATCAAATAGAAAATTCGGAAGAAAACCCCCATCAATACTGGAAAGAGCGATAACAGCCACTGGACTTGAGAAACCTATTTTCCTGAAAAATCTTTTAAGAGAAATATTAAATATTGCCAGCAATCAAATTTTGCCAGCATTAAATAACCCATTGAGGTGTTGATATGCTGTAAAACAAAACAAACTAAGCCAAATAACAGAAACCACATCACTTGAGGACTACCGACAGCAATATGCAAACTGTCAGCTGTATAATACTTCTTTCTAAAATCAATGCTTAAAAAAGGCTTTCATTGAGTGAAGCCTGAGATTCCTGCAAAGATTATCCTGCTTTGAACATTGTGGACTGGCAATACAGAATTGCAAAGAAAGAAACTTACCAAATATTGGTTGGTGCAAAAATAATGTCGTTTTCTCACATATGTTTACTACAACCTAATAACAGAAACCACATCACTTGAGGACTACCAACAGCTGCAACAACTAAAATGGATAGCCCTTGTAACTCAAAGAGAAATTAATGACATAATCAAGATGTTAATATTCACACCACATCAAATAGAAATTTCAGAAGAAAACTGGATGCTGGAAAGAGTAATAACAGCCACTGGACTTGTAAAACCTATTTTCCTGAAAGACCTTTTAAGAGAAATATTAATTAAATTTCAATCAATAGCTTAACTGGCTGTTCAGTCAATGAATGCCAGTTGTTTCTTTATAAGGAAACAGCTAATATTTCAATTACAGTGTAACCCGGATATAAGAGAGTTGTCGGGACCGGAGAAGAAGTCTCTTATATCCGGGTCACACTGTACCATTTATGTTGAATGTAGCTTTTCTCCTCCATTATCTCTCTCTATTTTAATAAACATGTCTCTTTTTAAAAAGCATTAATTAAATCTTTATTTTATTCCCCATGGTTAGGTGTAACACAAGAGTTCTTTTACTTATTCTATAAAGAGAAGCTTCTTGAGATTCTAACTTTAAAATAGCCGTAAAAATTAAAAGTAACCTTAACCTAATTGTCGTCTTTTTGGCCAGATGCCTATCCCTGTGCGAGTGCTTTTTTATGTACTAAAAGCAACTTAATTAGATTGTACATTCTGTTGAAACTGTCCTCATTGTGTGAAACTTCTGCATTGTCACTGGATGTGTTTGTGTCAGTGTGATCTGCATTGACAGCTCTTTTGTTTTTACCTGGTACAAATCTTGGCCTTTTGGCGACCCAAGGCCGATAACTAACTAATAATACTCTTGGTCCTATTTTTAATAGATCTCTTTTTTTTTTTTTTTTTTTTTTTTCTTCTGCAAAGGAAATGAAAGAACTTTGTTTAGTATTTGTCTATGTTTAAGGAATAATTTATTTACTTACTGGTGGTAAGCGGTAACATGCAGAGGCTACAGCAGGCCCTGGGCATTCATATCAGGAGGACATCCAATCAAAGATTGAAAGATTGGTTTGGTTAATTTTGTTTTACGGCTTATCAACCTCAATGGGTTATTTAATGCCAACAAGATTTTCGGGATAGGTTCATATGAATAGAATATGTATTCTTTGTAAGAAATCGGTTTGGTTTGGTTTATTTTGTTAGGTTGGTGCAAAAATAATGACATAATAATGTCGTTTTTTTGGCGTATTTTTTAACGTCAAAAAACGACATTATTGCATCATTATTTTTGCACCAACCTAATATAGCATATCAACCTCAATGGGTCATTTAATGCTGACAACATTTTTAGGATAGGTTCGTATGAATAGAATAGGTATTCTTTGTAAGAAATCAGTTTGGATTGGTTTATTTTGTTTTACGGCACCCTCAATGGGTTATTTAATGCTGACGAGATTTTTATTGCTAGTAATAATTTTTTACAAAGTATTTCTGGTACTAAAACTTATTTTTACACTTTCATAGTGTTTTGACCCCAGTTTGAGGGTCAACTATTTGCCTTTAGCTGGGACCCTAACAGTTGCTACCACACCAGGTCAGGGTGGATCTGGAAACACCAGCAATTAAGGTGGTTCTATACTTCTCAAAACCTACTGATCAGAGGCCTCACTCTTGGACATAGTTTATCATCTTACTCAGGACGTGAATGTAGTTTGTCATACCCAGGATGTAAAGAGTGAAAGAAAAATTTAATTTATATTTAATTTGAATAAAGTATTTATTTCATATTTCATCTGTTTTACATATTTAAAAAAATCTTCCTTTCTCAGTACTAGGCCCTATAGCATCCCACTTACTTGAGACTTAAGGGGCCTATAATCAACGAGTTGGCCCCCTGACATCCCCAAATATTACCAAATCTCTTCACACACTGGTGGTAATTTCTACTGCAATGTTAACCAACACTTGCTCTTTTAAAATAACTGTTCATTCCCATAAAACCACTTCCCCCCCCTTCAACTACATCTTTTTTTTTTTTCTTTTTGTTTAAACTTTCAGTTTTAAAGAAATAATCTGGAAAAAAAATTTTTTTTAACGATTATGAATATTTTATTATTTTTAACCATTGTCAGTATAATCCTCGACAAAATCATATGCAATTTTACCTATCAAACTAATAAAGAGTGGTTGAAATAACAAAATAAGAAAAAATGCATGTGCGTTATTCATTATAATCTTCAATATAAGCTTCCCACTACCCACCTTCAGGCATTTTAGAAATTTGCTAAGGCATGGTGGAGTAATGGATAGCGGCTTGGATTGAGGAATTGGAGAGTCGAATTTAAATTCCAGTCGAATCCATTACATTCACTTACATGCTATACCCTTGGGAAAGGTATTAATCCTTTTCTTCTCCCCTCAGCTATGGGTAAATAGCAGGACAGACTGGGTTCTATAGCCTTGGATGGCAACTGGTCTACCACAGTGTTATGTAGTGTTCGAAAGGTTTTTCTTCCTCCGTATTAGTTTGAGTCCCTTGGTCGCCGAGTGTTGTAGAGTACGAAAGGTTTTTCTTCCTCCGTATGAGTTCGAGTCCCTCGGTCGCCGAGTGTTGTAGAGCACGAAAGGTTTTTCTTCCTCCGTATGAGTTTGAGTCCCTCGGTCGCCAAATTGTTATGTAGTGGTTTCACAGTGGAGGCTTGTATTTGTACTAAGTCGGTCCTAAAATAGGTTCGACGTACAAAACGTTAGGAACTTGATATAATAGGTAATGACGCAGCAATCTAGTTGTGGTGGCTGATACTGTAATATCCGACTAACGGTCGTCCGACATCGACTGACTGACCAACCCACTGAGCGACTTGGCGACTGCTACTACTACTCCTACGTATTATAGGTGGGAGAGTCTATTAACTATAGAATAGGTGTGTTCCACAATAACACACACAAAGAAATGGCAACCTACTGTGGGGAAAAAATCTGCCTTGTCAGTCATGTATCGAAAGATATATGATCGCCTAAGCATGTATCATGCATGGCGCAACTGACTGACTGCAATCTAACCTTCTAAAAGGACTTGTTTGTTTATTTATTTATTTATTTTTGTTATTTACCAAGTTCTGAGGGTAGCAGCACTCAAATAGTTGAGGTGGCTACAATAAAAATGGTTGCTAGAATTTCTAATTTTGAAAAAATATTTTGTAAAAAAAAAAAAAAAAAAAAAAAAAAAAAAATTGCTTACAGCCTAATTTAAGGTGTGGAAGGAAATTTTCTGCATATTTAGTAAAAGGATTGGTTGGAATAAAGTTGTCTTGGGTGGATGAATTTTAAATTAAAAAAAAATTAAAATTTTAATTTAAGAATATTTTAAATTCCCAGCATCCCTTAGTCATACCAACGTAACAAAGTTAGTCATTTGAAATCCTAAAGGACAAAATGCGTCACACAAAAACTTTTGCGACAAGGCATGCTCGCTATCACAAAAAAGGAGTTCTAGTAATGCTGCCATTAATAGAAATGATGCTGGATAAAGTATGTGGCTTCAGGAATGGACTACTTTGAAGGAGATTAAATGCTGAATTGATACGTGTTGTAGTTTTCTTTTTATAGCTCCAGTCCAAATATTTTTTTTTTTTTTTTTTTTTTTTTTTTTGTATAATGTTTGCAATGATGCATAATGCCCCCAAAATTGAGTAACTATAGCAAGTTACCACTCACTGATAATTGCTCTCCCAATTTAGGCAAGCATATCATATTTTGTTCAGCATTATTGAATTAGGCTGAAAGATTAAGCTTTTCAAAAATCATATCAGAAATAAATGACATACCCCAATTACACACCCCTCTCTATTTACCAACCTTCCCACAAGGCAAGATGTGGCACAAGGCCAGTTTTTAAAATGGGGTGTTTCGTGCCTGTAGGCTTAGGCAAAAATTACTAATAGACCCTGTATACATGAGGTTGTGTGTGTCTACCTCCCCAAACGAGACTCTGCCCTTTGGCACGTCCTGGGTATGACGATAAACTACATCCGATGATGGGGCCTCTGATTGGGAAGTTTTGAGGAGCATGGAAGCACCTCTTAGTTGCTGGTGTTCCCAGGTTCACACTGACCCGGAGTGGTAGCGCATGTTATGGTCCCAGCTATGGGCAAGTCATTGACCTCCAAACTGAGATCAAAACACTGTAGAAGTGTAAAAGTAGGTATTAGTACCAGCAATTCATTAAAAATTAGTACCAGTAATACATTTTTTTTTTTTTTTTTTTTTTTTAAAAAAATTATTACCAGCAATACATTTTTTTTTGAAAAAAAATTATTACCAGCAATACATTTTTTTAAAAACAAATTACCGGCAATACATTTTTGAAAAAAACAAAATATTACAAGCAATACATTTTTTTAAAAATATATTATCAGCAATAAAAATGTTGTTGGCATTAAATAACCCAATGAAGTTGGTATGCCATAAAACAAACCAAACCAAACTGCCCTTCGGCATAGCTTGTCTGGGTTCCACTTCACCTGGAGACAGAGAGTTTGACAAGAAGAGAGAAAGATGAAGATAATTCCTCCACCTCATCCCAACAGCTGATGAATGACACCAAATATATTTAATTGATCTAAAAAACTTGATTTGGATGTTTACATCATTAAGTATCTCCTACACTGATTATATTCAAGTAATATCTTGATTTGATTGCTATCTACTTTAACTGGGACTACTTGACTCTCATTTTTATCTTTTTAATCTTATCAGTGTTTTGTCATGAGTTTTTGTTTCTTTCATCAGATTTTTAACCAGTCTAAAACTAGTTTGGTTTCCAATATTTGTGAAGCTGTCATACTGGGCAGCATCCTTTGTGATGCTGTGTCGGGCTGAACTGCATCCGTTGTGATGCTG
>OZ010597.1:86273271-86338271 GCA_963932145.1 Acanthosepion lycidas
ACTATTCAATTGGCTGACAAAGCTTCTTCGAGGCGAGAAGGGTTCCTTGCCAACAGTGCCTTTCGGGAAGACTTTCACCTGCATCGTTGTCATACCTGAACGTACCTGTTCTATTATTAATAGACTCTCCCACTCATAATAAGTAGTAGTAGTAGTAGTTAGTAGTAGTAGTAGCAGTCGCCAGTTGAGCTCAGTGGTGTTGAGTGAGTCAGTTGATGTCGGACATTGAAGTATCAACCATCACAACTAGATTGCTGCGTCATTTACTCTTATTTCAAGTTCCTAACGTTTTGTACGTCGAACCTAATTTAGGACGACTTATTGAAATACAAGCCTCCACTGTGAAAACTACTGTACAACAGTCTTAGAACCGACTGACCCGTGCTTGACCGGCATTGCAGATCTTGGTGGTGTTGAATATTAGCTATGCCCTCACAGGTTCGAATCCTGTTCGCAGCGCCATGTTGAATATTAACTAGTTTGCCAGTGGTTTAGCACACAAGTAGGCAAATGTAGCCAAAGCCAAAACTGACTTGAGTCATTTATGGAGAAATATATAGCTGAATAAAGACCCCTCATG
Source organism: Acanthosepion lycidas (assembly GCA_963932145.1). Taxonomy (NCBI): domain Eukaryota; kingdom Metazoa; phylum Mollusca; class Cephalopoda; order Sepiida; family Sepiidae; genus Acanthosepion; species Acanthosepion lycidas. Next base: position 86,273,852 of record OZ010597.1, read on the forward strand.
CAAATGTATTGGGAAGGTCCATTCTAGCAAAATGGACCAACCCAACTGGTGTATTAGGCGCTCTCCTATAAAATAAGGTAAAATCAGCTGGCTTGCCTTTACAAGGAAATAGGAGGCAGCCATGTTGGCAGGTAAGTCACTTGACTTCTACAGGTGGTAGTAGCAAATATATTCGAACGAGACCTTCGAAGACCGAACTGGATAAGGGTTCCGTGCCAACAGCGCCTTTCGGGATAACTGATTATCTCTTTCACTACAAGAATCAGTTAAGGCACACTGGATATAACAACGGTTTCCCTTTGCTCAGGAGGATGTAGTTATGAATTCTGTGGAGAGTGTTATTTTTTTCTTTAATAAGATTCCTTGACTGTCCAGGCTGGTAGACAAAAGGAAATATACTGTTTAATAAATAAACAGAGCGTCTAATCAAATATGAGTGTCCTTTAAAATATAATGCTTTAAGTGGTTAAATCTGTTTGATTAATAAAGAATCCATTATTTCTTTAGAATTATAATTAAGACAAAAACCAAATAGCATTAAACGAAACGGAGAATTGTAATGGCTATATTTGGTTCAGTATATCATGCTAGACCATGTTTTATTACTGCAGTGCATGTATGGCGCATCTCATTAAATATGGGGTGTTTGTGAAATAAAATAGAAACTAAAACTCGAGTATTTGAATTTAATTTAAATGTTAATTTTTACTGTTTATACACAACTGTCACAAAGACGTGTATTTTCCCTTTGAGAGATGACTTTTAAAAAGAAAATTTAATTCATAACTTATTTTTGTGCAAAGTAATAGAATTTATTTTATAAAAATTTTAATTTTATCATTTGTAAAAAAAAAAATTCTGTGTGTAATTGTCTAAGTTTTTTTTTTTTTTATACACGGTTTAAAAAAAGTTTATTCCTCAGACAGGCTAGGCGGTTTGTGTGTTAAATTTAATGCATTTTTTATGACCTTTTTAGGCTCAAGTGGTTGATACCGTCAAAATTGTTTGAAGTTTTTTCGGATTTATTTATTTATTTTTTTTTTTTTGAATCTATCATTATGACATTGTGAATCCTCTACACCATCACTTCTTTAGCCTTTTTCATTCATGACCCCATTTTTTCTCATGAGATTTTTCACGACTCCAGGTATTAACCAACTATTCTTAAAATACATGCATTGTCACTGCACTAGTTGCAATGGCACTCTATGCACATTTTATTACCACAGTGCTTGCATGATGCATCACATTAAACATTGTGTATTTGTAAAATAACATAAACTGAAATTCAAGTGTTTGAACTTAATTTCTGCAAACCCAGCATTTTGCCATTTGGGGTCACAACCCATAATTCAAGAAGCGCTGTGTTAGAAAATCTTTCTTGCCTGAATCTATCATTTATAAGTCTATCATTTGTCTTTGCTTCGAATATTGCTGCCACATCTTGTCTGGTGCTCCTGCTATATAGCTGGAGAATCTGCAATGTTATTGATCCTGATCTGGCATCTCAGCTTCAGTTACTTTCCCACTTCCATAATGTAGCTTCCCTGTGCCTTTTCTATAAATACTTGTTCTGATCAACTTTCCGCAGTGGTACAAATTATACATATAGGAACTAGTTAGGACTACATAGACTTTGAGGTATTATGGTGACTGTAGTAAGAATGGTAAATAAGAATGTGTTGTTGTTATGGTCCATGTTAGGACCAAGGTAGAACAACACGAACACAAGAGTAGAAATAACGAAGGTATATTACACGAAATAATAATACAAGATGTGGAAGGTATTAGTATGACTGTCAGTCTGCTTTGGAGTGAACTACTATCGGCTCGACTCGATTCGTCCCTCTCTCTTGAGAGGCATAGTATACATAGTGTTAGGAAGAGTTCATTCTGTAGTTATAGGTAAGGACCCATGACAAAGAAACAACAACTTAGGTGATTAAACATTTATTCAAAACTAACATTTTTAAAGTAGTAAAAATATTGTTTTGAATAAATAATTAGTTACTGAGTGTTAGCACTGATCAATTAAATAATATAAATTTGTTTCTTCTTATATGGCAGCAAATGCTGGAATCAAGGTGAAGAGGATACTTTGAGGCAACAGAAATATAGTCCTACAGAAGGATGATGTGAATAACATAGACGGAAAGTCTGAGCAACGAAGAAATTTTAAGAAAAATGCAAACAAAAAAGGAACGTCTACTTAGAATCATAAAGACAGATTGGTTTAGTTTGGTTTATTTTGTTTTACGGCATATCGACACCTCAATGGGTTATTTAATGCCGACAAAATTTTAGGATAGATTCGTATGAATAGACTTCCCCTATCCCACCTTTTGGTCTTGTGCCACATTTTTGTGTTACTCAAAATAAATATCACTTTCCTCTTTGGTGCTTAGATTTTATGAATTTAAGTGACTGGTAGTAAAGTTTCATCATTTTATATTTGCAATGGCTACATGTAACCGTTCTATGCTAATAGTTTTTTCTATTACACCTCTTGCTTGTGGAACTCTCTTCCGGTTTTATGCTTTCCAGCCAACTTTGATCTTCAAAAATTTAAATACAATCTCAATCATTATCTACTGTCTTCCTGATTCCTCTTCCTTTATTGTTCTCACTTCTCGCCTGTGGAACTCTCTTCCGGCTTCATGCTTTCCAGCCAACTTTGATTTTCAAAAATTTAAATGCAATGTCAATCATTATCTACTGTCTTCTTGATTCCTCTTCCTTTATTGTTCTCACTTCTCGCCTGTGGAACTCTCTTCCGGCTTCATGCTTTCCGGCCAAATTTGATCTTCAAAAATTTAAATGCAATGTCAATCGTTATCTTCTGCCTTAAATATTATTCTTTTTTTATCCTATCTCCTGAATAGTTTCTCTCATATTCTCTAAAACTCAGTAACCCCTTGCATCTTAGTAGCTTTATTACCTTGCTTGTGGCAGAATGATTAAAAAAAAAACAAAAGAAAAAAAATGAAAGCTGGAAAAAATATGTTAAAAAATGCTGTCAATTTTTTTAATCGTATGAGTAAATTCCTATGACAAATACCTTGTTCTGGATTTTTCCCTGTCACATGAATCAAATATTGATTGAAGATAATTTGTAGATGTGATGAAATCAGAGAAATCAATGATCGCCCAGGAGAGATTAAAGAGAGAGAAAGATTTCTTTGTCCTGGTTTTTCTATTCTTTGATAGTGAATTGGACAGTGACTCAAGACAATTAGTAAATGGCGATGAAAATGGATCAATGATTGTTCTGAAGTTTCTGTGATTAAATTTCACTGACAGTCCTGTAACTGATTCAAAACCATGAAGAAGGCAAACCAGTCCCCTATCTTTTCCAAGAAATCATGACCATTTAGGAAAAATAATAATTTCCTTCTCCTATACTGGTTGCTAAACATGGCCAGAGAATCCAGTCTGCTTTGTTATTTATGAAGAAGGCAAACCAGTCCCCTATCTTTTCCAAGAAATCTTGACCATTTACGAAAAAATAATGAAAAGGAAGATGTGGAGAGAAGTGTATAAAGAAGCAGCAAAGAAATGACCCATCATAAGACCTTTCAACTTGAAGGTAAATTGAAAATCATGGCTGCTCTTTTCCAAGCATATCCATCTGTTCAGCACTATTTACGTTTCTTCAATTCCGACAGAGCCAACCTTTGGTTTATACTGCAACTAAGTGGACCTTAGTTACAATTCAAGTCTGCATCCTTCCAGGGCCACATACAATTTTGAATTCAGAGCTGTCCTTTTCCTATACTGGTTGGTAAACATGGCTAGAGAGTCCAGTCTGCTTTGTTATTTAACCCATGACTAAGGGGAGAAGAGGTTGATTCATACCTTCCTCAAGAGTATTTGGGCATTAGTGAACGAAACAGACTTCGATCTCTGATTTCTTATTCTGGGTTGCTATAAATCGCACCACCTGCACACAAAACGTAGTCATGTAAGCACATTTGAATTCCTGCAGATTAGGCTCAAAGGAAAAGCAACTTGTTGCCTTCAGAACCTTTTTTGACAGTGTGGTTTCTCATCTTCAGAATAGCTGCCTACTTGGTTCAGGTGAATTGATTTAAAAACAAAAAAAAATGTGAGCAACAAGGACGTTTTCATGGAAAATGGGAACAAGAAGGGCACTTGTATATATAATCAGAAAGAGACATTTGAAATTGAAGTCCTCAATCCTGTCCTTTTGTCTCTTCATAAATGTTTTCTAATTCTTTTTAACTCCCAGTAACTCCTTGCACCTTAGTGGCATTGTCTTGCTTGAGGTGAGATTATTAAATAAAAATCTGTTCGGGTGTTGTTGTTTTTTTGTTTTTTTTAAACGCTATATATATATATATATATATATATATATATATATATAAGAATATATTATAAGATAAGCAATATATTATGATAAGCTATAAGCAATATGTAAAGATACCAGCAATATGTTATAATACAAGCAATATATTATAAAAAATACTAGCAGCATGGCCCGGTCTTGCCCGTGCTTGATTCAACAATCGTACGACTCATACAGCAATCGCTATCACTTGACTTAAAATATTTTTGCCCTTCCTTGCCTTTAAAGGAATGCCCTTTGACGTGCTGATGTTGCTACATGCCTTACTCCTTGCCTATCTCACACTGCGAATTTTTTCGAAGCTTTATACTAAACATTAAATCTGTTACGAAAAAAGTACTAAACAAAATGAACTCAAAACGATCAGCTTTAAAAAAAAGGACTCATAACTGGAAAAACCGAATGAAAAAAGAATGTTAACAACAAATACTTTTTCACACCCAACCCAGTTCTGCGGAATCAGAATCAACGTTGAGTTTAAGCAAACGAATGAGCCAATTGGAGTAAAGTGCCATGCAGATTTAAATTTTTCCCATTTGTGACGAATGCAGCTATCATTTTTTTTGCATGCTAGTTAACATTCGTGTCAGTCAGCTGTTGGCTCTCACACTGGCCAATAGAATCTTCCTGCCTATTTGTGGCAGCCAGCTATAGGCTCTCACTCTGGCCAGTACAAAATGGCCTCAAACTACATGAAAACTGCCATAGAAGCATGAAAAAATCGATTATTTCCACTATCGATGGGAGTTGGGAAATGCAAAGTCAGTCTTGGCCTTCCCACTAACTTGGAGCATGTGCATGTAAATTTTGGTGCAAATCCGTCGAAAATTGCGGCCGTGCTTTCGTTTTTTTCACCACAGTTGCAATTGATATTGTCTAATTAAACCATAATTAAGACGTAAGTGGAGCACAGTATGTTGCTCATGTGTTTTTTTCTAGTACACCTACTGTAACGTATTCGAAATATTACATAGTTCAGGTCCCCTAATGTCTTTTAAGAATCAGTTGTGTATATGAAGAAAGATTATGCCGAATTAAGGTGTCAAATAAAGATAAAATAATTTTATTTCTAAATTCTTGTAATTTTTATGTACATAGAACACTGAATGTAAAAATCTGAAGGCCCAAAAGTCCTCTGCAGGATCTAGCTTAAAGTCTGCCTGAAGTGAAGCTTCTAGGCTAGTTTTCAATAAAATTGAAATAACCAGGCCATAGATACACTATGTATACTGCAGCTGTAGTTGCATTGGTGTGTCTAGGGAAAGATAGGCTGCATGCTAGTTTTGAATTTTGTTTTCCTTTTCCTGGACTGGTAACTGTCTCAAGACAAGAAAACCTAGTCTACCCTGCTATTTAACCCATAGTTGGGGGATGGATAGATGTATTTATGCTTTTTCCTAAGGGTAATCAGTTGGAATTTGAATTCCGCCTGCCAGTTATACTGTAGAAGGTTGGGCATTGAAAATTTGTCCTTGTTAAAATATTCAACTCCTCAAAGAAAAAGGAAAAAAGATCAGTTGCGTATATGAAGAAAGATTATGCCGAATTAATGTGTCGAATAAAGATAAAATAATTTTATTTCTAAATTCTTATAACTTTTATGTCCATAGGACACTGAAGGTGAAAAGCCAAAAGCCCTTTGCAGGAGTTAGCTTAAAGTCTGCTTGAAGGGCAGCTTTTCAACTAGAAAGCAATATATTATGATGTGATAAGGTATAAGCATTATGTTATGACATGGTAGTATATACGCAATATATTATCATAAGATAAACAAATCAGTTTTGAATCGCTAAAAGATTTTAGGCTCTAAACATTTGGGACACACATTTTGGTTGTACTTCCACACAATCAATCATTTTTTTTTTTAAATGTTTATTTTTGTAAGAATCTCAATAGATTGTCACTTAATGCTGTTTCCAAAATGGCCAGTGGCTGAAATGTATATGATGGTAAATAAAAGAACATTGCCATGGTAACTTTCATCATCTTGGATAGAATAATCAATATTTGAGAAAGAGAGAAGAAAAAATGAGAGAAAGAAAACAAAAACAAAAGAAAAATGGAACACTTGTTTTTTTTTGTTTGTTTGTTTTTTCCCCATTTGTAATACTGGACCAATTCCTGCAGGGAGACAAAGAATTTTGTTTCATTCTGCTTTACAAGAGGTCATTTCGATTAATATGTTTTGTGGGGAAGTATTGAGAAATGAAGTAAAGTACGTGATTCTGTTACTAAAAGAATAAGATTCTAAAGCTTTGCCAAATGTCTTTTTTTTTTTTTTTTTCCAGCCATCTTTTTTTTTTTTTTTTTTTTTTTTTTTTATTTATGTTGAAGTTTATTCTCCCAGATTCCATTATTACCGTTCTGCTTTTATTTTTCTAAGTTTTTATTTTTTATTTATTTTTGTGTACGAAGAAATATCTGCAGGAACATCTGTATAAATTGTGAACACTGATTCCATATTGCAGCTGAAATCAGAAAACTGTTCGTTGGTAACTTTAAGCTCGTTAAGATTTTTATCAGCTGCATGTTTGAATTACAAAAAAAAACAAGAAAACAGCATCTGCAATTTACAAACCAGGTTAAAGACTTTATTGAATGATGAGACAATAGTTTTGCCGTAAACAGTACAGAATGATAGTCGGGTAAAATTTTTACCTGCCTTTTGGCAGGTTTCACTTTTAGTCCTGCTGGGTGTCTGCCCATTTTCCTCACCAGAAAAGCCTGATCGCCAATGCCCTGACCATACAAGCAGGTAGTACTGGGTTATACTCTAACAGTAGTGCTTGGAGTGTGACCAGACATAAAGACTAAACTATACTTAGTAAATTGTTTTATACTTTAAATTTAATAGTCATGTCCCAATCCTTATATTGGGCACTATTGTAAGTGGGGGTAATATGCTGTCTAAGTAGTCCACCACTAGCAGTGGTTTACCTACTTCATACCGCTGGAAAGTATTGAGGTTATAAAGATTAGCATTTCATTTCCAACCTCTATTTTGGTTATTCCTCATTCAGTAATCTTACCTAGGTTACAACACTTTCATTCTTTCTTTTGCTCGTTCGTTCATTCTTTTGCTCGTTCGTTCATTCTTTTGCTCGTTCGTTCATTCTTTTGCTCGTTCGTTCATTCTTTTGCTCGTTCGTTCATTCTTTTGCTCGTTCGTTCGTTCTTTTGCTCGTTCGTTCTTTTGCTCGTTCGTTCATTCTTTTGTTTGTTAGTTCTTTTGCTCTTTTGTTCGTTCGTTCTTTTGTTCGTTCGTTCTTTTGTTCGTTCGTTCTTTTGTTCGTTCGTTCTTTTGTTCGTTCGTTCTTTTGTTCGTTCGTTCTTTTGTTTGTTCGTTCTTTTGTTTGTTCGTTCTTTTGTTTGTTTGTTCGTTCGTTCTTTTGTTTGTTCGTTCGTTCTTTTGTTTGTTCGTTCGTTCTTTTGTTTGTTCGTTCGTTCTTTTGTTTGTTCGTTCGTTCTTTTGTTCGTTCGTTCTTTCGTTCGTTCATTGTTTCTTTCATTTGTTGTTTCGTTCGCTGTTTCGTTCTTTCGCTTTTCCTTTTGTTTGTTCGCTCGTTCGTTCTTGCTGTTATATACCATACCTATCAACACTAAATATCGTAATATGCTGTCTACGTAGTCCACCATTAGCAGTGGTTTACCTACTTCACGCCGCTGGCGAGTATTGTATTTTATTGATGTTATAAAGATTACCATTTCATTTCCAACCTCCGTTTCGGTTATTCCTCATTCTGTAACCTTTCGTGGGTTACAACAGTAAATGAAAACTGAAATCGTCATCAGAGCTGGTTTAACTTATCATCAGTGTGATTTCTCATCTGAAGCATAGTTAAGATTTCCAAGCATGTCCATCTGTACAGGCTCGTTTGAGTTTCTTCTCCACGCAGAGAGCAAACCTGTTCCTTATATTCCAATTATGCAGAGTGAACCTTACAGTACAAATTTGTGTCCTACCATGACCATATATTATTTTGAATTCAGAGCCATTATTCTCCGATAGTGGATGCCAATCACAGCTAGAGAGTTCAGTCTGCTTTGCTATTTTATTTAACCCATAGCTGTGGAGAGAAGAGACAGATTCATATCTTTCTCCAAGGTATTTATGTCAAAGTAAATGTGACAATCTAGATCAGAATTTGATCTCTGCTCGCCAAATTCTTATTCCAACGCACTTATCATTACCAAACTTGAACTGAAAAACTAAACTTTAAGTCAGAAACTGGGAACTTCTGTAAGCAATGATTTGCTTAGATAAAAAAATCAGTGAAAGTGCCTTCCAAAACTAAGTAAAGTATTAAGAAACAGGAAAACTTCATTAGAAACAGAGTACTGAACAGTCGTCCTCTACGGCAGTGAATGTTGGCCAATTTCCTCACAGATGGAGATGAGATTTGAGGCAACAGAAATTCTTAGGAATTGCGTTCTTAATGTTTCAGATACAAAACGGAGCCAATACGAAACTTTTCGAGAAAATAATCTAAATGAAAAGTATATCAGTTATGTACCATGCATGATTCATATGTAGGTGATCTTGCATCTTTGGATACATAACTGACGAGGCAGATTTTTTCCCGCAGTAAATTGCCAATTCTTTCTGCAGTAGACCAGTTGCCATCCAAGGCTGTAGAACCCGGTCTGTCCTGCTATTTACCCATAACTGGGGGGGGAGAAGAGGATTCATACCCTTCCCAAGGGTATTAGCATGTAAGTGAAAGTAGGTTACTCACCGCTAGGAGGCATGGTGGAGTAATGGATAGCAGCTCAGATTGAGGAATTGGTGAGCTGAGTTCGAATTCCAGTCAAATCCATTACATTCACTTACATGCTAATAGTAAAGAAATGGCAACCTACTGCAGGAAAAAATCTCCCTCGTCAGTCATGTATCGAAATATGCATCATCGCCTATGCCTGTATCCTGCACTGCACGTAACTGACTGAAAAGCATATACTTTCTTTAAAAAATCAAAATAGAACATTGCATGTACTGATGTTTTCCATGGCTGAGCTGTAAAGCACGCTAGATCAAACTGGTTTCTCATACAAAAGGGGACATAGGTTCAATCCCTGCCATGGAATGCATTTTCTTTACTAAGATTTTTTGAATATGCCGGCCAAGAGACATAATATTAGGTTGGTGCAAAAATAATGACGTAATAATGTCGTTTTTTGACGTATTTTTTAACGTCAAAAAACAACATTATTACGTCATTATTTTTGCACCAACCTAATACATTCACCAACACAAAGTAGCTTTCTGACATTATGAGGAAAGAGGGCTTAGAGAATTTGACACTCACAAGACATGTTGAAGGACAGAAGAAAGCAGCGAGTTTGTGTAAATGATGATTTTTATAAGCATAGCTTAGATGTAGCATAAGGCCGAAAGTGAGACTCAAACTTACTCAATTGCAATTGATCTAGCAGGACAAGCTTGTTCACCATTACACCATGGCAGAATGTGTAAATGATGGCAGAGCCGGGATTGGGAAAGATAACAAAATTACAAATATTGCTAAGAGCTACAAAGGATGGGAAGTTGTGGAGAGCCATGATCTCCCATTCTCTGACATGACAAGCTCGCTTACCATTACACCATGCTAAAGTACTCGTTTGTGTAAATGGATAGCAGAACAGGGATTGGGAGAGATAACAAAAAGACAAATATTGCTAGGAACTACAAAAGGTAGGAAGTTGTGGAGAGCCATGATCTTTCATGTCCTGAAGAGACATAGCGCATAGAAGAATTTATCTGATTGGCTGCTGGCACTGTTAAGAAATTTTTAGAGACGTGTTCTTTGTTTATTCTCAGGCGGTGGATTTTGCGTGGCAAAGCTAATCCAATTAATCCAATGTTCACTTCTCAAAATGTTTTTCATTATTTTTTTTATATGAATCTAGCATAATATGCTTATTCGTATAAAAAAGAAACATGAATATATTTTACCAATCAAGAAAATACAATTATTTCATAACAGGAGCTTTCAGTATTTACATTGTCATTCAGACTGATTTTGTTATTAATATCACTCATCTTCTTTGGATACCTGTCGATCCAGGTAACGTTCAGCAAATTTCAAACAGAATATTTTCAATATTTACACTATTCGGACAATAGTCTGAATAGTGTAAATAGTGTACATAATACCTCATCACAGAAATATAGACAGACACTGAAAGGCCGAAGCATTGTAATAAATATAATGACAGACGAGGACAATAGTCCGAATAATGTAAATAAAGTACATAATACCTCATCTCAGAAATATGGACAGATACTGAAAGGCCGAAACGTTGTAATAAATATGGCGACAAAGATGAGGACAATAGTCCGAATAATGTAAATAATGTACATAATACCTCATCACAGAAATATAGACAGATACTGAAAGACCGAAGCATTGTAATCAATATGACGACAAAGATGAGGATAATAGACCGAATAATGTAACTAGTGTACATAATACCCCATCTCAAAAATATAGACAGATACTGAATATTTTCAATATTTATGTATTTCAGACATTAATACGTCTATCACACCAACCATCAAAGTCAAACATCAAGGTCGGAAGGTCATTATGGTGGCATTCTGTATCATAACATAATTGGTCGGTGGAAGTGATTCCTGGATGAACAATCTGTCTTGCACCATGTTTAGGTTTCCAGAGAAGCAAACCACTCACAAGTTCTTGTTTTGCTCACCAGCAGTGTCCTGCAAAGTGCATTCTGTGTTCATATAAGGTTCAGGGATGGGTCTATAGAGTTGTGATTTAGTTGGATGTTGTCTCTAAGAGATGTTAAGTACAGCTCTCAGCATTTAAGTGTAAGTTGCATCAAGCTTAGACTCTAGGACTTTAGCTAATGTCTAAGCAGTGACACCATACATTAAAACTGCCTTGGGAGTGACACAAAAGAATGTCCGTTTGAGGTTGTCTTGTATATCAGATTTCCAGATTACATCCATTTTATTCATGGCTGCCCAGGCTTTAGCTATATGGATTTTCAAATCCTTTAAAACAGTATCAGACTAATATCCTTATTCTTGTTGTTTCTATCGCGTTTCAGGTGTCTTTCAAATCAGGTAATTTTCAGGTGATCTAATTTCTTTTAATCTAATTTCTTCTTTTTAATCAAGTCACTCCAAGCAAGGCGATAATTCCACAAAAAACACAAGGGGCTACTGGGAGTGAAAGACAATCAAAAGACTTTAGAAGGAACCAGAAACCTAATCCTAAGTAAAAAAAAAACAAAAAAAAAAACAAAGGATAAACATCTACTCCTGTTTAAAAGACCGGGGAGGAGTGTAAACAGGATGATAGGCCAAGATATTTACTCCTGTTGAAGAAAAATAAATATATCCATTTACTCAAGCTCGCTAGGTAGATTATGCATTCTTTTCCTCTTTCTTAATGAGGTAAGAAGGCTTAGAAAATTTGATACTCACAGGACAGATTGGAGCTAAGAGGAACAGAAGAGAACATCACTTAACCTACCTTGCGAACTTGAGTAAATGGATAAGATGGAGCTTAGGAGAGATAACAAAAAGGCAAAACTTATTAAGAGCTACAAAGGACAGGAAATTGTGGAGAGCCGTGGCCATCTTGAAGGAACACAGCACATAGAAGAAAATAGCAGAAACCAAGCAACCTGGATGCATTTGAAGTTGCAGTTTTAATTAAAGAAATGATGTACACAACACCAGTATGTGAGGGAGTAAAAACATTCCTCCAAGCCGGCCAACTCCCTGTTGTTGCTTTTTTTTTCCATTTTTTTTTTTCCTTTTAAGCATTTCACCCCAAGCAAGGGGGGAGTGCCACTAGCACGCAAGGGGTTACAGAGAGTGAGAGCAGGAGTAAAGAGGGGTGTTTGAGGAAAGGATAAAGAGAAGGACGGTGATCAGGATCAAGGCATCAGAAGATGTCGATTGACATTACATTTGAATATTTGAAGATTATAGCTATGAGGGAAGCAAGTTGGAGGAAGGGAGTGCAAGAGAAGAAGTTTTGGAGTAGAAGAGACTGTTACATTTAACTGTTTTGACAGTGAAAGGGTGGGACTGAGATGCCAAACTAGTAGCTCGCTTAAATTCATGCAGTTGGGGTACCAGTGAAAGTAGCTCATCAGACCAGTTGCCATGAAAATATTTGTAGAAAAGACAGAGAGAAGCCACATCATATCTGTGAGAAAGTGACTGCAGATGAGATACCAGGTCAGGACCTATCACCGCATATGTGTCTGGATTCTGTTGAGAACCTTGATGAACAGTGGGGGCACCAGACCATATATGGCAACAGGATTCAATGCAATGATGAACGGTAGTTTCACTAAGAAGAATAGGATCAGGTTCATCCTTTGATGCCTGAGATATCTTGATAAGAACGTGCCCAAGAAGGCTGAACAATTTTTGTTGACAATTCCACATACAAACACAGCCTTCAGCCATATTCTGTTTGAGTGGGTGTCTGAATTAATACCAGTTGGTAAAGAGCTGTATGCTTGTTCACACAAATCTACACTCGACAAAATGTTCTTTTCTTTTGCAGCAAAGGACATTAGATAGAAAGTTATGCTTCGTGGTAGAAATTGTATAGCAGTTTCTCTAGCATTCAACAAATATATATCCCTTTCACCTTTTTAGGACTGTCCTGGGTAAAGATGATAAACTACATCTGCGTCCTGGGTAAGATGATAAACTATATCCAACAGTAAGGCCTCTGATCAGGAGGTTTTGAGGAGCATGGAACCACCTCTTAATTGCTGGTGTTCCCAGATTCGACCTGACAAGGTGTGGTAGCACCTATCAAGGTCCTAGCTCTGGGCAAATAGTTAGCCCCCCACTTTCCAAAGGGTTCAAAACACTATGAAAATATAAAAATAGGTTTTAATACCAGCAATACATCTTTGGAAAAAATATTACCAGCAATAAAAATCTTGTTGGTATTAAATAACACATTGAGGTTGATATGCCGTAAAACAGAATAAACCAAATCAAACTGATTTTTTATGAAGAATACATATTCTATTCATACAAACCTATCCTAAAAATCTTGTCGGCATTAAATAACCCATTGAGGTGTTGACATGCAATAAAACAAAATAAACCAAACTTTCATATGGTGGTCATTTGTGGTACCCTATCTGTTCAGAAATGTCTAGACTAAAGTTTCTTAACCTGAGCTCCATGAACAGGTTTCAGAGGCCCGTGAGGATCAGATAAGAATTAACATTTATATTCGATATACACCTCTTGTCCCAATCAATGGCTTCCCATTGAAAGAAATAAAAGAAAGTGCATTGTACCACTGCTTGGGAAGAAAACACACCCAGCCATTTATTACAATGCCAACCGCTAAGCATCTCTTGGCTTGTTGTTGTGTCCATCTTTGCCATTTAAACATGTGTCGTCTCTCTCTGCACGACCACCATCTTTTGCCACTCTATAAAATCAAGTGATAATTCTCATTTTCCACAGTTTATCACCGTATGATTCATATTGCACATCTTATTTAGCAACCCTCTACAATGAAGAGCTCTTGAGCCTTGTATTGGGGGAAGAAAAAACTAAAATACACACATACTGTATTTTTTTTATTATATAGTTTTGACTTATGTTTTCTGTCAAGTGTCTTCTCTCTTGTCAACATTTCAGTCTTCCAATCGGTTGAACACAGAATGTTCTAAATTTGCTTTGATATGTTAGTGCAAAGGCCTGATTATTTTCTTTTCATTGTTTGTTATTGGCAGCCATCTTGTAATCAAGTCTGCTCTCACAATTTTAATTAAGTCTTTTGTTCGTAATGCATGTAATTTCTTGTTAGTCTCTATTCCAGAGTCGGTAGGAAGTTCTTTCCAAACAAAAAAACTAAGTATTTTTTTTTTTTTTTTTTTTTACTTATTGTTGTTGTTTTAGCACAGCCCTTTTCTGTAGAATACCTTTTGAAAGTTAAATCTGAATGAAGAAGTTGTATCCGAGACTTGTACCTAATTTCCTGGAAGGTCATGGTTTATTCTTACTTTATGTGACCTTAGTTTAACATTTGAGAGTCTCTGACAGAGAAGACACATATATACAAATAGATATATAGACAAAATGCATGCATATTTGCATGCGTGCGTGTGTTCATGACCTGTAACCTACAGATGGCAATATTCACATCTGCAAAAATTTTATCAGCATCTTAAGCCATCCTCGTAAGAGCAAAAATATATTTTAAATTATTTTCTGAAATAAGTCATCATAGGATGTAGCCATTAGTTTTATATGTAACCCATATATGGCAATATTTGCATCTGACAAAACTTGATCAGCATCTTCATCCATCTTTGAATGTTTTTAATTATATATATATATATATATATATATATATATATATATATATAATGTGCAGTGTACATGTGTCTTTCTGTTTTTTTGATCTCAGTGAATCATAAATGTGAAGCAACAGGTAATAACTACCGTAGTTACACACGATTAAAAATTAAATAAACAACTCATTTAAATTTAAATATTGAACAGAGTGAAAGGTTAAAAAAAAACAATTCTTCATTAAAGGTTTAAATTTAATTTCTCTTTTCATCACAATTGCAATTGATATCATCTGGTTAACCTATAATTAAAACTTACGCAGGGCACGGTACATTGCTCATGTTTTTTTTCTCTCTTTCTAGCATGTGTACTGTGACGTATTCAAAATATTACATAGTTTGTGTTCCCTAATGTTTTAAGAGTTTATGTGAAGGGATCATAAAGAACGGTGATTTTTAAAAGAAAATAAAACTTGCACGCAAAATAAATGTAAAGAAACTATGGGGATCGGTTGTGTATATGAAGAAAGATTATGCCAAATTAAGGTGTCAAATAAAGATAAAATAATTTTATTTCTAAATTCTTGTAATTTTTATGTATATAGAACACTGAAGCTAAAAAGCTGAAGGCCCACAAGCCCTCTACAAGAGCTAGCTTAAAGTCTGCCTGAAGGGCAGCTTCTAGGCTAGTTTTCAATAAAATTGAAATAATTGGGCCATAAAGGCACCACATATACTGCAACCATAGCAGCTGGAGTGTGTCTAGGGCAAGATAAGCTGCATGCTAGTTTTGAATTTTGTTTTCTTTTTCCTGGACTGGTTACTGCCACAAGAATAGAAAACCCTAGTCTACCCTGCTATTTAACCCATAGTTGGGGGATGGATAGATGTATTTATGCTTTTTCCCAAGGGTAATCAGTTGAAATTTGAATTTAGCCTGCCAGTTATACTGTAGAAGGTTGGGCATTGAAAATTTGTCCCTGTTAAAATATTCAACTCCTCCACAAACAAAAGGAAAAACTGATAAAGTACAAATGCAAAATTTTTATATTTCAGAAATTTGATAAACCACATCTATCAGTAAGCCTCTGATCAGGTGATTGGAGGTTTTGAGGAACACGGAACAATTGCTGTTGTTCTCTGGTGCACCCTGATTTGGGGTGGTAGCACCTGTTAGGGTCTCAGCTATGGGCAAATAGTGAATCCTTCAAACAAAAATCAATAATACATTTTTATAATTGCTAATGATACATTTTTATTGTCAAATGACAATCAATACAACACTAAAAAAATATTAAAAAATATTACCAGAAATACATTAAATAAATAGTTACCAACAATACATTTCTACTAACTATATATCTAAAAAAAAAATACCTTTACTTTGAAAGCATAAAATTACATACAAAATATTTGTACATTATTTACATTATTCGGACTATTGTTCTCATCTTTGTTGCCATATTTATCACAAAGTTTCGGCCTTTCAGTATCTGTCTATATTTCTGAGATGAGGTATTATGTACACTATTTACATTATTCGGACTATTGTCCTCATCTTTGTCGCCATATTTATTACAACGTTTCGGCCTTTCAGTATCTGTCTATATTTCTGAGATGAGGTATTATGTACACTATTTACATTATTCGGACTATTGTCCTCATCTTTGTCGACATATTTATTACAACGTTTCGGCCTTTCAGTATCTGTCTATATTTCTGAGATGAGGTATTATGTACACTATTTACATTATTCGGACTATTGTCCTCATCTTTGTCACCATATTTATTACAACGTTTCGGCCTTTCAGTATCTCTCTATATTTCTGATATGAGGTATTATGTACCGTATTTACATTATTCGGACTATTGTTCTCATCTTTGTTGCCATATTTATCACAAAGTTTCGGCCTTTCAGTATCTGTCTATATTTCTGAGATGAGGTATTATGTACGCTATTTAGATTATTCGGACTATTGTCCTCATCTTTGTTGCTATATTTATTACATCATTTTGGCTGTTGTACACTCCGGCCTTCTTCAGGTGGTTGGAATGTCGAACTGAACCCTTTATCCCGCTCACGTGGGTAGACAATATTTGTAGTTGAAGCCTTAAAATTGCATCCAGAATATTTAGATTTTACCATTAAATAACTCACAGTGGTTTTTGATATGCCACTAAACAAAATCACCCAAACATGCCAGAAATTGTTTAGGCATTTTACAAAAATAGTTACATCTTATTTTTTTTAAATTATTTACTTCCATTTCTTCTTATGAAAACATTTTCTTACAACAGGAAGATTTCTTAATGACTTCGCCTCAGACTGTTGCATCCAACTGCTACCGGGATTATCACGTTGACTGCTTTGACTCTAACAAATCAATATGTTGTCCTTTTATTTATACCTGGCATGTGGACATAGTTGTAGACACAAAATGTGCACCAATATGCTTGGCAACATTTTTAAATTGTGTTATTTGAAGACTATAATATTTCTAAAAATTATACATGCTTAAAAGCTGAATCTTTGCAGATTAATTTGATATGTATTTTAATTGCTGTGTAATTTTTGTCTGTCTTCATAAATTATAGCTTGATTAAATTTTAAGTTGTGTAACAGAGAATCGGGTTAGCCCATTAAAACCTCAGAGTTGGTTGTATGTGGTGTTGTAAACACCAGCAGTTGTGTCCTCTTCCGCAAATGTCTGTTGAGAGAAGACCTTCTACTTCTAATAGGTAGTGCTGACTATTTGCATATGAATGATACTAGGCAGGTATTAGTCATTAGTCAGCGTGGGTCTGGGACTGGAAGAGCTATATAACACCAGTTTTTTTTCTTAATCAAGTGAAGTGCTCTCAACGTGTGGATGTGCGAAAACTGGACGAGATGAACACAAGTTGGTATCCACTCAGTAGAGATATTGTATCTTAATAATTTCTAATAGAAATGTTTTTCTTTTGTCCGAAACTGATACATTTTTAAAATTTAATATATTTTAATAATGTGTCCGCAATTATTTGGATCTGTTTAATTATTGCTTTACTAAATCTTAAAGTTTTTCTTCACTAACAATACAGAATACATCAGAGGTTCTCAACCTTCTTTTTTTTTTTTTTACTCATGGACACCTTTTCCCTGCTTTTTTTCTTGGTGGGCCTCTTAATAGCTATTCAACATAAGACAATATTCTATTTTTCACTAATAAAAATTTTGAGGTTTTAATAATCAAAGAAATATTATATAATTAAGCTTTATTTTTAAATGAAAACTAATTTAATGCAAATAAATTATTCTACAATTATAATAGTAGTAATAATAATAATAATTTTTATTGACCAATATCTTGTATTACAATATTACAATGTTTCTTCCATGGTTAAGGCCATGGGGAGCAGAACTCTTCAGGCAATTAAATTCACTGCAGCATTTATTTATGCACACTGGTTAAAAATTTTAATAAACCAATTTAATTTAATTGTGTGATTAGAAAAAAAAAAAGGGCATATTTATTCAATGAGATCCTGGGGGTTGATGCTGCTCAGCGAGTTTCTTTATATCTGGTTTCATTAATGTCAATTGATAATCGAAGATCACCTCTTTTCACAATGTCAAGTCTATTTTGAACTTTTGATAACAGTTGAGAAACACGACTAAATCCTGATTCAACAAGATAAGATGTTGGAAAAGCAATCAAGTAATTTTAAACCTTAAGTATCAAAAATTCAGTAGAGGTACCTATATAAAAGAAATAAAGAAAGAATCATATATATATATATATATATATATATATATATATATACATACATACATACATACAGTGTAACCCGGAGTTGTCGGGACTGGAGAAGAAGTCTCTTATATCCGGGTTTCTCTATTTTATATACATTAACACAGGCTCTAATTTGGGACCAGAGAAAATATCTCTTATATCCGGGTTTCTCTTCTATCCGGGTTACACTATATATATATATATTTCAGTATAGTGTAAATTACAGTAGAAATTTAATTTTTTTTTAATAAAAACCATTCTGAGTTTTCTTTCTTCATCGAACACCGAAATATCATTGTGGACCCACAATTTATTATATTTTGCCTGTGGACCATCAGAAATATTACATGGACCCCTAGGGGTCCATGTGGACCCCTGTTGAGAAATTTTGGTCTACATGAACAAATATTGGGAACAATTTAATAACTTAATATTCTTTTTAAATTATTAAATTTAAGTTGAGGGCGATATGAATGTTTTTTTTTCTCACCAGATTTATTTAGCTTGTACAGCAAGATGAATCTAAGAGGATTCTTAAGACCTATACCAGGAATTATTATAAGCAGATGTAACTTTTCTATGGGTAACCCCTATCTTCTGTCAGGATGCTCACTAGGTGGTGATCTATTCAGGACTATATAAAGAAGGCATGTAAACACCCTCACTCTGTTTCTGTGACAAGATGGAAGAGCAACAACATTGAATTTGTCTCTGCTGGGAGATATTTCTTACCCTCCCATCCTTTGGCAAGCTGATCAGTTCCTTTCAAACAAACCACATGGACATCGCACATTGGAAATAACATGAACACATCCATGAGTAAAATGAATCCTCCTTAATCTTTTCCATGGTCGGAAATGGCTTTAGTCAGAAATTACCTGGAACCAATACAAACAAGTACAGAAGTTTAACTAATTGCGAAATGTTAGAAAAGACGATGGAAAATTCCGCACCGAAATCTGAATGCACATCAGATTAGCAAAAGATGCCTTCCAAAAAGCCAAAGTATTAAGAAACTAGAAAATTTCCTTAGCTATTCAGCACCATTTTCTTTGTTTCTATGTGATATCAATCCTCAATGTGGCTCTACAGAAGGATACTGAGAATTCCATGGATGGAGTGAATAAGCAACAAGGAAGTCTTAATGAAAATTACAACACTTATACTCAGAATCGGAAAGAGAAAGCTGAAATTTCTTGGACGCATAATGAGGAAAGAGGGTTGGGAAAATTTAACTTACACAGGGCAAAAGAAATAAGGAAAAGGCAGCGAGTTTATGTGAATGGATTATGAGACAGGGGTCAGGAGTTTTGCAAAGGGAGAAACAGTTCTAAGGACCACAGGGGATAGGAAGTTGGGAAGGGGGTGATATTAGCTCTCCATAAAGGGACCTAAAAGAAGAGGGTACTGACAGTTCTGGAGAATGTTTTTTTTTTTCCCATAGATCTCTGCAGGAGACTTCATTGATTTGTTTGCTCACTGCAAATGCAACAGTCACCAAGTGCATAAATAACTCACTGAATACATCTGCAGGAGAATGTCTGTCGAGTTGCATCAAGTTTGTGCAACTCGTTTTCAAAATGGTTAGCTGTTTTCGTCTCTTCAGGTAGCAGCTCAGCTGCCCTGAAAAGAAATCTATCTGTGTCACCTTACAATTGCTATTTGTTCTCGAAATACTTGGCATTTTTTTGTTTTTTTTAATCTACACAAAAACCTGAGTGGCAACAGGAAGAGACAAGTGACATATTTTGGGTGTCTTTCAGCAGGAAGACATTTTTGTCTGCTCCCATTTTATTTTGAATTGACAACCTAATTTACTCTCTCCCCCATTTCTTATTACTTGACATGTTTTTTTTTTCTTCTCTTATCTGTGAAGTAGAAAGATAAAAATACGATTAACCATGAGGCTGAACACAGCCTTATTTTAAAAATTTCAGTGGGTCATTGTTCTAGAATAACAGCCTCCATTTTAAAATATAATGAAAAAAAAATCAGAAAAATTTACAGCTTCAAAACCTTTACAAGTTTAACATGTTTCACTATTTAGCTTCATCAGAAATATTTTAGAAGTCTTCTCTCTCTTTATGTACCATGTCCTCTCAGGACAAAACGATCATGGCTCTTCACAATTTCCTGTCCCTTACAGCTCTAAATAAATTCTTTTTCTTATTTCTAAACCCCTTTCCGCCATCCATTTTCTCAAGATCGTCAAGTATATTATGCATTGTTTTCCTATTTCTGTCTTTCCCCTCAATCCATCTTGTGAGTATCGGATTTTCCAAGCCCTCATTCCTCTCATTATGTGCCACAGAAATTTCAACTGCCTCTTCCTGTTGTTAAGTATAAATTTCCATTTTGTTTCCATTTTTTTCTAAAACCTTGTAATTGCTCACATGTTCAAGCCATGGTATTCTCAGCATCCTTCTGTAGAACTCTGTATTTGGCCATTCAAACAGTGTGGATGGTCCTGCACAAAACCTTCATCAATATAATCATATCTCATGTGCTGTTGTTGGGCTCTCAGTTTCCTAGGAACTGATCTGCTTGACTCTCATACATATATATATATATATATATATATATATATATATAAATAAATATAGTCTTAAGGTGTGCTATATTTATGGAATAAAGTGCTCAATATCAGGGATAGAGCGTGTGTAAATATAAAAGTGAACATAGAAGTCAACACTTAGAGGCGACAGTCTGTTTCATGCTATATGCAATCGTCAAGCCACGATGGCTTGACGATTGCATATAGCATGAAACAGACTGTCGCCTCTAAGTGTTGACTTATATATACACACACACAAGTTTCATTAAAAATGACTGACAAGGTACTGTGAAAAAATTTTTGATTTAATTTCTCTTGTTTTCTTATAATTTTCTTTTCTGGATGTAAATTATGTTTTGTATGTCTGGGCAGTTTCGGCTATTCTTTTAGCCATTATGAAGGACGATTTTATTTTTACTTTTAACTGAATGTATGGATTGTTTTATGTACGTATCTAGAGTTATAGAAATATTTTATTTTCCAAACAAAGTCAATGCATTCTGGACCTGTTCATAGTTGATATTCATGATTACGTTCAGTTAAAAATAAAAATAAAATCTTCCTTGATAATGGCAAAAAGTATAGATGAAAGCACTCGGACATAAAAAAACAGTCGGACAATTTACATAATTTATGTCCAGAAAAGGAAAAATTAAATAAAAATTTAACCAATATGGCAGTTTTTAAGCCATTTATTAATGTTTCTTTTTCTAATTCTTTCACACTCGGTACCTCCTTGTTTTTTAGTGGCTTTACTGCCTTGCCTGGGGTGATACTAATTTAAAATGTGTGTGTGTGTACACACACACACATATATATATATATATATATATATATATATATATATATATATATATATGATAATATTAGTAATCCGTATGGATATTTCCAAAAGGATATAGAACCAGGGAGAGCTCTGTCAGAGACAGCAATAATCATTATTATAAAGAAAACAAACACTACAAAGCCCTGAGGTGATATTTATTTATTTATTTATTCTGTTAAGCTGTGTATATATATATATATATATATACATACATACATACACATATATATATACATACATACATATACATATATATATATATATATATATATATATATATATATATATATATATATATATATATAGTTATAGTTGAAGTGGAAAGACTATATGTAATCCATTGCTAGGTCAGCTGCTAAGTTGGTTCATTGTGTCGTGCAAGACAATTTTTCTCAACAGAATCTATCTTGCTTATCTATAATTCTACCATTCATGCTTAGAATATTGCTGTTACATATGGTCCGCTGCCCCTGTATTTAACCTGGAGCTCCTTGATAAGATCGAAAGAAGAATCTGCAATATTATCGGTCCTCATCTGGTGGCTCAGCTTCAGTCACTTTCACATCGCCGTAAGGTAGCCTCTCTGTGTCTTTTCTCTCAAATACTTTCAGGGGAATTTGTAATATTGCATTTGAATCGGTCACTAAATTCAAAATAACAGCTTTGAGATAGAGAGGTGTATGTGTGTATGTAATTTATCTATCTATATATATATATATATATATATATATATATATATATATATATATATATATATATATATATATATATTTCTCAGAGTTAACCTGTAGAAAAAGACAATAGGAAAACTGTAATATTAGCCGACACGTTTTGTCCAATGTGGACTTTTCAAGGCAAAAACAAAATAAATTTATTGAAACAAAGTAACTAATAATAAAAAAACAAAATGTCCTTAGCAAATGGAAGAATTTAGAAAACACTCTTATGTTCATATTGTCAACTGAAAATTACATCAATTGCTGCCATGTGTTGAAATACTGTTTTATTATTTTGTTGATGGATTCGACCATTTTTTTTATTTTTTATTTTTTTATACAGTTGTGCATGTTTGCTTGGGAGAGTAGTAATTCTGTTATAAAAAGTGAAATAGGGAAAAAGCCTGGGCATAGATTAATATTTGGATAATATTCAATGGTGGTACCCTCAAAGATTTTCCTTCTGAGTGTGTTATTTTCTTTTTTTTTTTATGATTGTAGCATTTTTAAAATGTTATACATAGAAATAAATTCAACCACAATTTTGATTTTTAAAAATTATAGTTTTTCTATTGTCTTTTACATATACATTATATATATATATATATATATATATATATATATATATATATATAAAGTATAGGATTGGTTGGTAATTTTTAATTTTATAGTATAATTTTAATTAATTTAACCAAAGTTCGTTGTCAAGTTTTTTGAATTCCCACATTGGTCATTCCAGCTTATGTAACAGTATTTCCCCTAGCGAGGGGTGTTTGATTGATTTATTGATTTGAACCTTTTAAAAACCTTTATTCTACATTCAGCCCCATCATTTGATAAGACACCAGAAGTGTTGAAACAAAATGGCTATTTTTGTAGTGATTTTATAACATATTTGTTATAATTTTCGAATAAATAATATATATATATATATATATATATATATATATATATAATATTAGTAATCAGTATGGATATTTCCAAAAGAATATAGATCTAGGGAGAGCTCTATGTCAGAGACAGAGCAATAGTCATTATTATAAAGAAAACGAACACTTGAAAGGCCATGGCCTTTTAAGAGTTTGTTTTTCTTTATAATAAAATATATATATATATATATATATATATATATATATATATATATATATATATATATAGATAGATATATTGACAAAACTATTAAATAAATTGGTATCTTTTATTATGTTTCTTCTCTTTTTCAATTATCTGAGTTTGATTTTTGATTCCTTGTGAATGTTCACTTGCTATTATAGAAGAAAAACATCACTATTGATTAGCAGAGGTTGGTGAATTCTGTTTGTGAATCACATTGCATTTTGAAGGTTACAGAAAATCAGTCAAATCAATAAGTTAGTCTTCAAAACCTTGGAATGAAGAAAAGTCAATCTCATTCCAAAATATTAAAATCTTGACCTTTTTAGAATCTTCTTTTGACAAAAGTGAAATCTGAAATTCTGTTTTTCTTGGCTGGTATCATATTTGCCAACCAAGTGTTAAATGGGACACTAGGAAGTTGATGTGTCCGGGCGCCATTTGAAAGATTAGAAGAATTGTTATTTTCTTTCTTTTTACCAGCGCAAAAGAAACTGATACTAGCAGCATCAAGTCAACTGCAAAAGCAAAGACAACATTAATCCCATCCCACAGTTCACTGATTTTTGACCTTAAAATATCCCTTGACATTTGGGCAAAAACATTTAAGAACTTTGGACCAGATTTCCTGGCTCAAGAGAGAAACTACATGATGAGCATGTTGTAGATAGAGAAATATAATGCCAAATTGTATGGGTGGGTGGAGATGAATTCTCCCTTACAGTTTTGAGAAATTGTGATGCTAAAGGGTGACTGCTGATATTCGGTTTTGTGAATCAGGGAAATTAAATCGAAATGAAGACTTGTACCTAATTTCCTGGAAGGTCAGGGTTTATTCTTACTTCATCTGACCTTAGTTTAACATATTAGGGTCTCTCACAGAGAAGACACACACACACACATATATATATATATATATATATATATATATATATATATATATATATTTTGAACAATAAAAAATATTATAAAATTAAAATCTTCAGGCACACTGGGTTGTAGATTAATATTCTTTCGTTTTTATTATTATTTCATTTAGATTCCTCGACTAGTTTCGGCCAACATGGCCATCATCAGGAGAAGAAATATTTCTGCTTGCTGGTAGCAGTAAACTACAGAAATGAATGTCTTGATGGAGAAAATGAACTTTTGGCTGGAATTTTCATTTGTTTTTTTTTTTGTTTTTTTTATCTTTTTAATATGAATCTTTTAACATTCTTTGTGTTGGTCAAACAGTCTCTTTTAAGTTGTTATTTGAGATAAGAGCTGGATGGATCCATGCTGCTCTGAATTCCCTTGGTCAGTTTGACAGTTTTATTGGTTCTTGGAGAGGGGATGTGTCTCTGTTAAGTGTGTGTGTGTTATTTGGTCCTTAGGGAGCGAGTGAGTATGATATGTGTAAGTGTGTATATTGCTGTGGGTGTGTTATCATTTGGCTCATTAGGGAGTGAGTGAGTATGATGTGTGTATGTTCACGTGGGGGTGTGTATAAGTGTGAGGCCTCCACATCTCCGTAAGCATGTCTGTCTTGTGTGAGTGAGAAATGTGGGTAGGTTTTGATTTGTAGGGTTACATATTAATACTATCTGTATTGTTAAATTTATGGTTTAGCCCGGCTGGATAGTGTGTCTTTAAACGTTGCATCCACTTATTTTCATGGAACTCTAAAATCTTTCTAATGTTATCTGTTCTGAACTTTTCTATTCTCTCAATATATATATTTTATAAATTTACTAATTTAAAAACATGGTTCCATCACTACACAGGAATTACCATGTTTCAAAAACAGAAACTAAAACCTCCTAATTCAGTTAGAGAATTAAGTTAAAGTCCCTACTCCTGATTTATTTTCGAGCAAATATTTATACTCTGTAGATTTGCATTGAGCACTTTTTTGTAAAAATAAAAATTTTAATAAGAACACCGGATTATATATCTTACTGTTCTTTCTCTTTATTATAATATATATGTATATATATATATATATGTAAGCAAATATATGGATATAGATCTGACAGTATGAAGAAAAATATACGGAAAAAACAAACAAGAATCCTTATATGCAATTATGCTGTTTTAATGTTAATATGTCAACGTCGGACGTTTCGGTCTAATAAACCAGCTTCAGGACATATCAGAACGCTGATCATATAAAACTTTCAGTTATCTGTTTGGATAAGTCTTGTTCTTATGTCCATCGTCTTTGTCATGTTCAATTGATAATGTTAATTATATTTTATGAATATGTCCTGAAGATGGTTTATTAGACCGAAACGTCCGACGTTGACATTATATTAGCATTAAAACAGCATAATTGCATATAAGGATTTTTGTTTGTTTTTTCCGTATATTTTTCTTCACACACACACACATATATATATATATATATATATATATATATAGACAAAATGAATGCGTGTGCGTTCATGATCTGTAACCTACAGATGGCAATATTCACATCTGCAAAAATTTTATCAGTATCTTAAGCCATCCTCGTAAGAGCAGAAATATATTTTAAATTATTTTCTGAAATATGTCAACATAGGATGTAGCCATTAGTTTTATATGTAACCCATATATGGCAATATTTGCATCTGACAAAACTTGATCAGCATCTTCATCCATCTTTGAATGTTTTTAATTATCTATATATATATATATATATATATATATATATAATGTGCAGTGTACGTGTGTCTTTCTGTTTTTTTAATCTCAGCGAATCATAAACGTGAAGCAACAGGTAATAACTACCGTAGTTACACACGATTAAAAATTAAATAAACAACTCATTTAAATTTAAATATTGAACAGAGTGAAAGGATAAAAAAAAAAACAATTCTTTATTAAAGGTTTAAATTTAATTTCCCTTTTCGTCGCAATTGCAATCGATATCATCTGGTTAACCTATAATTAAAACTTACGCAGGGCACGGTACATTGCTCATGTTTTTTTCTCTCTTTCTAGTGTGTGTGTACTGTGATGTATTCAAAATATTACATAGTTTGGCTTCCCTAATGTTTTTAAGAGTTTATGCAAAGGGATCGTAAAGAATGGTGATTTTTAAAAGAAGATAAAAATTGCACGCAAAATAGATGTAAACAAAATATGGAGATCGGTAGTGTATATGAAGAAAGATTATGTCGAATTAAGTTTCTTTTTTTTTCTTTTTTTTTTTTTTTTTTTTTTTTTAAATAAAAATGTAACCACCCCTAATATGAAATTTCTAAAATTGTATATAATTATAGTTGTATTATGACTTTCTGAAACCTTCTAGAACTTGCTGGAACCTTTTAGAACTTGTTTCGTTTATTTGTCTATAGCTATAAACTGTTAAATGTTTAAAAAAACTACATAAGTGTTATACAATTACATCATTAGCAGGCCTCTTGTCATATCATATTGAAATACCTGTTCTTGTACAATCACCAAAGTTAAGCAATGTTGAGCCTGGTCAGTACCTAGATGGGTGACCACATGGAAATACCAGTTGCTGTAAGCTTGGATGTGCAAGTGGTGTAATGGATAATGACTCCAAATTTGAAATTAGTGAATAGAGTTCCAGTTTCTGTTGCATTTGTTATATTCACTTACATACAAATACCTTTGGGAAAGCTATAAATCTGCAATTTCTCCGCCCAGCTATCTGTTAATTAATAAAACTCATCACTAAATCATTAGTATCTCCAAAAAATAAAATAAACAATTTGCTTTCAAAATATTTAGATTTCAGCATGAAACAAACGATAGAGGTCGATATGAAAGACAACTTACATTGAATCATTAGCAAATTGAAAAATAAAGCTTTTGCAGTTTTTGTTCATTTTTAAAGTAATGCTATAGTTTTTTTATTTTCATTTTTTTTTTTTTTTTTATCCTATGATCCATAGGGTCGTAGGGGCAGCATGTGTATTGTAACTGCAGTAGAAGTGGTCTTTCTTTGGCAAGATCACCTAATGGAGCACAACCCTCTCTAGACCAGGTTTGAATTCAGTTTTTCCTTCTCCTAGACTGGTTGCCACCCAAGGCTATAGAACCCAGTATGTCCTACTATTTACCCATAGCTGTTGGGAGAAGAGGATTCATACCTTTCCCAAGGGTAGTAGCACATAAGTGAATGTAATGGATCTGACTGGAATTCGAACTCGGATTGAGGAATCAGAGAGATTTAATGGATCTAATTGGAATTTGAACTCAGCTCTCCAATTCCTCAATCCGAGCCACTTCCATTACTGCACTGTGCCTTCCCAATGAAATGTTCATATTGGGGCTTCTGGCATGAATGCTAAGCAATATAGTATGATGTTTCTAAATTTCTGGTGGAGTGAATTGCATCACTGCTCTTTTTCTCACAGATGGTGCCCAACTGACCCTTCTATACTATGCAGTTGATAAAATAAAAACAATGTGCATTTGCGAAATTAAAAAATATGAAATGGTGAAAAATTTACCCATTGTACTCTGTATATACAAGCTGTAATGGGTAAATTATCGATATTTTATATTTTGTGTTTGGAGGCCGTGGTTGAAGCCAATTGTGATTTTATTGAATGAATTTACATTTACAGATATTTTTGTGTAATTTTGGTAAATATATCTATTAAATTGTCAGCTTTATTTTTATTTTTGTGTATTAGGTTGGTGCAAAAATAATGACACAATAATGTCGTTTTTTGACGTTAAAAAATACGTCAAAAAAACGACATTATTACGTCATTATTTTTGCACCAAGCTAATAATTTAGACAACAATTTATCCCTTGCACTCTGTATATAGAATGACAGACGAGTCCATTGGTCATGATTTTACTCTATAAATATATAAAATGAGAAACAAAGGGATTATCAATGGTCAGAAATTAATGCTACTGACAGAATAGAATAGAGGTATTATATGTGTGTGTGAAACTATTGTCACGGCTGACCTTTGGCTTAAGCCATATTATGTTAAAACACCAGTTCTCAAATGATCACTAAGTTAAGCAATGTCAAGACTGGTCAATACTTAGATGGGTGACCACTTGGGAATACCAGGTGCTGTAAGCTTGGATGGCTAGATGTCACAGTAAATCCTATGATAAGTTTCTTCTCGCTTGTGAATCTCTCTTCCTGTTTCTTGCTTCCCAGACAAATTTTTAATCTTCGAAAATTTAAATTCAATATCAGTTCTTATCTTCAGTCTTTTTAATTCTTTTTTCATTTATTGTTCTCTCTCCTTAAGAGTTTTTTCCTCATATTTTCTAATACATAGTGACCCTTTCCATCTTGGTGGCTTTATATCCTTCTTTAGGGTGAAATGATAAAAAAAAACAAAAAAAACAATAGAGCTATTATATGTAAACGTGTTGCTAATGATTTTACTGCAGAAATGTGTCAAAATTCTAGAAAATAGGATTGTCTGGAATTTTAGAGAATGAAGTTGAATTAAGCTATATTTTTTTTTTCTGCTGCTGAATTTCTCGTATGAGGAGTTATCATTATTTACATACCACAGACAATAACCTATTAGATTAAATCATTAGTTTCTGAGTTCAATCCCTGGGCTGGGTAGTACAGACTTAGACTGGATAGAAACTGGGCAAGCAATAACTGAGCAGCAATAAAAAAGACGAAGATATCCCTAGACACGGACAGTGGAACAAGAACAATCTTTTTGTTTTTTTTACAGTTTATCAGCCCTTTGTAGGATATTTAAAGCCAGAAAATGTTTTTAGATTGAAAGAATTTTTTTTAATAATAATCGTTTAGTAATAAAACTTTTACTAATTAATCCATAGCTGGGGGGAGGAAGTGGTGAATTCAAGCCTTTCTCAAGGGTATTTGTGCATTTGTGAATATAACGAAATCAACTGGAATTAGAACACAACTCTCCGATTGACAATTCTAAGTTTGCAGCACCTGGTATTCCTAAGTGGTCACCCATCTAGGTACTGGCCAGGCTCGACATTGCATAACTTCAGTGATCTTACTGGGGTTTCAACATGTTATGTTTTATGATTTTCACTTATTTTATTATGAAGTCCAGCTGTCCGATGTTAAAATTTTCTGAAACGAAACTAAATTTCTTCATGACAACCCTTCACTGCTATCAAAGTTAATGGAGGTTTTAAGTTGTAAATACACGAGTAAGATCATTAATATCTAAAAAAGTAAATATTTCTTTAGAATCAGTGAAAAGAAACTTGATAATCAGGATTGAAAATGCAGGCTTTTGAACAAAACTACTAATGGCAACATGGTCATGTGATTTAATGGTATGATGAAAAATATTTTTGAATAATGAAACAATAGTGAAATGACATAATATAAGTATTTATATTATTCACAATGTTCGGACTATTGTCCTCATCTTTATTGCCATATTCACAATGTTTTGGCCATGAACAGAGCGTACAATGGCCGAAACATTGTGAATATGGAAATAAAGATAATGACAACAGTGTGAACAATGTAAATAATGGAAAATAATTACAATACCTCATCTCAGAAATATAGACAGATCCTGAAGAAGGCTGGATCATACAATGGCCGAAACATTGTGAATATGGAAATAAAGATGACAAAAATGTAAATAATGGAAAATAATTACAATACCTCATCTCAGAAATATAAACAGTTTAACATGTGTATTTGTTTGTTTTTTGTTTTTTTGCTTTTTTTGTTTTTTTTGCTTTTTTTGTTTTTTTTGTTTTTTTTGTTTTTTTTCAGGTTTTTTAAGAAAATTTATTTATAGTTTATTAAAATCTGCAATTTTTTTTTTTTTTTTTTTTTAAATTTTATCTAATTCCAGAAAATGGTAAAGATTATAATGCTGGTCTTCTAGAATAATGGCAATTCTTCATATCAGGAATAAAAACAGTATTAGGAATGCCAAAGAATTTATGGACTGAAAAGTTAGGATAAAAACTGCTCCTGAGTCAGCCTTGAAACCCTGATTGGCTTTGGTTCATCAGCTTAGAGGCACTTCTGTTATCATAGGAATTTTATTTAAATCCTTTTATATCATAACTGAATTTGATATATTTTCAGTCTATATAATATGAAAGATTTGTTTAAAAAAAATAGAATGATATTCTAGTCATATAATAATAATACAGTAGAATGCCTGACAACTGGACTAAAAAGGCCTTCCAGATATGAGGAATTGGTTACAAAGTCCGGATACGAGGGGGTTATATTTAGATTAAAATAAAAGAACTGAAATCAGGTTCAATGTTTTATAATAAAGAAAATAAGCTAATGGTGAATAAAATATAATGGAAATGATTTTAAGGAAAAAGAAATAAATTATGTAATCTTAATGAAAATTCATTAAATTAAGTATGCCACGTATGCAAAACAAATAATGTAACGAGGATTTTTTTAATCGCTATTGCATGATGATTCTTTATCTTCTAATGCCATTCTCAACTTTTTCCGCATTTTGTTTTCCTTTTGTTCTTGAATTTTTTTTAACAAAAGACACTTTTTAACCCTGCGTGTGTTATTGCAATCGTCATAGCTGAATGCTGGCTTTCTTTCCATAAAACTGACAAGCTTTTCAATAGCTTTTTCAATTTCAGTCCAGGTTTCATCATAATCATTTTTATTTCCTTGTTCATTGTGACAGTGTGAATGCTGGAAAATAGTTTCTTTGGAAGATTTTATATCATACAATGTTGACTTTCTTATGTGAAACTCGGCCATTAGTTACAAAGAAACTTTCAACCAGTATCTAGTCTGTTTAAAATTTCCACTTTTTGCAATAACTCCAAAGTTGTTCTTTTCCTCTTCTTCCCATCATCTTTTGCACCAATACAAGCCATTAGGGTGAAATAAGCAATTATCCAAAGTAAATTTCCTGAAAAAACAAAAATTTTAAATCAGTTACATATCAACCAAATAATTCAAATATAAATATCAAAATCATGTCCGGATATGCGAGATTTCGGATATGCGGGATTCCGGATATGAGAGATTCCGGATGTGAGTCCCTTCAGATGTGAGGGATTCTACCATAATCAAACCAATCATCTCGAAAATATAGGAAGAAATAAAAAGATATTATTTACACTCTAAATGAACCTCAGCAATGTGATATCATGAGGTACTGAACCTGAGTCAGCCATAATATTTTTTTAGATTTTGCAGGTGCCACATTTTCTTCTTTTGTGTTATTTTTTTTACGGTGCGAGATAACCACCTCCCCATATAATGGTAAGACATTTAGCAGCTATCGTGTCATCATCTAGCTAATATCTTACCATTACATGGGAGGTATTTCTGCCATGCCCTGTAGTAAGTATATTGAGTGGGTATCATAAAATGGTACTCCTGAGACAGCACTGAAATCATTCCTAACTCCTGGGTCAATGGACCTGCTGTTGTTACAGGGATTTATTTAAATGTTATTTTTTTACTTAATTTCAAAAAATAGATGCTAGTGCTGATCTCGTAGAATAATAACAATTACTCATTTCAACAATTAAGACAATATTAGGAAGGCCAAAGAAGTGATTGGCTGGAAAGTTAAGATGAAAACAGCAAGTTTGCACAAATAAAAAGATATTATTTTACACTGAAAATGAAACTCCAACAATGTGTTATGGAGTGGTTTCACAGTGGAGGCTTGTATTTGTACTAAGTCGGTCCTAAAATAAGTTTGATGTACAAAACATTAGGAACTTGATATAATAGGTAATGACGCAGAGAAATCTAGTTGTGGTCGCTGATACTTTAGTATCCAACTAACGGTCGTCCGGCATTGACTGACTGACCGACCCACTGAGCCACTCCCCGTTACTCTTAGTACTCCTACTTATTATAAGTGGGAGAGTCTATTAACTATAGAATAGGTGTGTTACAGTATAACATGATGTTAGATGGTATTATAAGGTACTACTCCTGAGTTGGTCATAATATTTTTTTTTTATTTAGCAGGAGAGTAAAACTTTTTTTTTTTTTTTTTTTTTAAATCTAATTTAAAAAAATAGCAAAGATGATAATTTGAAACCAAGGAATTCAGCTTTTACTCTAAGTTTGTAACCTGGATCATTATTTTAACTTTTGAAACTGAAGTGAATCATCAAGAATCTAGTTAATGACTTCAAATCTCTGGTAACTTGGGGAAAAAAAAACATTTTCTTTATTTTTTTATTTTTTATTTTTTTTTTTTTATTTTTTTTTTTTTATGAAGCATTTTTGTGTCTTTGAATACTTTAAAATTTGTTATTGATTCCTTGTAAATTTCTCTCCAGGAACACTGTTATTTGATTGGGGAAGCCTGCAAAGCTTGAACTGTGCACATTGACACTTCGTTATGCTGAAGCTACATACCCAGCATTCTATAGCAATGACCTCATCCAGCCATGATATCACTGGTGCTTTGCAGGCTTATGTCTTGCAAGAGAAACTATCAGGCTTTGTCAGATGATATTATTGTGACTCTATGATTCGTCTTGTGTATGAGCGAATTGTTTTTTGATCACACTAACCACACAATAGAACAAAGCAGAGCCTCTTCTTGGTAGCAACCATTAATATGATTATTTCCTTGGTTACAAAGCTGCTATGGGCTGTGTATTTTTCAACCAGCAAATTTAAGATATTTTCTTGGAATTCTAACAAAAGGATCTTCCTCCCTTAAGACTTGAATTGTCTTTGTCATTCACTATTACTGTTTAATTACTAATAGCCTTTTGTGGATAATTCCTCTTTCTGGATTGTTCTAAATTCCTTTCTGTCCATAATTTTCTTTTAGAAATTCCTTTTCCTTTATTTTCATCGCTTTGCCTCCTTTCTACTGAATCGAACAAATTCCAACATTATTATTATATTAACCCCGTTCCTATAAATACACACTCTCGCTACTGATAGAGGGAATGGCCATAACCCCTTATTTCATTCACTTCTCTATCTCTTAGTTCTAAACAATGTGTTGTTGATTGAATGATTTGTTTTTTTTTATGACTTCTAGACCCTTTACAGGTTATATAAAACCCCCAAAAAGTTTTAGATTGTAACAAAAAAAAAAAATTTTATTAATTAACCCATAGCTGGGGAAGAAGATGGCGATTCATACCTTTCCCATGTGTATTTGCACATAAGTGAATATAACAAACACAACTGGAATGGGAACTTGGCTCTCTGATTAACAATTCCAAGCCATTATCCATTAAACCACCCACACATCCAAGCTTTACAGCACCTGGTATTCCAAAATGGTCACCCATCTAGGTACTGACCAGGCTCAATGTTGCTTCAGTGATCATATGAGAACTGGTGTCTCAATGTGAAAATATGTTGTTTCGAACTTATATAGTGTGTGTGTGTATGTATGAAATAGGCCGATGAAAGAAATTCAAGAGGTAAAAACAAAACATCAACAATAATTGTATTTTGATAAGATTTGATAGTTGCACCGTCAAGAATTTTCCGTCTAAGTTACTTTCTCTTTTAATAAATGTCACATTCTTTAAACTGAAGTTGTTGCTAAACTTATTTCTATGTATCACTAATGCATTTGATAAATTTTTGTGTGTAGGATTCTTTTTATCTTCATAGATATATTTTTTAAATTCCCTGTGAAGATAAAACGCGTCAACAAAGAAAAGTTTTCCATTTTTTATTCATATATATATATATATATTTTAAAGAAAAACAGACCACTTTAAGGTACCATTATAATAATTTATTTCACCAGAGCCCTTTTAAAGGACGCTGGATCATCAGATAGCACTTTCAAAAATGAAATTAAAAGAAGCGTTCGGTTAGCAAGGTCGAATTTACTGTCTTTAAACTTCAATCTTCCATGAATCTCTCTCGTACATTCATATCTGCTCAAAGCACATCCAACTCCTCTGTAGCCAAATTGGTTAAAGTATGGCAAGCTAAATGACGGTTCCGTATAGGATACAGGTTCGAATCCTGACGGTGGACGAATATTTTCTATGAAAATTTCTCGGACATTCAGGCCGGTAAATGTTATTAATACTGTTTATTATAAACAGAACATTTACTTAAATATTTGTATCTATAAAAAGAATGTATAAACATAAAAATGTCTTAAAATAATTGTCAGACTTTGTCCATTTCATTATATGTGTGTCTATGTACAAATGAGTTTACTAATTCCTCATAATAAAACAGTATATGTATGGAGGGAGAATATACGTACGCATATATACATGCATGTTGACAGAAACACACAAAAATGGAAACATATCCAAGAACACATAGGGGTCAGTAAAACATTAAAAGATAAAATGGTGATAAGTAATTCATCATTTCCCTTGGAACAACCTTAATTGTTTTATGACCCTTCGCGCAGAACTCTTCATTGCCAATTCAAGAAAGAAATTCGGATTACAAACACAGAAAATGTCTCATATCGAGAATATTTAACATTGAAAAACAAAAGAAAAAATTAATTGTTTTTAATAATATGTGGAAATCTCCGCTTTTACCTGAAGATGGTTACGAGACCAGAAACACGTGTAGTGTAACATTATGTAAAACAAAGCATAATATTTTTTTCTAAATAAATCCACATTACAACCAAAAACGTTTACGGCACCTCTCTTCTCTTCTTTTTAATATACATACTTTTCTCTCGGAACCACTACAACCTCTTTCTTTTATTTATACACACACACATATATATATATATATATATATATATATATATGAAGGAAAAAATTTTTTAAAAATTATGTAACTCAGTTATAAATTTATTTCAGCAGAGA
Source organism: Acanthosepion lycidas (assembly GCA_963932145.1). Taxonomy (NCBI): domain Eukaryota; kingdom Metazoa; phylum Mollusca; class Cephalopoda; order Sepiida; family Sepiidae; genus Acanthosepion; species Acanthosepion lycidas. The sequence continues at coordinate 86,309,236 of OZ010597.1, forward strand.
TATCTATATATATATATATATATATATATATATATAAAAACCTGTCGCATCAGGCTGATTTTATTAAATGATACAAACTTAACCAGACAATTTGAAAATAAATGATTTATAACTGATTTGTATGATGCTTTAAATTTTTCCTTTATTATTTATATTATTCAAGATATAAATTTATACATTAACCTCTCTTCATGAATTTGACTTTTTAATATTTTTATATTAAGACCTCCTTGGAAGAATTCCTACCACTCAATTTAATGGATTAATTTGAGGGTTGTTCATTAAAGCCATTTTTCCAGTTAATTTGAATCACTTTTTTGTGGCCTAAAAACACCCAGTACAGTGCAAAATTATTGTAAATAAATGTAAATACTCTATATATATATATATATGTGTATTTAAACTTTTAAGTTACTATATAGTAACTTAAAATAAATTACACACACAGATGACATACTGAAGAGTTTGACAAAAAAATCAATACTGTATACTGTACCAAAATCAGTATAAAATGTTTAAGAGATGATGCATGTGGGTACAGGATGAGCACTCAAGTAAACAACAGCAGTTATTCTCGGAACTACCAGTTTCTGTCTATTGATGCAACTAACAGACTTTTCTTGCTACACGAGGATGTTTTGAGTTCCAGCTGGACACTAACATATCTACAGATTTTGTCTGTTAAATCCAGGACCATTAATTTGAGGTGTTACTATATATATATATATATATATATATATACCTCTTATTTGTAGATGATATATTCAAAAACCCTTGCCAGGTACAAATAACTTTACTACACAGCAGACGTGTCTCTTATTTTCCTTCAGCTTCATGTACCATCCTGGATATGACAATAAGCAATATCTGTGTCCAGGGTAAGATGATAAACTACGTCCAGCAGCAAAGCCTCTGATTAGGAGGTTTTGAGGAGTAAGGGACCACTTCTTAATTGCTGGTTTCATGACCCGGAATGGTAGCATCTGTTAGGATTTCAGCTATGGGCAAATAGTAAAAAGCGTTATAAAAGTGTAAAAATAGATTTTAATACTAGAAAAACTTTTTAAAAAATTATTACCAGAAATATATGTTTGAAGAGAAAAAACAAACTATTACCAGCAATACGTTTTGGAAAATAATATTACCAGCTTTACATTTTTGAGGAAAAAAAAATATTACCAGAAATAGATTTTTGACAAAACAAAATATTACCAGGAAAGAAAAAAAGTTGTCGGCATTAAATAACCCATTGAGGTGTTGATATGCCATAAAACAAAATAAACCAAACCAAACTTATTTCTTACAAATAATACATATTCTATTCATACGAATCCATCCCCAAAATCTTGTTGACATTAAATAACTAATTGAGGTTGATGTGCTACAAAACAAAACAAAGCAAACCAAACCAATCAACTTCATGTGATCTGCTTTATGGCCAAATCATGTTGAAACACTGTTTCCCATACAATCACTGAAGTTAAGCAACATCAAGCTTGGTCAGTACCTAGGTGGCTGACCATTTGGGAATACCAAGTGCTGTAAACTCATATGTGCAGGTGGTATAATGGATAATGGCTCCGAATTTTTAATCGGAGAACTCCAATTCCTGTTGAGGTCATTATATTCACTTATGTGCAAATACTTTTGGCATGAACCCTTCTCCCCCAGCTATGGGTTAATTAGTAAGTAACTGTATCAGTAAAACTGTCTTCCCAATTGTTCCCAATCCTTTAGTTCATATTTCTTTTTTTTCTGGGCACTGTTTAGAAAAGCATTTAAGCAAACACACAAGTAGATCTGTGGCTCGCATGTTTTGATTCTATCGATATATTTTTTTTCTTAAGGATGTAGTCATCTATTTTTTATTTTTTAAATCATTATCACACCAAGCAAGGCAGTACAGCCACTAACACATAAGGGGTTATAGGATGTGGAGAAATTTTGAACAGAAACATTGGTAATGAGTAGAAAAAGAAAAGGGTGCTACTATAGCATGAGCTCTGCCTCAGTATGTCGTCTACCCAAGTGCAGCGTGAAAGTCTACCATGCCCCTCCCCTCATAAGTGAGTTTTTTTCCTGCATTAGGTTGCCATTTCTTTCTGGAGTAGACCAGTTGCCATCCAAGGCTATAGAACCCGGTCTCTCCTGCTATTTACCCATAGCTGGAGGGAGAAGATGATTCATACCTTTCCCAAGGGTATTAGTATGTAAGTGAATGTAATGGATCCAAATGGATTTCAAACTCAGCTCTCAGATTCCTCACTCTGTGCCACCATCCACTGTGCCTCATATATATATATATATATATATATATATATATATATATATATATATATAAGTTTTATGAAATGAAATATTATTTTTAGTGCATACATATATTTGAGGAGAACACTCTTGCTTTTTAAAGTGCTTATTTCACCAACCAGTCTGCACATTCAGGAAAATTTAGTAAAATAAAACATGCCCTGTGGCAGGATTTGAACCTGCCTCATGGCCTTAAGATTGTATTGAATCATGAAACAGACTGTCGCCACTCATTGTTGACCTTGGTGTCCACTCTTATGTATACACATGCTTTAGCCCTGATATCGAGCATTCTTCCCCATTAATATATCATATCTGAACTGTTTTTATCATATCCACACACACACACACACATATATATATATATATATATATATATATATATTAGTTAAATATTTAAATTGCTAGCAAGCATCAAATTAATTTCTTCATGGTTCTTTTTTGAACATTTAAATTACTGTCAAACATTAAAATCTATTTTTTTAGATAAATTGCTAAAAATATACCACCCCTCTTCTTCCTACATAAAACCTAATTACAGCTTCTGTCTCTTTACTTCCCCCTTCTTTCTTTTTTTCTTTTTCTTTTTCTCTCTTCTCCCCTCCCATTTCAATATATCACTTCTGTTAAGTTGACCATTTAAATAGGTCAATGTCTGCTCCCTCCTCCCCCAATACTAAGTATGATTAAAAGAAATATTAAAATAAACCCTCTCTAAACTCGACCATGTCTGTCACACCTCTCTAAGCTACCCTCTCTGTTAAATTACATAAACTTTATACTACCCGTCAAAAGTGTGAATTTTCATTTTATCTTTCATTTCATTTTTGGAAGTGTTACCTGATGATCCAATGTCCCTTAAAAGGGCTCTGGTGAAATAAATTATTATAATGGAACCATAAAATGGTCTGTTTTTCTTTAAGATATTAGCTCTGGATTTACATTGAGCTCTTAGGATTTCATCCTCCTTGGGACTACTCATATGGATTACCAAATTTTTCATAACCTTTATATATATATATATATATATATATATAATATATAAGAAAAGGCTAAAATGCCAACCAACCTTGCATCCCAGGTTTCAACTCTCTCTAAGGTCTCCTCAGGCAAGTGATCCTTCCACTTGCCTGAGGTAACCTTACTGTCAAAACCTGGGTTGCGAGGTTTGTTGGCATTTTAGCTTTTTCTTAAAAATCTTAGCTTTACATATTCTATTTTTTAATTTTGTATTGAACACACTTTTTGTTGCCTATACCTTTTAGTTACAGCTGATTTTAGTCTTCCTTTTACATTTCTATCTATATATATATATATATATATATATATATATATATATAATCTTCCTTCAGTTTCAGCATATAAGGATCTGACAGTTGATTCAGTGATGAAATTTTGTGCGATAATCCTAAGTGGGACTTAAGACCCGCTAGTGATTTACAAAGGAGGCCGCATATGGAGCAAGAGTAAAGATTGTGGGATGAGATCACTGTCAGATTGGTTGACCTTTTAGATCTTGCTCTCGCTTCTTGAAGACAATTCATACAAGCTGATTGAAAACTGCTGAGTCCACTAAATCATGTTGATCTCCATTCTACCAGCTCCAAGGCTTAGCGCTTGAGGGTGTTATGAGGTATATTGACAGCTGACACGTTGCTCTTCAACTTGTCTTTTATATATATATATATATATCTACTTGTTGTAGATATGGCTGATAATGGGTATGCCCACATTCCCATATATACAGTAGTGAATACTGTATGTGTTAGTCTGCAGTTGGAGATTCATTGTGGAATTCACTTGAATCACTTTTAGCAGTTGACTACTTCTTCTACGCACTGCTGGTGAATCTTATATGTGTTATTTTTGTCCTAAGTATTATCATTCATTACCAGCCTTCATTTGATTGTTCTCTTTGGTAACTTTCCCTAGGTTTCAGCAGTACAAATTCTGTCTATCAATTGTTTTATTAAATCTTTAAAATTTCCCAAAAAATTGTTTTCTGTGATCAGTAATTTTGCCAAAACTTGTAGTTCTCTGTGTACTTTTGAATGTTGCAACATTCATTTCCAAGGATTGTTGTGTGTGCAGTTACGCAACTGGTTTTCAATTCTGGCGATCTTATTTTTGATGTAACCAATTGCAAGTCACTCAAAGTGATGTCATATAAAAGGTTAAATTGAAATTCTTATGAGTCCTTTTTTCTTTTTTCTTTTTTCTTTTTCCTTTTTCTTTTTCCTTTTTCCTTTTCCTTTTTCCTTTTTCCTTTTTTCTTTTTCCTTTTTCCTTTTCCTTTTTCCTTTTCCTTTTTCTTTTTTCTTTTTCCTTTTTCCTTTTTCTTTTTCTTTTTCTTTTTCTTTTTTCTTTTTTCTTTTTTCTTTTTCTTTTTTTCTTTCTTTTCTTTTTTCTTTTTTCTTTTTCTTTTTTTCTTCTTTTTCCTTTTTTTTTCTTCTTTTTCCTTTTTTTTTCTTCTTTTTCCTTTTTTTTTCTTCTTTTTCCTTTTTTTTTCTTCTTTTTCCTTTTTTTTTCTTCTTTTTCCTTTTTTTTTCTTCTTTTTCTTTTCTTTTTTTCTTCTTTTTCTTTTCTTTTTTTCTTCTTTTTCTTTCTTCTTTTTCTTTTTTTTTCTTTTTCCTTTTTTTTCTTTTTCCTTTTTTTTTCTTTTTCCTTGGCATTAAGCACATTTCAATATATGGTCTCCTATGGAGAATATATATTGAAGTATTTTTAATATTAAACACATACGCAATATAAAGACTTACCAGTTATATGACTATATTTCTGAGATGAGGTATTATGTAGACTATTTACATTATTCGGACTATTGTCCTCATCTTTGTCGCCATATTTATTACAACGTTTCGACCTTTCAGTATCTGTCTCTATTTCTGAGATGAGGTATTATGTAGACTATTTACATTATTCGGACTATTGTCCTCATCTTTGTCGCCATATTTATTACAACGTTTCGACCTTTCAGTATCTGTCTATATTTCTGAGATGAGGTATTATGTAGACTATTTACATTATTCGGACTATTGTCCTCATCTTTGTCGCCATATTTATTACAACGTTTCAACCTTTCAGTATCTGTCTATATTTCTGAGATGAGGTATTATGTAGACTATTTACATTATTCGGACTATTGTCCTCATCTTTGTCGCCATATTCCAACAGTTCGACATTCCAACCACCCGAAGACGGCTGGAGCATACAATGGCCGAAACGTTGTAATAAATATGGCGACAAAGATGAGGACAATAGTATAAATAATGTAAATAGTGTACATAATACCTCATCTCAGAAATATAAACAGATACTGAAAGGCTGTAATGTTGTAATAAATATGGCGACAAAGATGAGGACAATGGTCTGAATAATGTAAATAGTGTACAGTTATATGACATCACCTTCCTTGAGTGATTTGAAATTGGTTTCATCAAAAGTGAGAATGCCAGAATTAAAAACCAGTTGCATCGCCTCCTTTTTATTAATTGTAAATTGCTATGCATTCTTGGGGAAAAATAGTGTAGTTTGTTTTTGTTGCCTTCTCAGGTTAATGAGTCTAGTCTACTCTACTCTACTGTTTGACCCAAAGCTGTGGGGAGAAGAGATGTATTTGGGAATGCAACAAAGTAGGTGAAATTTAAACTTGGCCCACTACATTCACTTTTTGTGCCAATGACTTTTCTGCTGACTGAACATCCTGAAAAATTGCTCTCTTGTGAAGCAGACAGTGTTATGCAGGCAAATGAAATATATTTATACATCTTAGATGTAAAAAAAATATACATTTGTTGCGTTATACATGAAAATAAAATATATCCCTTCTTTTTAAATATTAAAGCTGGAGCAGTTATAGATGAAAATGAAATATATTTTACTTAAAATACTAGAGCAGTTGTATTATACTTGGGAATAAAATATATCCCTACTTTTTACATATTAAATATGGGACAGTTATATTATAGATGAAAATGAAATATATTTCTAGATATACATGTAAAAAATGGGGCATATGTCAAAAAAAAAAAATGTATTGGAAAATAAAATATATCCATGTATGCAAAAATGGGATGGCTGAATTATATGTAAAAATAAAATGTATACCGAGATTTTTGCTTATAAAAAAAAAAAAAAAAATGGAGTAATTGCATTATATGTGAAAATAAAATATAACCCTAGATTTTATCTCTAAAAAGAAGGGGATTGCATGTGACATTAAACACACATACACGAGTTTGTAAATCTAAAAGACAAATTCAAGCATTTGTCTATATATTTTCATTAATTTATACAGAAGGACATCTTTTCCATTACTGCTGGTATTCCAAATTTTAGCCTTAAAAAAAGGAAAAGTATACATTCTTAAGCTGAGGGCTGCATGATCTGAAGACAAGTTTTTTTGTTTCGTTTTTTTTTTTTTTTTTTACTTCTCTCTGCCAACATATACCTATGTGATGAGCTCACTAGTATTCCTGATAAATGCACTGCACACCAACCTGCTTTCCTTCTCATGAAAAATTAGCCATAGCTATTTATTTTATTAGTCTGAAAATAGAATGAACATATCACAGAATGAGAAGGAAGAAGTAGGGTAAGTTACGAGAAACCATTTGCAAATTTTTCAAAAGAGAGAAGTGGGTGGAGAAACTGAAATAACAATTTTTTTTTTTTTAATTATTTTTATAAAAAAAAAATATCCTGAATATTTTTTGAATTATATTTTAATTTATCTTTTTATGCATTTAAAAAAAATTCTTATCAAAAGAGAAAAAAAATGAAGTAACAATTTTTTTTTTTTTTTTTTTTTTATTTTTGTAAAAAATTAACATGAATATTTTTTCATTGTATTCTTAATCATAGTATTTTGTTTCTTTTTTTGCTTTTTGTAAAAAAAAAACAAAAATGCAAAAAGTTTTCTTTATTAATAAAATATTAATAATAAATAATAATAATAATAATAAAAAGCTTTCTTCATTAACAAATGGCGTGTAATTATGAATATCTTACCAAGAAATGATTTCATTGCAAAAAAAAAAAAAAGGAAAAATATTTTTGCATGTTTTTCTAATTAGTAAAACTCTGGTAATTAGCAGAATAATTAAATCAAAATTCTTAATCTTTTTTTTAATATTATTCTCATATTTATTTTTGTTGTATATTTTAATATCTGTCACACTTTAGAAATTATAAAATTTAACAAAGATGCTATTTATTTTTTATATTATTGTTCACCTCTCCCTCTATAAATACATACGCACGTGTGTGATTTTTTTTTTATGCTGTTGTTCATGTGATACAAAGCCCATGAGCCACTCAAGGTAGAGGATTTCTGAATATGCTTGTTGTTAGGGCATAAAGGAAATAAGCAAGCAGTGCATATTATAATATCTGGAATAGATAATGTTTCACCCTAGACTTAAGAGGTTAAGTTTGTAGTGATCAAGGAAGTATCCACTTGGGAGCTTCTTCCTGTAGTTGGTTTTAATCTTTGTTGAACTAAAATTCCAGTTCAGAAATTGATGTCACTGATTACTTTCACAATGAAGATAACAAATCGCAAGTTCAAACTCGAATATCAGGGGCAGAAAGAAATGTCGAAATCTCAATTCGCAGGTACTGTGTCACAAATCACAATGCACATAACCAGTCGGAAAAATAACACTCTTGTTGATGAACGTGGTAGTGAAATACACAAATTTTCTCCCCAATTTGAGAACACCAACTGCTTTTATCAACAGAGCATTTTTTTTTCGTTAATCGACAGTTAAGAGAGGGCACCCAATGTTAGCATATCTGAAATACTTTTTGGTGACTCCTGTGACTGACTTGTTTCTCATTTGGACATTCCGTCTTCGGCATATCATGCAGAGTACGTGCCCTTTCTTTTTCGCCACATTTTCTGTCGTAGAATATTCACGACATGCTGTCGCTTGGTTTGACAAGGTAATTTGCCGTTTTCTTCACTGCAGTTCCACAAACTAACAGTTCTGGGAAAGAAGCTCTCTACCAATGGAATACAAAAGAAATGTGGCCGATTCGATCCTGTGTTCGTGGCATGGCAGATTCTAACTGTGAATGTCTGAACTGGAATAACTAAGGATTGTAGCTTATCCGAACATTTGTCGGGGAAAAAATGGCAAGAGTAGTCAGAGGCTAGCAATGTTTCATCTGTGTGGAAAGGGCTTTTAAGGCAGAAAATAATTAATCACCCACAAAGATGCATATATACTTTTGAAGTCTATTAAAGCTTGAAAGTGAAAATTGGGCAACACCAAATATGGCAGCAGTCCTCCATTTTTTTTGGTTTGATCTGACTTTTGTGCAAATGGAACATTTTAGGTGGAGTCAGTTAATTCTTGGAGCATTACAAGGAACTGACCATGTTTCCAGCTTCTTTACCACTGGTTCATGTATATTAGTTCCACTAGAGGTCTGCAGTGAGCTTCAATCCCAATTCCAAACAGACGTTCAAGGCAAGGAGACTCATTGAGAGTGCAATCATTCATAATGAACAGCTATCATCATTGGTAGAACTCATTGTGTTGTGGTAAGCCCGGTTTCAGTCAATCTGGACTGACAGGCCACTACAAATCAATAACCAGTGAACCCAAGAGGCACAATACCTCACATTTGGTGTCTGTACAATAAATCTTGTAAATGGCTTGCTGACTTCAAGGGTCATTGTCAATCTCATGACAGTTAATGCATGTTTAATATCCTCGCTCTTGTGTTTGTGCATAGAGTGGGTCTTTTATTGCAAGAATCTGCAGCAATCACCCATCATGTTATGAGTTAAACTAGACTTTATATTTCAATTCCATCTCAGATATGTTTCGATATACACTCTCACTATGCTCATTGTTCATGGGACCCAGATACTTGGAAAAAAAAAAAGAAAGATATTCTTATACAAGAAGTGCATTTTAAGAGATATTCAGCATTCCATCCGATATGCTAGTGGCATGTTTATTAAATTAGCATAGTTTTCAGCTCTGTGAAACCCAAGAAATTTTGTATAACTGACACAAATGAATACCATCCTACCAGCTTAAGTGGATACTGTACTAAATACAATAGTAGTAGTAGTATCCATGAAAAGTCCACTTTTATGAAAACTTTAAACTTTTTGCAAGTTTATAAAATCATAGGAAGTACTGAAGGGAAAATCTTGATGAGAGACGATGTTTGGAAATAATATTCCGTGTTACGTACGTGCCACCTTTTCTTGGTAATTTTGCAAGTTTCCCAAAACTGAAACTGAAAGAAAAATAAATATTTTAAAGACTTTCGCCACATGTCAAAGATGTACTCACTTACTCTGTGTCTCTGTTTCTCTCCTTCTCTCTCTCGCACTCCCACTCTTCTCTGTCCTTCTCTCTCTTGCTCTCACTCTTCTCTGTCCTTCTCTCTCTTGCTCTCACTCTTCTCTGTCCTTCTCTCTCTCGCACTCCCACTCTTCTCTGTCCTTCTCTCTCTCGCTCTCACTCTTCTCTGTCCTTCTCTCTCTCGCTCTCACTCTTCTCTGTCCTTCTCTCTCTCGCTCTCACTCTTCTCTGTCCTTCTCTCTCTCGCTCTCACTCTTCTCTGTCCTTCTCTCTCTCGCTCTCACTCTTCTCTGTCCTTCTCTCTCTCGCTCTCACTCTTCTCTGTCCTTCTCTCTCTCGCTCTCACTCTCTCTGTCCTTCTCTCTCTCGCTCTCACTCTCTCTGTCCTTCTCTCTCTCGCTCTCACTCTCTCTGTCCTTCTCTGTCTCTCTCCCCCACTCTCTGTCCTTCTCTGTCTCGCTCTCACTCTCTCTGTCCTTCTCTGTCTCTCTCCCCCACCCTCTGTCCTTCTCTGTCTCGCTCCCCCACCCTCTGTCCTTCTCTGTCTCGCTCCCCCACCCTCTGTCCTTCTCTGTCTCGCTCCCCCACCCTCTGTCCTTCTCTGTCTCGCTCCCTCACCCTCTGTCCTTCTCTGTCTCGCTCCCTCACCCTCTGTCCTTCTCTGTCTCGCTCCCTCACCCTCTGTCCTTCTCTGTCTCGCTCCCTCACTCTCTGTCCTTCTCTGTCTCGCTCCCACTCCCACACTCTCTCTCTCTCTGTGTCCCACTCCCACACTCTCTCTCTCTCTCTCTGTGTCCCACTCCCACACTCTCTCTCTCTCTGTGTGTCCCACTCCCACACTCTCTCTCTCTCTCTCTGTCCCACTCCCACACTCTCTCTCTCTCTGTCCCACTCCCACACTCTCTCTCTCTCTGTCCCACTCCCACACTCTCTCTCTCTCTCTCTGTCCCACTCCCACACTCTCTCTCTCTCTCTCTGTCCCACTCCCACACTCTCTCTGTCACTCACACCCGTCACTCTCAAACCTTTCTGTGTTTATTATATTTCACAAATACACTTAAAAGAACACACGTATGTATATTCATTATTTATTTAATTCTTTCTACATAAACGCATGTCTACAAGTGATTTTTTTTTTTTTTATTCAAATTCTCTTTTCATGTTACAATCAGATAAGCATTCCAGATATCAAATATCAGAAAGATTTCTTTTTTTTAGTCTTAAAGTCAAAATACATTTTCAAATAATATAAAAAGATAGTTTTATACAATGATATGCCATGCTATACAAGGACATATTAAAATATCGATGTTAAATACAAAGATTTACACAGAGATAAATTAGATACTCTTTACTAAATTTTAAGAAGGGATTTCAATTTTTAAATACTTTCATGGCAATTTTTCTAATGAGCTTTCCTCTTTGGTACATGGACTTCATGAATTTAAGTACTTGATTGGCAGTTAGGTCTTATTTTCTAGCTGAAATTGCCAGATGTAACCATAATGTCTATGCTAAGAGTTTTTTTTTTTTTTTTTTTTCTCTCACACTTCTGGCTTGGGGATTTCTTCCAGTTGCTTGCTTTCCTGTGAACTTTGATATTCAAAAATTTAAATCCAATGTCAATCGTTATCTACTGTCTTCTTGATTCCTCTTCCTTTATTGTTCTCACTTCTTACCTGTGGAACTCTCTTCCGGCTTCATGCTTTCCAGCCAACTTTGATCTTCAAAAATTTAAATGCAATGTCAGTTGTCATCTATCATTTTGATTCTTGTCCTTTTATTGTCCTTTCTCTTCACTAAAGCTTTCTCATTTTCTTTCACTGACAGGAACCTCCATCTGTCTTAGTGGCTTTATCACCTTGCTTGGGATGAAATGATTAGAATGCAAATAATGTGAATCCAAGCTGAAACTGGTTCTGTGCTTCAGTTTTTATTCCATTAATTACACTGGACGACAAAGATCCTGCTGTTAGGGGAACAAAACATCTGTTTTACTCAAAGATGTCAGCTTTTTAACGAAGTAGCTGAATGTGTTCAAAATTGTCCTGGCATATCAGGTTTTTGAGATATGCAAATAACATATTTATGTTCAAGGTAAATCTCCCTGTAATTATTTTGCTATGGGTCTATAAGTGCAACGCCCTGTAACCAACTCCATGTAAAAGAATGCATTCTTGCATTGTCAAGCTGATTGAGAAAAGAAATATGTCATAGGCGTTATCTGCTTCTTTGAAAAGAAAGAAAAGCATAAAACGGAAAAGTGGAATCTTAGCAAGGGGGAAATGACTGATTTCATTTTTTTCTCGTATGCGTGTGTGTTAAAATGTTAATTAAAATATAAAAAAATATTTTTATTCTAATAAATCAACTTAAGATTGGCAATAGGAAATAAATTTTCAAATAAGTGATGTTTCTATAGAAACAAACCTCTTCAAGAAATATTAATTTTTTAAAAGTTTTTCTTGTCATATTACTACTGATTAAACTGTTGAGCTGCCTAGGGCAAGAAAGAAAAAAAAATATGTATATATATATATATATATATATATATATATATATATGATGGACTCTCCTATCGTGAACGATAAATGAGGGTCAGCATTTCGTTTTACACTTACGCATGCTAGCTGGGGCTATTGTGGAGAAAATCAATTAAGGGAAAGAGACATATATATGAAAAAAAATTTTTCTTAATTTTAAAAGTGGGGGGTTAAGTTTTCTATATAAATTCATTGTAAATTGATCCCCCTACTAGGACCAAAAAAAAAAAAAATCTAAGGGCAAATAATAAGATTAATAAAGGGAAAAGGTATGAATGCACTTGACAGCTGTGAATTCTGGTTTTTCTACAGAAATGCATCTCTCCAAGAAATAATCATTTTCTTTTGAAATTTTTTTTTTTATACCATTATCAATTAAGCTTTCCAGATCATAAAAATACATATAATTTAAAAAAAAATTTTCTAAATTTTAAAATGTGATCCAGTTTTTTATGCAAATTCATTGTAAATTAATCGTTATAGGCTTACTAAAAACATAAAATAAAGGAAATAATAATAATAATAATAATAGTGGTGGTGACGATGATAATAAAAGATAAATAAGAATATACTTACATTAAATTCAAAATATTAGAATATTTGTAAGCCTCCTTCTGGACATATATATATATATATATATATATATATATATATATATATATATATATGGTTGGATAAATGTGAGTTTGTGACCCTGGGTTTCACGCTTTTGCAATCGTTTGTCTGATGATCGCAAAAGCGTGAAACCCAGGGTCACAAACTCACATCTATCCAACCAAATATGTTAGCCCTATCTCTGATATTGTGCGCTTTCTAATAAGTACCGCGCATATAATATATAAATAATCATATATATATATATTTATTTATATTTATATACACACACTTTTCACACTCACACACACATATATATATTACATTTTTTATGCTTATACATTCTTTTTATAGATAGAAATATTTAAGTAAATGCTGTGTTTATAATAAACAGTATTAACATTTACCAGCCTGAAATTGTGGGACTTTGTCCATTTCATAATGTATGACATCATATATATATATATATATATATATATATATATATATATATATTCCATAGATTCTTTTGTTGTATCACAGCTCATCACTGTGACTAGAGACATCCAGTTGCCTCTAGCTAGGATTGAAACCTGGCTGAATTGGCATCAGTCAGAGATTCTACTCATAAGTTGTTGGCGCGCAGCAGGGATGAAGGTAAATTTAAGCGTATTTATTATATAAAGAAAAAATTCTGTATTTTAAAAGGGGGTTCAGATTTCTATATAAATTCATTGTAAATTGATCCCTCTACTCAGACCAAAAAAAATCCAAGTAAGGGCAAATAATTAACAGTGATAATAAAGGGAATAAGGTAAGAATACACTTGACAGATAGGAATTCCGGTTTTGGTACAGAGTTGCACTTTGCCATTAAGTAATCATTTTTTTAAGAAATTTTCTAAATTTTAAAAGAGGGTACAATTTGCTATGCAAATTCATTGTAAAGTGGGCTTATTAAAAAAAAATAAAGGGAAGAAGAGTAATAGTAGTGATAGTGATGATGATGATGATGATAATAATAGGGGTGATGACAATGATAGTGATGATGATAGTGATAATAATAGTGATGATGATAGTGATGACGATGATAGTGATGATGATAGTGATAAGTGATTGATGATAATAATAGTGATAGTGATAAGTGATTGATGATAGTGATAAATGATTGATGATAGTGATGATGATGATAGTGATAAATGATTGATGATAGTGATGATGATGATAGTGATAAATGATTGATGATAGTGATAAATGATTGATGATAGTGATGATGATGATAGTGATGATGATGATAGTGATAAATGATTGATGATAGTGATGATGATGATAGTGATAAATGATTGATAGTGATAAATGATTGATGATAGTGATGATGATGATAGTGATAAATGATTGATGATAGTGATGATGATGATAGTGATAAATGATTGATGATAGTGATGATTATGATAATAGTGATAATAATAGGGAATGCAAAAGTTAGCAACTAATATTGATGAAATATTGTTATGGTTTCTATGTGCCGTACATCTTGAAAAACATGTGGTTGTGGATTTAAACATTTTCTTTTGAGTTTTCAACATTTTTGTGGTTGTGCATGTTTGCTTGGAAAAATGTGGACCTTGTTCAACAGCTGCTCATGTCTGATTATGTGCACTCTCCCACAAACTGTAATTATGGTTTCAACCGAAAACAGTACTGCCTGCTCAGTCAATATATGCTAAATGTTTCCTTGTAAGGAAACCACTGATGTTACCATTACTGTGTGGTATGAGCATCTTTCTTTTTTTCAAGTTTGTGTAATGGAGTAACAATTACAGTTAATTTAATAGCAAAATGAACTCCCTTTTTAATTAAAAAAATTGGTATTCATGATTTGAAATGTTTATTTAATAGTAATATATATATATATATATATATATATATATATATATATATATATATATAAAAGAATGATTATTTCTTGGAAAGATGCGCATTTTTGTAAAAACAACAGAATTTCTTTTGAAATATTTTGTCTGGGTTTCTAGAATATGTTAACAGGGATGACTTTCGTCTAAGATAGGAGCATCAAGAATTGTCTTGGTGGACCACTTAAAAATGAAGGCACCATGGCAATGACTAAAGGATACCGTGGCAATTTTTTTTTTTTTTTTGAATTTGAAATACTTTTTTTTTTTTTTAACTGTAAAAAATAATATTGATGTAAAATCAACAGAATTTCTTTTGAAATATTTTGTTTGGGTTTCGAGAATAGGTTAACAGGGATGACTTTCGTCTAAGATAGGAGCAGCAAAAATTGTCTTGGTGGACCACTTAAAAATGAAGGCACCATGGCAATGACTAAAGGATACCGTGGCAATTTTTTTTTTTTTGAATTTGAAAAAAAATTTTTTTTTTTTTTTTTTAACTAAAAAATAATATTGATGTAAAATCTTGAAAAATATTGATAAAAATAAGCGAAAAGCTTTAAAATCAAATATTTTTATTGACAAATAATATAGATGATGATGACTTGAATTATTAGCAATGACACATTGCAGTGGAACATTTTTTCAAAAAAGAAATTAAATTTTACATTATTATTAGGTTAGAACAAGATTGTTGTATTACTGTATAAAAATAGCTTTTTCAACATAAAATTAAAATAACTATTGAAACAAAAAAATATGTACAGTAAATGTATGTTTCCTACATGAATATTAATTAGTAATTTCTTATAGATAAAAATATTTTCATGAGTAATTTTTGTTGCCTAGCATTCAAAGGAACTTTCTCTACTGCAATTTGTCAGAAATGAAAAACAATTATTTTCTATTATTTTAGATGTGGGTCCTGTTTACAATATAAATACAACATCAAAATGATCCCTGACTTTTTGACATACATGTAGTTTTCTTTCCTTTTTGAGGGGACCATTCTATTTAACCATTGCTGTTTTAAAATGAAATGTATTGTTACTGTGTAATGTGTATAAAATATATATATATATATATATATATATATATATATATATATCATTGTGCAGGTATGCAGAAAATAGAAAAGAACATGTTGGTTGCATAATCCGGGGTTCCTTAGTATTTTTGTTTTTATTTTTAAGAAGATAGTGTTCCATACAGAAGTAGAACTTATATTATAATAATATTTTTTGTTTAAAAATATGATTCCTTCGCTACATTCTCGTTTTTGAAACATGAGAACTCTTATGTAGCGAAGGAATCATATTTTTAAACAAAAAATATTATTATAATATATATATATATATATATATATATATATATATATATAAAAAATTATTTTTTTAAAATATGATAAGAATCATATTTAAAAAAAAAAATAAAATAAAATAATTATAATAAAAAAAATAATTATAATCTAAGCTCTATTTCTATATGGAGCACTGTTTTATAAAAATAAAAAAAAAAATACTAAAGAACTCTGGATTATTTACCTAACCTATTCTTTCCTATTTTTCTACACACACACACACACACACACACACATATCCTATATATATATATATATATATATATATATGATCTTCATTTCATGTAGTCAGAAATGTTGCAAGAGTGAAATAAACATTTGTTGAAATTCCTTTCATATAGCTCTTTTCGTAGAAAATATATCTGTGCAGGGCTCTAGTCAAAATTTTTCTTCAAAAATCCCTATGACCTCTTTATTAAGAAAAACGCAACGTTTTTTTGTTCTTAACTTTAAAAAAAAAAGCTGAAGGCTAAAATTGCAATGGGTTGTTTTTTTAAGGGCTCTGCGACATTGAATATGAACACCGCAGCATTTTGTCATGGTGCCACAGTCTAAACTCATCCCTGGGTTAATCGTTGTTTCCCGTGTGTTTGTCCATTGTTTCAAAACAATTCTGATAGATAATGTAGTGTAGCAGTTATTAGCTGTGGTGAGCAATTATTAGGTTGGTGCAAAAATAATATCGTTTTTGATGTATTTTTTAACGTCCAAAAACGATATTATTTTTGCACCAACCTAATACATAGAAGTAAGGGATTTAGCATGGCTTGCATCTGATGCCTAGGAAAATAAGGCTGTAATATTTGCTTTTTGCAGATATACTCCTGACAAATATATAAATCTATCTCTTTTCTCCATCAGCTAAGAATCATTAATAGCAGGACAGACTAGGCTCTCTCTAGCCTTGGTTAGGAACCAGTCTAGGAGAAGAACAACTCTGAATTCAAAACTGGTTAGGCTTAGGGTTAGAAACCTTATCCCAAATAAAACCTACTGGTTGCACAAACTGTAGCAGTAATATCTAATGTAGTTTGACTGAAATATTTGAATCCATTATTATTATTATTATTATCACATAGTAAATCAAGCTAGTAAAAAATGTGTAAGCCTTGATGACTTGTCTCCAAATAATGAAATGTCACTGGTTCTAGGGTAATATGTCGTTTCCTGCTTGGCAGAAAGCTGGTGTCAAGAGAATCATTGTTTGTAATTAATTATAATTAAGAAGAAAAAAAAAGCCACCAAAAATAAAATACAGACACATCGAAAAGATATAATCCTTAATTAATGTGGGCACCATTTTCTGAACATTAAAATGGATTACATTTTCTTATTTATAATTTTTAAAAATATTCATGTTTTTCTAAGAGTTTCATTTTTTTTCTTTTTACAATGGTGTTTACTCTGTACAAGGCCTAAGAGCCACTCGAGGTAGAGGGTTACAGAGTAAGAGAAACCACCCCCAGCAAAGAGATAATGCGACCAAGACACAAAAGACCACCAGAAGTGGAAGACCAGGAAGGGGCTTTAGAAGGAACCCAGAAACCCAATCCTAAATGGAAAACAAGGAATAACCCTCTACACCTGTTCAAAAGACCAGGAAGGAGTTTGAACTGAATGATAGATGAACGTATCTATTTCTGTTTATCTACTAGGAAAAATCCAGAACATCAGTTGGAGATCCCATGCAGCACTTAACACAATCTACAGGGAACTGAAACCAATCTCTCTTAAGCTATAGCAAAAACAACTACAGTTTGCTGGCCACTGCCACTGAGCGGACAGAGAAGTCATCTCATCTGTACTCCTATGGCATCCTTCTGGAAGTGTCTTCTCATGAAAATTGACTTTTCCAGACACCATAGCAAATATTAGAAGAAATAGTTTTTGGAAAAAAATATTACCTACAATGGAAATTTTGTCAGCATTAAATAACCAATTGAGGTTGATATGCCGTAAAAGAAAATAAACCAAACCAAACTGATTTCTTACAAAGAATACATATTCTATTCATACAAACATATCCTAAAAATCTTGTCGGCATTAAATAACCCATTGAGGTTGATATGCCATAAAAGAAAATAAACCAAATTGATTTCTTACAAAGAATACATATTATATTCATACAAACCTATTCTAAAAATCCTGTCGGCATTAAATAACCCATTGAGATTGATATGTCGTAAAAAAAAATAAACCAAACCAAACTGATTTCTTACTAAGAATGCATATTCTAATCATATGAATCTATCCTAAAAATGTCAGCATTAAATAACCC
This sequence comes from Acanthosepion lycidas, assembly GCA_963932145.1. Taxonomy (NCBI): domain Eukaryota; kingdom Metazoa; phylum Mollusca; class Cephalopoda; order Sepiida; family Sepiidae; genus Acanthosepion; species Acanthosepion lycidas. Next base: position 86,327,537 of record OZ010597.1, read on the forward strand.
ATTGAGGTTGATATTCCGTAAAACAAAATAAACCAAACCAAACTGATTTCTTACAAAGAATACATATTCTATTCATACGAACCTATCTTAAAAATCTTGTTTGCATTAAATAACCCATTGAGGTATTGATATGCCGTAAAACAAACCAAACCAAACCATAGCAGTCTTAAAATACTCGATCTTTGAATTTCCATTAACTTTCAGTTAGTCTTATGTTTATTTTATTATTTTTCTCACAAACTTTTCGGACAAAAATTCTTCTGGCTTGAAATCAAGCAGTGTCAAATTTGAATAAATTAGTTTTCAAATGAAACTGGAATTTATATCGCATATCCCAGGGACTCAGCTTTTCATGTATGATGCCTTTGCCAGTTCAGCCACAAAAGCTTATAACTGAACTCAAATATAGCCAATTTGCAATGTTTTTTTTTAATCATTTAACCCCAAGAAAGGTGATAATGCTACCAGAATGCAAGGGTTTAAAGAGTGAAAGAGGGAGAAGACTTTTGTGAGAAGTGAGGAGAAAGGACAATAAAAAGAACAGGATTCACAAAAAATGTTGATTGATGTTACATTTAAATTTTGAAGATTTTAGCTGGCAAGGAAGGAAGAAATTGGAAAGGGTTTTCACAAACAAGAAGTGTGAGAAAAGAAATTATTAGAATAGAATATACAGTTGCATCGAGGTAGTTATATTAGAATATTGCTGCCACATATGGTCCAGTGCTCCTGCTATTTACCTTGAGCTCCTTGATAAGATCCAAAGAAGAATCTGCATTGTTACTGGTCATGATCTGGTAGCTCAGCTTCAGTTACTTTGCCATTGCCATAAGGTTGCCTCTCTGTGTCTTTTCTATAAATACTTTCATGGTAATCGTTCTGATGAGCTCTTTGCTATGGTACATGGAGTTTCTAAATTTAAGCACACCATTAAAGTGGTGCCAAGATCTCATCAATTTACAGCTGAACTGGCTAGATGTAGCCATAAATTCTATGCTAACAGGAATATTTGTAATTTGGAAAGTCAATCAGTAAAACTGACTGACACAAAACATCTGTTTTTTAGTAACATTTGCCTTAAAGAACATTTGTTGCTTAAATACACACACCATATATATATATATATATATATATATAATGTGTGTGTGAAAGCATGTGTACAGATATATGTATATCTGTCGGTATGTGTGTGTGTGTATATATATATATATATATATATATATGCAACTGTGTGTGTGCATATATATGTGTATGTGTGCATGCATGTGTCTATATAATATATATATATATGACTGAGAAGCTTACATTTTATATCATAAAGAATTTATACAAAAAAATTAAATAGCAATGTTACATTAATATTGCATATTTAATTTTTTGTATAAATTGTTTCTTTATGATATAAAATATAATCTGTACTCTTTAATATATATATATATATATATATATATATATATATATATATATACACACACACACACACACAACTTCACTCAAAAGGAAGTGTAAAAAGCTTAATGAGATTGGTTTACATAAACATGTTTCAGCAGCAGCAGAAGTAAGCACTGGAATTGTTGTTTCATGTAAAGAATTTATTCAAGAAGAAAAGAACAAAAAGAGAAAATAAAAATCTGAACCTGTCTACAAAAACGAATGTGATAGAAGATTTGGACTAAAAAGAAAAAGTTAATTTCTTCAAACAGCTGCGTATAATCATGAAATATAATATTTCAATGTCTAACATATTTTATGCATTAATATTAGCTTTTTTAATTTTGAATTCTTAAAGGAGTTGAATGAAGTAAGGTTTTGAAAATAAGATTTTTAATTTTTTCACTTAAATCAAGGCTCAAGAGCCACTCATAGTAGAGTGATACTGAATGAGGTATCTGGTATGAATATAAAAGGGGGTAGACGGAAGTGAAGATTATAACAATAGAGAATGATTGACACTTCACTTGAAGATTTTAGTCTTCAGGGAAGCTACCACATGGGAGCTTGTTCTATAAAAGAGCAGTCCTTGTTGGGTGGGGATTGTCTGAGTGGAATTTCCTCCTTAGAATTGGGATATAGGTGAAAATGAGGGTGATTCAAGTCTATTGACGTAGCCTGGCAAGTCGTAGTTCTAAAGGTCTAAACTGATTGAACTAAAGATTGGAGTTCATCTGAGCACTTGTCATCGAAGCTTTCATCTGAGCACATGCCATCGAAGCTTTCATCTGAGCACATGCCATCGAAGCGTTCATCTGAGCACATGCCATCGAAGCGTTCATCTGAGCACATGCCATCGAAGCGTTCATCTGAGCACTTGCCATCGAAGCGTTCTTCTGAGAACCTTGCCATCGAAGCATTTATCTGAGCACTTGCCATGGAAGCGTTCTTCTGGGCACTTGCCATCGAAGCTTTCATCTGAGCACTTGTCATGGAAGCGTTCTTCTGGGCACTTGTCATCAAAGCTTTCATCTGAGCACTTGTCATCAAAGCTTTCATCTGAGCACTTGCCATTGAAGCGTTCTTCGGAGAACCTTGCCATCGAAGTGTTCTTCTGAGCACTTGCCATCGAAGCATTCATCTGAGCACTTGCCATGGAAGCTTTCATTTGAGCGCTTGCCATCGAAGCGTTCTTCTGAGCGCTTGCCATCGAAGCTTTCATCTGAGCGCTTGCCATCGAAGCTTTCATCTGAGCACTTGTCATCGAAGCGTTCTTCTGAGCACTTGCCATTGAAATGATGATAGAGTAATAACCGTTTTCTGCTCACGCAAAAGTGAATTTTTGAATTTATTCAAAATGACAGCCATGCAACTCACTACTGGGATGTCTGTTTAAGACTCATGACTATCAAGTATTTAGCCTTATTTCTCAGTATTCAAATTTTCCCTATTAAATGATAAAAAAAAAATTTTTTATTTTTCCTTTTCTTTTCATTTTTTTGAAGCTGTACTCAAATAAGTGGTTGAGTCTAACAATGTAAAAGATATGATTTTTCTTTATTTTTTTATTGGCCTTAAGAATTTGGCCAGCAGTGTTTATGTAAAATACACTCACACACACACACACACACACACACACATACACACACATGTGTGTATGTATGTAAAAATTCTCAGAATTAATCTGTAGTAAAAGATAATATGTATAAAGGGAAAAAGATAAAAGGAAAACTGTACTTTTAACAGGTTTCATCCACTGCAGACTTTTCAAGACAAAAATGAAATTAATTTATTTGAACAATCTATAAACAAAAAACAAAATATTGTTAATTACTAGAATTTTGAAATGCTTATATATATTCATATGGTCAACTGAAAAATTACGTCATTTACTTTTTATGTTTGAAGAAAATATTTTCACATGTAGAAATAATGTTTGTGTTGTTGCATTGACAGATTCAACAATTTTCTTTTGATTTCTTCATATATTTGTTGTGTATTTTGGCTTCGGAGAATAGTGATTCTGTTAGGAAAGGTGTGATTGGAAGAAAAAACCTGGACGTAGATTAATATTTGGATAATATTCAATTGCAGCACTCTCGAGGATTTTCATTCTGAGTGAGTTATTTTCTTCTTTTATGAGTATAGAATTTTTAAAATAAAAATTGTGGTTGAATTTATTTCTATGCCTGACAAGCACATTTGTCAAATTGTTATTTATGAGGCCCTTTTGTGTTCATAGAGGGTTTTTTTTAAATTTCTGCATATTTCTCCAATGTATTGTGAGGAACAGTTTTAGTAATTTATTTTATTTATGCCTGCTTTTGAAATATTATTCGCATGCATGTTTTTTAGATCCGATTATTTCCATAATGGTTTTGGAAGTGATTGTGAATATTTCAATGTTGTTTACATGGGATAAGTGTTCTTTTGGATACTGGACTTTACAGAGTTAGTCAGTAGTATTATGAATCTGTTCTTGTATAATTTATTATTATGTATGATGTTGTTATTTTTGCTATGGTTGTATATTTTATATGCCTTTCTTGATGAAGTGATATGGATATTGTAGATTTTTGAATGTGTTTCCTACGTATGTTTCAATTTATTCATAATTGTTCTCGTGAGACAAGCTTGGTAACCATTACGCAACCTTGGGGTACCCCAGAAAGAAAGTATGACTGAGGAGAGAGCCTATAGAAGACTAGCCATTTATAATAACTTTCAAGGATTTACTTGAGAAGAACTTTTCATTTAAATACTGTCAAATTTTCGATTGACAAATTGTCATATAAGATGAAGGAATAGAATTGTCCATTTATATAAGTAAATGGAGTTAAGTGGGGTTGAGGAGAGTTAGCATTAGGTTAACTGCTAAGTGTACCATTGTGTACCTCCTATTTCATTACTTACCTACGAGTTTGTCTTCCTTATTTATTTCTCTGTTATCCCAAAAACACGAGATACAACACAAATCAACTGGCAACAAGTTAAGAGGCTAAGAAAAACAACCTACAGAAGGTACTTCCTTTTTTTTCTTTAGAAGGAATCATATCTATGTTTTATACATTATGCAAAAGCATTTGACAAGCACTGACACAAAGAACTATTTGAACTACTAGGAAAGACTTTATTTATTAGAAAAAGATATTAGACTAATTCAAAACATTTTCTGGGAACAAACCCTCTACATATGGATAGAAAATGAACTGAGCAAATATAGAAAACCAGAAAGAGAGCAGAAGACAAGGATGTTTCTTTTCACCAGATTTATTTAACTTTTACAGTGAGGCCAGCCTAAGAATACTAGAAGTCCTACCAGGATTTATTATTGGCAAACAATCTTAATAACATAAGATATACAGATGATACTGTCTTGAAAGTAGCCTCAGAAGGAAAACTACAAGCACATCTAGACAAGATAATAAAGGAAAGCAGGAAGAAAGGACTATCAGTTGTAAGAACACAGAATGTTAGCAAAAGAAACAGGCCAAGATGTGAGCTCTGAATTGGGCATGTTAGAATCAAGCCAGTATAATTGGTGAATATCTTTCATATCTGAAGCAAAAATGTGCAACCCTTCGCAGGTTTGTATATAACAATAATATTACTCATGTATATGATTATTCTAATAAAACAGGGTTTATAGTAACTGGAGAATATTTTTCATGTCCGAAGCAGAAAGTAAATCTTAATCCTTCCATTACAACTGTGATGAACATACATTGGTACAGACACAAATGGGACTCCTGATCATGTGCAGACATGTTTATCAACACCAGTTACATCTGGATTTTCCCTGTTAGTAGCAGGACAGCTTGACATGTCTAGATACAGGCCTCTGCAAAATGGTCAAGATCCGGGTTGTTGTAAAATGCCTTATGCTAAAAAAAGCAATAGGAAAGTCAGCAGTTGACAAGATACAGTGTATTGTGAAGTCAGTCCCATAGGCATTTTGTTCTGTAGTTGCTGTGGTTTCCGAGGTAGTGTTATGTTTGTTACCCCTGCGTTTCTTTCATCTCTCTGCCAGTGACCCCCATAGTTGATGGGAGAGCAATCAGTTAGGTGTTTCCACCCACTCTCAACACACTCTTTCTGTACATTTCAACAAGAACATAACAGTAATATTACCCTAAAGATACATGGCCCAGTGGATAAAAGCATTGGGTGGATCTAGTGACTTGACCCTAAGAGTTTTGAGTTCAATACCTGGCTCCTGCAGTGGTGAGCAAAAATTTGGAGATTTGAGTTAATGGTAACTGAGACATCCAAAAGAGGCATGGCACATAAAACTAGAACAATCTACCCTGGTGGACGGAATAAAGGGTTTGGTTCAAAATTCCAGTCACCTGAAGAAGGCTGGAGCATACAACGGCTGAAACGTTGTGAATATGGCAACAAAGAAGAGGACAACAGTCCGAACAATGTAAATAGTGTAAATAATTACAATACTTCATCTCAGAAATATAGACAGATCCTGAAGAAAGCCAGAGTGTACAATGGCTGAAACGTTGTGAATATGGCAACAAAGATGAGGACAACAGTCCGCACGATGTAAATAGTGTAAATAATTACAACACCTCATCTCAGAAATATAGACAGATCCGGAAGAAGGCCGGGGTGTACAATAGCTGAAATGACAACAGTCCAAACAACGTAAATAGTTTAAATTATATTACCCATGTATGTTATTATTCTAATACAAAAGAATTTTTGGTAACTAGTGCATATTATTCATATCTAGTACTAGTATTAAGTGTCTTGTTTTGCTCATCATAGACAGATTTTCATACTTTAATTTAAAGTAACCATTGACTATATCAAATTTTGACCTAAAAATTTGATCCTAAATTCTCTACTTTTCCAGTAATTTTGCAGATTTGCTTTTATTTTAATATTGTTTCAAAGTGCCATATTTCAACTTATCTACTCCATTACTCACAAGTTAGGTTCTCATGTTTTGTTTAAAAGTTTTTCTCTTTTAAAACTTGACTCACCCATAATTGTTTCAATCAAATTTGAAATCTCAAAGCTGGTATTTTGATTTAAGCATCAAAACAAAGACTAAGTCGTTCTTAAATGCTATGCTTCACATTTGGAATTTATTTGAATAATGTCAACTTTTTTTTTTTTTTTGCTTTTATTCTCTATACCTTTTTATTACGTCGTATCAGGGAGTGCTGAAAAATCAGCCCAACCAAAAAGCTGCTCTTCAAAAGAAATTCTGATATTCAGGTATTTGTTCAGAGTTAAGGGAATTTTGATAAACGGATTTGTTCAAGAACTTCTTACCATTTCATAGAAAATGTTTCAAATGAAATAGTTATGAGTACAATGTATCTAGTTTTTTTAAAATCCACATTCTGGAGAGCCATGATAGCCAACGTCCTGAATGGACATGGCATATAAAAAAATAGAGCTGCAAAGCATTGTGCATAATTATTGACGTACATTAACTCTCTCGAGTGTAAAAACTGCATATGCAAATATTGAGCATTTCTTCTCACGTATGCAAATGTTTTTAGCATCACTCCTTGTGTATGCAAATATTTTGAGCACCTCTCCTCATGGAGGTAAACGTTTTGAGCATCCCTCCTCATGTAGGCAAACGTTTTTGAGCATGCATCCTCATGTAGTCAAACGTTTTTGAGCATGCATCCTCATGTAGTCAAACGTTTTTGAGCATGCCTCCTCGTGTAGTCAAACATTTTTGAGCATGCCTCCTCGTGTAGTCAAACGTTTTTGGGCATGCCTCCTCGCGTAGTCAAACGTCTTTGAGCATGCCTCCTCGCGTAGTCAAACGTCTTTGAGCATGCCTCCTCGCGTAGTCAAACGTTTTTGATCATGCCTCCTCGCGTAGTCAAACGTTTTTGAGCATGCCTCCTCGCGTAGTCAAACGTTTTTGGGTATGTATGCTCGCGTAGGCCAACGTTTTGGGGCATGCCTCCTCGCATAGGCAAACATTTTCGGGCTTGCCTCCTCATGTAGGCAAACGTTTTTGGGCATCTCTCCTCATGCAGGAAAACGTTTTTGAGCATTCCTCCTAGCATAGGAAAACGTTTTGTGCATATTTTGGGCCATATGCAAAATTTGTGAAAATCTCTATGGTGAAAATAACTTAGGAATGAAAATTAGTTAAAATAACCAAAATATCCAAGGTTTATACTCAAGAGAGTGAATGAAGATCAATAATTATGCACATTGCTTTGCATCCTTCTTCCTATATGTTGTCTGTTCAGGACATTGGCTATAATTTTTGTCTTTTTGCTATTTCTTCTAACGTTTGTCCCCAAATCCATTTACTAAAGGTAACAAAGTAAGTTATGCATTGTTTTCCTCTGTCCCTCTTGCCTTCAATCTATCCTGTGAGTATCACATTTTCCAAGCACTCCTCATAATGTGCCCTAGAAATTTCAACTCTTTCTGATGTTAAGTAGAATCTTCCCTTTTGTTTCCATTTTCTTTGTTGTTGCTCACATGTTTCGTCCACGTTGTGTGTATAGAACCCATTTTCACTATTTACATTATTTGGACTATTGTCTTCATCTTTGTTGCCATATTTATCTCAACGTTTCGGCCGTTGTATGTTACGACCTTCTTCAGGTGGTTGGAATGTCGAACTGAACCCTTCATTTTGCTCGCTGGAGTAGACTGTTCTAGTTCCACGTGCCGTGTCTAATGGATGTCAGTTACCAGTTATCCTCTGTTAATTCCTGTCTCCAAGTTTTTCACTGCCTTAACCAGGTATTGAACTCACACTCTTTGGGTCCTGTCACTGGATCTAACACCTTTATCCACTGTGCCATGTGTCCTTGAGGAGCTATAGGAGTGAATGACTGTTTCTGAAGAAACAGTCATTCCCTCCTGTAGTTCACTGATACTAACAAGCAGGAATTATTTTTCTCCTGATGATGGCCATGGTGGTCGAAACTTAATCGAGATAATAAAACAAAAAATATTAATATACAACCCAGTGTGCTTGAAAATTTTAATTTTTAATATTTTTTTATTCAAAATACACACACATATATATATATATTTATAATATATGAGAGAGAAAATGAAATATAATTTTTTTTTTTTTTTTTTAAACTATATATACTTGGACATCTTGCAAATTCCAGAATCTTCTGGAATTTGTGGGATGTCCAAATTTCTATCCATTTTTCTTTTCATTCGTTGCATACATTTGTTCTGTTTGTCACGAAGTCTGCTTGTCACATGATGGGATTTCCCCACTTTTTCTCTGTCTAAATTAATAAGAGATCTTTCGCAACCTCATCCAAAGACTTATTTTGGAATTTGAGCAATTCTTCAGTTCTGTGATTTTTCCTCCCTTATCCACTTGATGGAAGACATTTTGAGTCAAATTATTGGGCATCATTTTTCTCCTTATTTTAATTAGCAAAAAATATGTCTAAAAATGAATAAATAAATTATTTCTAAATCCAGTGAATTCAATGATTTCTAAGCCTCAATAGTAGTTTTTCTTTGTTTTTTTTTTTAAATACAAGATATAAAGTCATTTAGTGCATTCAGATGAGATTTTGCTGGAAAAGAAGAAACAAAAAACAGATCTAATCTTTGTATCTGTTAAATCTCAAGGTTAATATTTGCTTATTATAGCATGATTCCAATCAGTCATCTTATGACAGGTAATTTTTTTTTTAAGAGACTTGATCAAGGTTACACTATTTACATTATTCGGACTATTGTCCTCATCTTTGTCACCATATTTATTACAATGTTTCAGCCTTTCAGTATCTGTCTATATTTCTGAGATGACGTATTATGTACACTATTTACATTATTCGCACTATTGTCCTCATCTTTGTCACCATATTTATTACAATGTTTCAGACTTTCAGTATCTGTCTATATTTCTGAGATGAGGTATTATGTACACTACTTACATTATTCAAACTCTTGTCCTCATCTTTAACTCCCACCGCCACTTTTGTGCAATGTCTCTTCAGGGCATGGATGATCATGGCTCTCCACAATTTCTCTCCTTTGTTGTCCTTGTATTTTTAATAGCTCCTAATCCATATTCTGCCAACCATTTACGCAAACTTTTTAGGAAGGTTATTTGCTGCTTTCCTCTGTCCCTCAATATGTCCTGTGAGTCTCAAATTTTCTAAGCCCTCTTTCCTCATTATGTACTCTGGAAATATCAGCTTTCTCTTTCTGATGTTAAGTGTAAGTATCCTGTTTGTTTCTATTTTCTGTACGCCATCATTGCTCACATGTTCAGTCAATGGTATTCTCATCATCCTTCTGTAGAACCACATTTCTGTTCCTTCAAGTCTTTTCATCTGTGAGAAGATTGTCCCGCATTCACTGCCACATAGGGAGACTGATATTATGTAACAGTCTAGTACTCTTTTCTTTGTTTTCAACAAGATTTTCCTGTTTCTTAATTCTTTGCTTAGTTTCAGGAAGGTACCTTTCACAATACCAATGCACTTTTAGATTTTGGTGTTGCATTTTCCATCCTCTGTTAAAATACTTTGTGAATTTTTGTACTTGCTTGATTTTTGCATATCCAATTTGTATTAGGTTGGTGCAAAAATAATGACGTAATAATGTCGTTTTTTGACGTTATTACATCATTATTTTTGCACCAACCTAATAATTCACATGTTGGGCTCTTCTTTTTATGGACAACCATACATTCTGTCTTCTTATATCTGACATTTAGTCCTTTCTTCTTGCTTTCCTTTACTACCTTCTATCACTTCTTTTCTATGTTTAATATGAACTCAGTGTCAACAGCATATCTAATCTAGTTAAGATTGTGGCCACCAATAAGGAATCCTGGTAGGGATTCTTATTCTTTTAGAATCACCTCAACGTCTTCGAGGTTGAATTAATGTGGTGAGAAGACACATCCTTGTCTAATATCACTTTACTATTTTTAAATAATTACCAAATTCTTTTCTATCCGTATGCAGGCCTTTATGCTGCCAGTCTTGGTTCAGGATTATTTTGATATCCCTCCCAAATATGTCACAGTTAGTTACCTGTGATTTAATAGTATATATCTAAGGTCAAATTAACAGCTGATCTAAAAAAAAAAAAATTTTTTAAAATGATCAACTTTTTCTTATGTCTCTCTATATCTCTGAGATGAGGTATTATGATTCTTGCGTTATTTACATTATTCGGACTGTTATCCTCATCTTCATTGCCATATTCGCAACGTTTCAGTCTCTATATCTCTCAGATGATGTATTATGTTTACTTGCATTATTTACATTATTGAGACTGTTATCCTCATCTTCATTGCCATATTCCCAATGTT
>OZ010597.1:86343271-86348271 GCA_963932145.1 Acanthosepion lycidas
AGGATAGATAGTTAGATAGATACGGACAAGTATAATAGATAAATACAAAGAGACTAAGATAGAGAGACAGATGGCTGGGGGCTGATATTCGAGTATCCCCGTTTACCAGAGCTGGTGCAAGGCTCTCATACCCTATTCCGTTCAATCAATGATGCATCCCCCACCTCCATCTATGATACGAAACACCCATTCTACTAAATTTTCCTACGGTCATAGTCATATAAAATGCACATTTTATTGTAACCTAATTATGAATCATATACAATATAGGTGAACAATTCAACTAGGAAAAGTGAAAATAAATACAATGTATCTAAAATACAAATTAGAGACATGTCATAATAGATCATTCCATCTTAAATAAAGCAATGTTTGTTTTTTTATTTTTTTTTATTTTTTATATTTATTTTCTTTTTGTTTTTTTATTTTTTTTTTTGTTTGTTTTGGGGTTTTTTTTTTGTTTTGTTTTTTTTTTTTTGTTTTTTTTTAATCAATTCACCCCAAGCAAGGCAAGAGTGCCACTAGCACACAAGGGATTACAGAAGGTTGAGAAAAAGTGTAAAGAGGTGTGTTTTAGGAAAGTATACAGAGAAGGACAGGTAACAAGATCAAGGTATCAGAAGATGTCGATTTTATATATATATATATATATATACTTACTTTAAAAATCAGGAGGTCAGTTGATTACACAACCTTGGTTTTGATCTTACTGTCACATCAGATGATTTTTTTTATATTAGTTGATAAAAAATTGCCTGATGAGACTATCGGCTCAAAACCATAGTTGTGTATTCAACTGACCTCCTGATTTTTAAAGTTACAAGCTATTCTTATTTTTTCAAACGTACATTGAGCACTTTTTATATTTATTATTTATTTTATTTATTTATTATAGGGTCACCAACTCACATGAATCCAACTAAATAAATATATTTTGTGATCGTCAGCCCTACCTGTTAGCTCTCTCTGATATTGAGCACTTTCCATTAAGTACTGTGCATATAATATATTACGCACACACACACACACATATATATATATATATATATATATATATATATATATATATATATATTATATGAAAAGATTACTTCACTTTTAAATATCAATTTTATTCCGACATCAATGTTTCTTTGTAAAATTTCCAAGGGATATGGTTTTAAGTTTTTTTCAATTTGTTCTGCGTTTTTACTCTGCTTTGTACACACACACACACACATATATATATATATATATATATATATATATATATATATATATATATATGTGTGTGTATATATATATATATATATATATATACACACACACACAGACACATCATTTTTTAGCCTTTTTCATTTTATCTGGTGCTAAATCTGACTAGTAAATTGTGCTGGATTTGTGGATGTCACTCAGGTAGGCTAGATAGTTCTTGTTTTTTTTCGGTGGGAGGGGAGATATTATACAATATTTTTTATTTCTTTTCTTTTTATTTCTTGGATTATATCCCCCTACACATTTTTTTTCAGCTTGGATTATACACCCACTTTTTCTTGTATTATCCCCCATACTATAACTTTCTGATGGAATCAGTACATGTGGTATTATAAAAAAAATCCTATTAGGAAGCCAAGCACAGAAATTAATACTGCATAACTAAAACCAATAAAGAAAAATAAAACACAAGCTATCCCCTTCACCTCCAAAAAGGAAAAAAAACAATGGGCAGATAACTCATGACAACTACAATTTGTCTAAATCATCCAAAAATGAAAAAAAAAACAGCTGACAGATGAACACAGCATTTTGAAGGTTAAAGAATAAGCTGGATAAAATGACTGAGTAAAAGGCAAGGAGATATAAAAAATTATGTTCTTGTACTGATACTGATCTTACTGATACAAATCTTACTAATTAACCCATTGCTGAGGGGAGAAGAAGTGGATTAATGTTTCCCAAGGGTATTTGTCCATAAGTAAACATAAAGAACCCAACTGCAAGTGTTACTTGGTATTCCAATTTCCAATTCCAAACCATTATCCATTATAACACCCACACATCCAAGCACCTGGTAAGCATAGCCTAACACTGGGCCAAATACTTGTAACATTGGATACTATCAAATGGGCCAAATACTTGTAACATGGGATACCATCAATCAATATTTAATATTGTTTCTATTTTGTTTTTGTTAGAGGAAGCTAGTTTCCTTCTCCTATAAAGGATGATAACCAAAATACAATTGAGTTATTTCCCTTGTTTGCAAAGACGAGCATGCCACTTCTGGAGTGATCATGGCAACGAGCTGACACTCCAGTGGAATTCATTTTTTCAATCTATACAATCCTTGCTGTTCTCAGACAGTGAATGAATAAAGGTTGTTTATTTATGTGTTAAAATACACTTGTCTTTTATTTTCATTAATTTTTGTTCATCCCAAATAACTTTTGTATTCATTAAATCATCCCTTAATGATTTTGAGAAAGACAAATTTTATACCCACTTTGGATAAAAAGAAAATTGTATATATCTCGCTTTCTCAGAGATGTGTTACTGTTTTCTTAAGCCACCAGCTATGTTCTTCTTCGTGCATCCACTACTTGCCAAAAAAAAAAAAAAAAAAGTCTTATTAACCTTGCATCAGATATGGAGTCTCCTCCAGAATCAACATTTATGAGGCCAATCCATAATATATATATATATATATATATATATATATATATATATATATATTAGGTTGGTGCAAAAATAATGACGTAATAATGTCGTTTTTTGACGTATTTTTTAACGTCAAAAAACATTATTACGTCATTATTTTTGCATATATTGACACAGATAAATCAAATAACTAAATATTAGCAACTGTATATATGTGCATTAGCATACATACACATGTAAGCGAATAAATATTTTAGCTTGTAATCACAAGAAAAAAATTACACTAACATTTCATTTTGCTTATTACATAAGCTAATATCTATTTTTTATTTATCCATGTCGATACCTATTATATATATATATATATACTAGCAGCATGGCCTGGTGTTGCCCGTGCTTGATTCAAAAATTGTACGACTCATACAGCAATTGCTATCATATTTTTGCCCTTCCTTGCCTTTAAAGGAGTGCCCTTTGCCATGCTGATGTTGCTACATGCCTTACTTCTTGCCTATCTCACACTGCAAATTTTTTCTAAGCTCTATACTAAACATTAAATCTGATACGAAAAAAGAACTAAACAAAATGAACACAAAATGATCAGCTTTGAAAAAGGACTCGTAACTGGAAAAACCGAATGAAAAAAGAATGTTAACAACAAATACTTTTTCACACCTAACCCATTTCTGCGGAATCAGAATCAACATTGAGTTTAAGCAAGCGAATGAGCCAATTGGAGTAAAGTGCCATGCAGATTTAAATTTTTCCCACTTGTGACAAATGCATCTATCAAATTTTTTTTGTTTTTTGCATGCTAGTTAACATTCATGTCAGTCAGCTGTTGGCTCTCACACTGGCCAGTAGAAAATGGCTGCAAACTACATGAAAACTGCCATAGAAGCATGAAAAAATCAATTATTTCCACTATCGATGGGAGTTGGAAAATGCAACGTTAGTCTTGGCCTTTCCACTAACTTGGAGCATGTGCATGTAAATATATGTTCATACGCTTAATGGAGTACGCAGACACATACATACTGATATTGAGCGCTTTCTAATAAGTACTGCGCATATAATATATAAATAATTATATATATATTTATTTATATTTATATACACACACTTTTCACACACACACACACACATATATATATATATATATATATATATATATATATATATATATACACACACACTTTTCACACACACATATATATATATATATTTATTTATATACACACACTTTTCACACACACATATATATATATATATATATATAAACACATTCACACACACACACATATATATATATATATATATATATATATAAGAACTGAGCTGCTTGACCCTCATACATCAAATATGATGGGAGAGTCCACTATATATATATATATATATATATATATATATATATAATTTGTGTATGTGTGTTCAAGAATAATGGCTGTTGGGTGCTTCCATAAGAAACTATAAATAGTAATATTTATCCTTCAACAAAATATTGTAATTGACTCGGTATCGAAATCATACAGAATAAGAAGATATGAAATGTTATCTACTATTTTTGGTTATTGATTTCTTTATGCAAGGCATTTGTCTTATTTAATGGAGAGCATTTTCTCTCTTTCAAACCAAGTTGAAAAGTAAGCATTCAGGAAGTATGATAAACCAAAAGAAAGAGAAAAGGTAAACAATTGAATCAGTTATGCCGCTGAAATTTCAAATTATGAAGTGATAATGAAATTGTTTTGAATGCACACAATGAGGAAAGAGGGCTTAGAAAATTCGACCTTCACAGGACATCTTGAAAGCAAGAGAGATAGAGGCATAACCTACCTAATAAGCTTGGTTGGTGGAACTATGATATTTCGAAAAGTCACTTTTACTAAGAGCTACAAAGGACAGGAACTTATAGAGCTATAGTCTTCCATGTCATGATGGCACATTGAAGAAACAAAATCTGCCTCGTAACAGGCTGATAGTTGCAAATTTCCAAACAATGTTTGGTGTTAATAATTTTGAAGAGTTTTAAATTTAATGAGCTGGTGCCATACCATCTTTCTATCTCTCTTTATGGCTTTCAATCACATCACATTGAAACATCAGTCTTTTTTACAATCACCAAAGTTAAGTGATGTTGAGCCTGGTCACTACATAGATCGGTGACCACTTGGGAATACTGGGTGCTGTAAGATTGGATGCGTGGGTGGTATAATGGTAATGGCTCGGGATTGTTAATCAGAGAACCGAATTCCAATTACCATCAGGTTCACTATGCTCACCTATGCACTAACACCCTTTGGAAAGGTACGAATTCACCTCCTCTCCCCCAGCTATGGGTTAATTGGTAAGACTTGTATTGC
>OZ010597.1:86358271-86390771 GCA_963932145.1 Acanthosepion lycidas
CAACATTACTTTTTTACAAAAAAACGTATAGCTGGCAACATTACTTTTTTACAAAAAAACGTATAGCTGGCAACATTACTTTTTTACAAAAAAACGTATAGCTGGCAACATTACTTTTTTACAAAAAAACGTATAGCTGGCAACATTACTCTTTTACAAAAAAACTTAGAGCTGGCAACATTATTTTTCTGAAAACATTATCTGAGTCCTTGCTGTTGGATGGAGTTTATCACTGTACCCAGGACGCGGATGTAGTTTACCGTCATACCCAGGACACAACAGGTATTAGGTTGGTGCAAAAATAATGACGTAATAATGTCGTTTTTTGACGTTAAAAAATACGTCAAAAAACGACATTATTACGTCATTATTTTTGCACCAACGTAATAGTAACACCTGTAGTTACACGCAATTAGAAATTAAATAAATAACTGATTTAAAGTTAAATTTAAATATTGAACAGAGTGAAAGGTTTCAAAAGCAATCCTTTATTAAAGGATTAAATTTAATTTTTACTTTCATTGCAATTGCAACCATAATTAAAATTTAAACAGGGGCATAGTACATTGCTCATATGTTTTTTTTTTTTTTTTTTTTTTCTTATTCTAGTGCACATACTATGATGTATTTAAAATTTTACATAGTTCAGATTCCCTAATATCTTTTAAGAGTGTCTTTATGTGAGCATAAAGAATGGTGATTCTAAAAGTGTTATAGTACAACACACCTAATTTATTGTTAATAGACTCTCCCACCTATAATAAGTAGGTGTAGTAGCAGCATTTGCTCAGCGAGTCGGAGTGAGTTGGTCAGTCAGTTGATGTCGGACGACCGTTAGTCGGATATTAAAGTATCAGCAACCACAACTAGATCACTGCGTCATTACCTATTTGTTGAAACTTGACTAATGCATGGAATAATAATGCAACACAAAATGTACTTAGAACAAAATGTATTGAAACAAGAAAGTGTACACAATATTTACATATAGTCTTTTGTATATTCCTGGGAAGACCGTTCCTGGAGAATGTGTTGACTGAGTCGCAGTCGGGCAGAGTCTCTGGTTGAATCCCTCGATTCCTACCCTCTCTTCCCGGTACCAACCATATTTATATGGTCGGTACTCCACTATGCAAATTAGGTGGATCCTACCACAACACTATTATATCAAGTTCCTAACATTTTGTACGTCAAACCTATTTAGGACCAACTTAGTACAAAATACAAGCCTCCACTGTGAAACCACTACATAACAAAAAGAAAATAAAAATTGTGTGCAAAATAAATGTAAACATACAGAGATCGGTTGCGTATACAAAGAAAGATTATGCCGAATTAAGGTGTCGAATAAAGATTTAAATAATTTTATTATTTCTAAATTCTTATAACTTTTACTTACATAGATTACTGATGGTAAAAGGCTGAAGGTCCAAAAGCCCTCCACAGGAGCTAGCTTAAAGTCCACATGTAGGGCAGTTTCTAGGCTAGTTAAAAATATAAATATTCAAAGTGATCGAACAATTATTGGAAATATCTAACTAAATTTGCAACTTCATTTGTTATATTTTCTGTATTTGTAAACTTGAATTTTTATTAATACAAATAAATTTATTGCCATATGTAAGTAAGAATTCGGCTTTTTAGATCATTAAAAGTAAACATTTTCAGAAACATGAAATAAAAGAAACAATTTCTAATTAGATATTTTATGCCTGATATTAATCAAGGCATGGTCTATTATTATTGTTTTTGATTAATACCTCCTGTTACCATAAGAATGGAATATCTAATTAGTAAGTAGAGTGAAGAGGTTGTGTGGTAGATAAGTATGTAAAAGCCAAGTGCCATACATGATACATGCTTGAGCAATCATGTCTCTTGATTTGTGACCAACTCCGCCGAAGATTTCCTGCAGTCGACTGCCGTTTCTTTAAAAATATATTCACATATTATTTGGCAAATGAATGACAAAATGGAAAAAATAAAAATGCATTTCATTCAAGGAAGGAACTTGTCTAGACTAAAATCAGAGATGGACTATAATAAATGTTGGATAGTTTAAATTTGGACAGCCAATGTATCAAGATGGTTAATTTAGCCTGACTTGTTCGGCTTTTTATAGCTTTTATTTTTATCACTGTTATTTTTCATTTTCCCACATTTTATCAGAAGCAGTTTTAAGAAGAAAGTGGATATATTTTGTATATACCTGGACATAAATTTACCGTAGAGGATTCGGAAGTTAATGTACTTTCAATATATTTTCACCTTAATAAATTACTTTCTCTTTTAATCAAAACTGCATTCTTTAAGTTGAAATTATAGTTAGATCTGTACCAGGTGCAAATCTGCAACTGCCAAACTTCCTGAACAAACACGCTATTCACTTGGTGTGCCTGGTGTGAAACCGCAACAACTGATAAACTCCCTCAATTTACTCAATAATCTCTTCCTGCGCCTCTGCTTTCTCCTTTACACGATTCTTCTTCAACGTTGCAGAAGATTCTCTCTGGAGTGATGAGTGTTCAGCGTTTTTATGTCCTTTTCTGGCCTCCTTCATTTGTATGCATAAATTCACTTTCCGTGGTTTTACGCAACCACCTACATGAGGATACGTGACCATTTGCAATATAAGCTTGCCAGGGGCAGCCATGTGCACACAGAACATATACGCTGCCGTTTGCGATCGGGGGGTGATTATTTTTGTTCCAATTTTCGCTACAAGATCTATTACAATAAATGATAATACATTGAGTATCCTGCTTCTATGTGCTGTTTCTCTACAGGACATGGGTGATCATAGCTCTCCACAACTTCCTATCGTTTGTAGTTCTTAGTAACTTAGTCTTTTCACCATTACTCCCAGTCCTTGCTATGCCATCCATTTTTCACAAGCTGAGGAGGATTGATATTCCATAACAGTTTAGCACTCTCTACTTTGCTTCAAATTAATTTTTCTATTTCTTAATACTTTGCTTAGCTTTTGGAAGGCATCTTTCACTTTTCCAATACGCCTTTGTGTTTCAACATCATATTTTCCATCTTCTGTTGAAACAATTCTCAGATATTCCAATTTTCGTACTTGCTTGATTTGTTTTGTAAAAGTCCTCACCTGGCAACTTGGCTTCAGTCTCTTTCCCAGTGCCATTATAAAGCATCTCCGTGAAATGGTTGCTATGAAATATCTGAACGAAGTATGTAAGATCGAATATGTGAAAATAAGATTGATGTTTAAATTTTTTCATTTCCTTATTTAAATTTTGTTTCTACAGAAGCATGCTGAGAATTCCGTGGACCAAACATGTGAGGAACAAAGATTTAGAGAAAATGGAAACAGAAGGAACATTCATATTTAACATAATGAAGAGATTGTTGAAGTATTTAGGGTACATAATGAGGAAAAAGGGATTGGAAAATTTGATACTCACAAGACAGATTAAAGACAAGAGAGACAGAGGAAAACAACACTTAACCTACCTAGAGAGCTTGTGTAGATGGATGGCGGAGTAAGGTTTAGGAGAGATAACAAAAAAGACAAAATTTATTAAGAGCTACAAAGGACAGGAAATTGTGGAGAGCCATGATCGCCAATGTCCTGAAGCAACACGGCACATAGAAGTAGAATAATGAGCTTGAGTAAATGGATGGCGGAACAGGGCTTAGGAAATATAACAAAGACAAAATTTAGGAAATTTAGGACAGGAAATTGTGGAGAGCCATGATCGTCAACGTCCTGAAGGGACACGGAACATAGAAGAAGAATAATGAGCTTGTGTAAATTGATAGTGGAACAGGGCTTAGAAGAAATAAAAAAAAAAAGACAAGGAAATTGTGGAGAGCCATGATCACCAATGTGCTGAAGAAACATGGCACAGAAGAATTTACCTTCAGACTATTGTCCTCATCTTTGTTGTTATCACAACGTTTCGGCCATTGTATCCTCCATTCTTCTTCAGGTGTCTAACTATCCAGGTAACCATCAAGGAATTTCAAACTGAACCCTTTATTTTAATTCATATAATATAGAATTATTTTTATTTCCTTGTTGAAATTTCCCTGCTATGGTATTTTATAGATTCCCCAAGCATCGTCTAGTTTAGCACAAGGCCATAATAGGGGACACCTCAGGTTTGGTTTGTTGTGTTTTACAGCATATCAACCTCAATAGGTTATTTACTGCTGACAACTTTTTTTTCTGGTAATATTTTGTTTTGTCAAAAATCTATTTCTGGCAATATTTTCTAACTCAAAAATGTATAGCTGGTAATATTATTTTAAAACATGTATTGCTGGTAATATTTTTTTTTTTTTTTCAGAAATATATTGCTGGTAATAGTTTTTTTTATTCTCCAAAAATTTATTTCTGGTAATAATTTTTTTACAAAGTATTTCTTCTATTAAAACCTATTTTATGCTTTTAGAATTCTTTTTACCTCAGTTTCGGGGTTAACTATTTGCCCATAGCTGGGACCCTGACAGGTGCTACCGCCTCAGGCCAGGGTGGACCAAGGATCATCAGCAATTAAGAAATGGCTCCACGCTCATAAAAACCTCCTGATTAGAGGCCTTGCTGTTAGACAGTTTATCATCTTACTCAGGATGGAGGGAACACCTAATGCATTACAGTTTGCTAATCATTGCTTAACGTTATACCCCCTGCTTTTTTTCTATCCATTTGAAACCATTTTGAGAACTGCTTTGATAAACAGGATTAAAATCTCTGTGCAAATTATTGCCTTTTGATTATCAAATATCTGCATTAATCAATATTGATTAATTAACATTAAAATGAATTATGCTTAGAGTAACTGGTAACTTCAAACTACACAAAGTTTGTTCCATTTGTTCAGAAGGGTTCATTCAGAACTCTGGATAAACTTCAGTCAAGGTTGACAATGAGTGTTAAATCATTTTGTTGCTATGATGTAACTAAAGCTGTTATGCGGATAAATTGACATAGCAGATCACTGACCTGTTTTTGTCTACCAATCACCAGAGCATGCTCGGGACAAGTCCTGTCTTTAATTTTATTCACTTTTTCTTTTCTTTACTTTTTTAATCAAATCACCCCAAGCAAAGCAATAGTGACATTAAGACACAAGAGGCTACTAGGAGTGAAAGAGAATGAACGACTTTAGAAGGAACTGGAAGCCCAATCCTAAACAGGTAACAATGGATAAACTACTACTCTTATTCAAAAGACAGGGAAGGAGTGTGGAAGATTAGCCATTTCTTTATAAGGAAACATTTGGCATTCATTGACTGAATAGTTAGTGTTACTGTTGGTTGAAATTTAAAATATCTTTCTGTTAAAACCATTTTTCAAGAAAATAGGCTGCTCATGCCTTCTGTAATCACTTTTTCTTGTACTGATGGGGGTTCCTTTCCTAATGTGTTTTGTATTTTTCTTTTCCAGTGACATATGCTATGCATTTTAGTTATTGCGGCTATTGAAAGTACTCAAAAGATGTAGTTTCTGCTACTTGTCTAAGTTCTTTATGATTCTGTAGCATCAGTCTATAAAATTGGATAAAGGGCTGCCATTTTTAAGAATTAAAGGATTCATTCACTTATGCTGTTTTTTAATTCTTGATTGGAGAAAATATAGCTAACAGTTTAGATATTTCTAAATGATTTTGATGCTATGTATGACATCCATATGAGAGTCTGGGTCCAATGAGGGATTTTTTTTTTTTTTTTTTTTTTTTTGCGGTGCACTCATGTCACTACTGAATGTGACACAAGGTTGAAGTTTAAAGTAAGTTTATTGGCAATACTAGGGAAAAATGTTCAAGCCTCCTCAGCCCTTTCCCTTTTTGGGGACACCTTAGGTGTTAGGTAATGACCCAAATCCCCTCCCAAAGGTGGGATAATACCTAGTGGGATGGCCCCTGGGGTTTGATCTAATATTAATTTCAAACTAGCTTAGCTGAAGCCTGGGAAGTAGAGACCTAGATCTGATGGGGGCTATTTAAGAATATAAAGTTCTTATGTTTGGCTTTGTAACATCTTGTGGTGATGAACTACCTCTACCCATTCTATGTTCAATTTTCTTATCTCCGATATGAAATTTCTTATAACTGATCCATACACTGAGATATTTGAAGTATTTTGAATTTTATTAATTCCACATTCTGAATTTTTATGAAGGATTTAGGATATGTGCCATCACTGCTTTCATTTAAGATCATAGTTTCTGTACAATTTTATGTCATCATTGGAAGTTTGCAGCTGACGCAGCTACCAGGTAAACCCATAGTTGGTATTGATAATACCTTGCCTAGCCTGGCTCATTGCTTTCTGAGAAGGGCATTTTATGATGATCAACCTCAATAAATCAAGGAATAATTTTGCCAAACAAACTAAAGTTTATTGGTTATTACTCTATACAAAATTTTCTTTTATGTACAGTGCGTGATGGATAAATTGTTGTCTGAATTATGCAAAAATGAAAATAACACTAACATCTCATTTTAACAGATATATTTACAAAAATTACACAGAAATATCTTGAAATACTAGAGTAAATTTATTCAATAGAATAGCCATTGGCTTCAACCACGGCCTCCAGACTACTTCAGAATCTCCTGCATCTCTTCTGCACTGTCTCCTTGTTTAAGTTCATGAATGCTGACATAATCCTTGCCTTCAATTCATCTGTGGTGTTACAAGGAGTTTTGTTGGTCTCTCACTCAATTGTGCCCCTCAAATAATAATCAATGGAGTTGCAGTCTGGGGAGTTAGGTGGCCAGATGTAAGGAGTGATGTGGTCTGACAGCCATGACTAGATTCTCCTGATCGTGTGGCATGGTGCAGAGTCATGTTGCTAGATATAGGGTATTCCAGCAGCCACTCATTTGACTCAGGGCACCACCTTCTCCTTGAGGCACTTGATATAGGCATCTGTGTTGTGTCTGAGGCCATCACTAGCAAATTTGTGAGTTCTTTTCTTATCAGAACAATCAGTTAGTTTTTTGAGCTACCATACCTTTGTAATCACCATTAGACTCATCCAACTCTTTCGGAATCTTCTGTGCTGTCCTCAGATTGACACCCAAACACTCTGAAATGTTCATATAGGAGTTTCCGACACAAATGCCAAGTAGTACAGCATGCAATTTCCAAATTTCTGGCAGAGTGAATTGCGTCATTGTGCTCTTTGTCTCACAGTGCCCAACTGACCTGACTATACTGCGGAGTCAATAAAATCAAAAAGCATCCTGGGTAAGATGATAAATTATATCCGTGTCCTGGGTAAGACGATAAACTACATCTGGCAGCAAGGCCTCTGATCAGGAAGTTTTGAGGAGCATGGAACCACCTCTTAATTGCTGGTGTTCCCAGGTCCACCCTGACCTGGGGTGGTGGCACCTGTTAGGGTCCCAGCTATGGGCAAATAGTTAATCCCAAAACTGGAGTTAAAACACTATGAAAGTGTAAAAATAGGTTTTAATACCAGCAATAAATTTTTTGTTAAAAAAATTACTACCAGCAATGTTTTTGAAGAAAAAAAATCTTGCCAGCAATACACTTTTGGAAAAAATATTACTAGTAATAAATATCTTGTCGGCATTAAATAAACCATTGAGGTTGATGTGCTGTAAAACAAAACAAACCAAAATGAAAAATGCATTAAGCAACTCGCATGAAAAGTATAAAATGGTGACAATTTACCCATCACACCCTGTACTGTGTCCACATCTTCCTATCCCTTTGTGTACGTAATTTTAAGTAAGGGATTTTTTTACTCCCCCCTCTTCAATTTCCTGTTCTGTCTTCCATTTATACAATTTTGTTAGGTAGGAGTTTCTTGTAATGGGGTCTGGGGTGGCAGACAGCTACCCAACCCTGTGTATATGGGGATCTACGGGGAATTTTTGCCTGGGCCTATGAGCTCGATTTTAACCGCACATTAAAAACAGTCTTGTGCCACATCCTGCCTTGCAGGGAGGTAAGGTAAATATCCTTGCTTCGGGAATTACTAGCCTGCCACACAATTCCCTGTCTTACACAGTAGTGTATTCTCTTTTACAATAAACCTCTCTTTCTTTCATCTACGCGCATGTTGCTGTTCCTTCACTCAAGTACCACCTTCGTCTGTTTTCAACCTTTTACTTGCTGTTTTCCTCTTTTGTTTTCAATATGGCCTCTGAGTGTTTAATTCTTCAAACCCTCTTTACTCATTATGAGCCTCAGAAGTTTCAATTATCTCTAAGTAAAAAGTGTCCTTTTTTTTGTTTGCATTTTTATTAAAACTTCCTCTTGTTTACATGCTCCATCTATGGTATTCTCAGCATTTCTTCTGGAGAACCGCATCTCTGTTGCCTCCAATCTCTTCTTCCTCTGTGGGGAAATTGTCCAGCATTCACTTTCATATAAGTCAACTGATGTTACACATCAACTCATTTCTTAGTCTCTGATTAAATTTTCCTGTTTCTTAATACAGTACAACTCCTCTAAACTGAATATCCGTGATGCCCAGTATTAATGCTACTATTCAGATTCAAGGACAAAAAGTTTGCTTTGCAAGTTTAAAATTTTTATTAAGTTTTAGAATTTAGGATACAAAAGGTAGTTTGTAACATTGGTTCGTTTTTATCTAAAGTGTAGGGTATGTACAAAAAATATTTGACAACCAATAGTAATGAAAAAGTTTGTGCTAAACAAATATTGTAATTCGTGAAAAAAGTAAGACATTTTATGAAATACAGTGTAACCCGGATATAAGAGAGATTTTCTCTTGGCCCAAATTATAGCCATACTTACCTAAACAAAATAGACCAAACCTGTATATAAGATAAACCCGGATATAAGAGACTCCGGTCCCAACAACTCTCTTATATCCGGGTTACACTGTATCTTATTTAAATACAATTACAATCTGTAAAGGAAGACCAAAATAAGAATATACAGTACAACTCCTTTAAACCAAACATTTGAGATGTTTGGTATTGAGGGTAATGTTCTGATTTGAGGAAGAAAAAGCTTTATATTTATGTCAGTACAAAAGTTTGGATTTGAAAATGAGTGTAAATTTGAGTAAGTCTAGATTAGGCTGTGTTTGGATTTAGGGAGTTGTATTGTATAAAATTTGCACAAAGTTTTTTTCATGTATGTCAGCCTGAAGCTTACAGGATGTTTAGAATTGAAAACACTTTATTATACAAGAACCTAAACCTACAAGAAATCCAAAAACTTTCCTGCCAGCTATACGTTTTTTGTAAAAAAATAATGTTGCCAGCTATACGTTTTTTTGTAAAAAGTAATGTTGCCAGCTATACGTTTTTTTGTAAAAAGTAATGTTGCCAGCTATACGTTTTTTGTAAAAAGTAATGTTGCCAGCTATACGTGTTTTATAAAGAATAATGTTGCCAGCTATACGTGTTTTGTAAAGAATAATGTTGCCAGCTATACATTTTTTGTAAAGAATAATGTTGCCAACTATACGTTTTCTGTAGGGAATAATGTTGCCAGCTATGCGTTTTTTGTAAGAAATAGTGTTGCCACCTATACGATTTTTGTAAAGAATAATGTTGCCAGCTATACGCTTTTTGTAAGAAATAATGTTGCCAGCTATACGTTTTTTGTAGGGAATAGTGTTGCCAGCTATACGCTTTTTGTAAGAAATAGTGTTGCCAGCTATACGTTTTTTGTAAGAGATAATGTTGTCATCTATACGTTTTTTGTAAGAGATAATGTTGCCAGCTATACGTTTTTGGAACCATAATGTTGCCAGCTATACGTTTTTGAAACAATAATGTTGCCAGCTATACGTTTTTTATTCCATACAAAATAGGCATTTAAAATTCATATAAACTGGATTTGGCATTAAATAACCCACAGTGGTTGATATGCCATAAAACCCAAACAAACAAAAAACTTTCCTTGTTTCCAGCTTTTAAATTATGGTAATCATATATATATATATATATATATATATATATATATATAGTACAACTTTTCTCACCAAACATCAGAGATGTTCAATGCTGTCTCAACTGAATATATAAATGTACAGAAAATAATTGACAAACAATAGTAATGAAAAAATTTGTGCTAAACAAATATTGTGATTTGTAAAAAAACTAAGACATTTTATGAAATGTTTAAAAATTTATGAAAAATCTTATTTAAAAACAATTACAATCTGTAAAGGAAGATAAAAATAAGAATATACAGTACAATTCCTTTAAAGCAAACATTTGAGATGTTTGGTATTGAGGGTACTGTTTGGATTTGGGAAAGAAAATGCTTCATATTTATATCAAAAGTTTGGATTTGAAATATCTTTTATTGTCATGACAGAACTTTCAGAAGAATACCAACGGAAAATGAAAGTACAGCACCCAGAAGGGCAATACCTCTTTTCATCTGGGTACAGTATCCACAAGCTATAGATAGTTTATATTTTGATAACATTTTTAGTCCTCAACCATCTTGTGATATAGTAACTCATGTCAGTGCACAATGTCTTATTCTTTTAGGTGCCTCTTCAAGACATGAGCGATCATGTCCCTCCACAGCTTCTGGGCCTTTGTAGATCTAAGTAACATTTGTCTCCTTTCCATTCCTCCCAGTATTGGTCCTGCCAGGCATTAACTCAACTCATTAGATAGGTTATTCACTGTTCCTATTGCCTTCAGTATGTCCTGTGTGTCATATTTTTCAAGTCGTCTTTCCTCATTATGAGCCTTCTTCTTCTTTTCATTAAAATTTCTTAATGGTTCACATGGTCTGTCTATGGTATACTCAGCATCCTTCTGTAGAACAATACCTTCAGTTTTCCTTTTATCTATGATGAAATTGTCCAGCATTCACTGCTATATATAGAGGATTGATATTGCATAGTAGTCATGTGACTTTGCACTTAGCAACTGGGTGAATATCTCTGGTCAACCTGGAAGTGCAATGATTGTTCTTGGGTGAAACACCTTGTACATGGTTAAAGGAAAAGCATTGTATTAAGTGCATCAACAATTAAGGAAAATATATTGCAAAATAAATATGAGGCTACAATATTATTAATTAATCTAAACACACACACACACATATATATGTATGTATATATATATGTATATATGTATGTATGTATGTATGTATATATATGTATGTATATATGTATGTGTATGTATATATATATATATATATATATATATATATATATATACACACACATATATATATATAATTCATTTTAGGATATTACATCGAAAACATTTCAAAATCACTACATATTTGTAGTCATGTTTCGATGCATATCAATGCATCTCATCAGGCGATTGTAAATTACTGGCAAGTGAACAATTTATTTAGATTTAAAAGTAAAATAAAATCTCTTTTTTTAAAGTACATAATCTTCATTTAATACTTGTAGAATAGCCATTATTCACTTTTACAGCAACTAGCCTCTTGTAATTCTCAATTAATGATTTGCAAAT
This sequence comes from Acanthosepion lycidas, assembly GCA_963932145.1. Lineage (NCBI taxonomy): Eukaryota > Metazoa > Mollusca > Cephalopoda > Sepiida > Sepiidae > Acanthosepion > Acanthosepion lycidas. The sequence continues at coordinate 86,369,710 of OZ010597.1, forward strand.
TTTAGTTTGTATTTTGTTTCATTCTTCTTCACATATGGTCTTCAGATCCAAGATGTTTGTTGGTGCTCTTGATTGGATTTGAATTTTCAAATAATACCACAGATTCTCGATTGGGTTTAAATCTGGGGACTGATTTGGCCATTTCAGGATATTTACATTATTTTCAGCAAGTCATTTCTTCATAGATTATACAGTGCGCTTAGAATCATTATCGTGTTGGAAGATCCAATCAGAAGGAAGTTCAAGATTTTCAATTGAAATCATTAAATTTGCTTCCAAAATATTTTGATATGCTGCTGAACTCATTCCACCATCTATTACTGATATGTTGCCAGTACCTTTTGCAGAAAAACATCCCCAAACCATGATGCTGCCTCCATCAAATTTCACTGTTGGAATGGTGTTCTTTTGTTTGAAGGCATTGCTATCTTTCCTGCAGACATGATTTTTAGAATTGCATCCAAAGAACTCAGTTTTGGTTTTGTCTGTTCATAATACTTTTTCCCAATATGATTTTTCCTTTCAACTCTTGATGAGTAACCATTGGATTTTGTTTAATTTGATACATTAATTTCCTCAAAGATCTTGAATAAATCTTCCGTGAAGCATCTGTTCTTTTTTGGTTTTCAAGAGTTTTAAGTTTTTTATACCTTGCAATGAATGAACTAAAGGTAGCAAATTGAATATCCAGATTGTCTGAAATTTTCCTGTAACTTTTACCTTCTTTCCAGAGCTTAACAATCAGTTCTTTTTGCGAATTTGTCAATTCTTTACCTCTTGCCATGATGAAAACCTTCTTGCATGAATGTCAATTATAGAATTTTCTGTTTGTATTTTTTAGGTTAAAAATAACTACTGATACTATTATTGAATCATTGTAGAATTGTTCACTTGAATAATCGAGAATATTAAAGGAATTTAAATCTTTTAAAATCTGAAACTTGCATTGTATGAATGCTTTTTTTCGCTCATTAAAATGAATAAATCGGATTTATTTCTATTAAGTCAAAGTTTTTTCTGTTTTCTATGCATATTTAGTTATTATGCATCTGTGTACAGTTAATTATATAAAAATAATGTTTATTCATTATTCGGAAATACAATAAATTAAAAATTTGTATGTGTATGAATATTTGTTTTTCCCACCATATTGTGTGTGTGTATGTATATATATATATATATATATATATATAATAATAATAATTTTTAAATAATTTAAGTAATTCTATTACGTTTATTTGCCTTAAAAAGAAATATAGTCTATTAGTAATTAAAAGTAAAAAATATTTTAAAATTGTAGTTCAATATAATGTATTCTGATCCAAACATCCCTTTTAGAAAGAATCTTTATCTATACAAGTACGAATTTAATGGGAAAAAAAATGCAGAAAACCTTTTTCTCATTGTTAAAAAAATTAGACGACATGCGTTGAATGGATGTCAAAATTCATTGAAAAATGCGCCCCTACCCTACTTAAGCTTAATCTCTTTTTCAAACGTAACTCATATTTGATACAATAATAATTAAAATGAACACACTACCACCGCTGTCTAAATGATTGGATTTCTCTGTATCCTTGGAAACAAAAATTATGAATGTATGTGCTTTTAAAACTCAGTAAATTTAAAAATAAGTTATTCTAAAAATCGCTTGAAGATGAAATGGAACTAATGCTTCTAATTTATGTATATAATTAAATTTGAAGTTTTTGGTTTCTGTTTTTGAAACATGGAAATTCCTGTGTAGTGATGAAACCATATTTTTAAATCAGTTAATTTATAATATTTATGCTCTGAATTTACATTGAACAGTTTTGTAAAAATAAAAATAAAAAATATCAATAAGAACACCAGATTATATATCTTACTGTTTTTTCTTTTTATTATAATATATATATATATATATATATATATATAAGAAAAATATACGGAAAAAACAAACAAAAATCCTTATATGCAATTATGCTGTTTTAATGTTAATATAATTGCATATAAGGATTTTTCTTTGTTTTTTCCGTATATTTTTCTTCATACTGTCGGATCTGTATATTTGCTTATATATATATATATATATATCTATCTATCTATATATATATATATATATATATATATATATATATATAGCATATATTTTGGCAGCATGTTTTCATTGAGACATGCTTCATTGAATAATGCAGACAAGTTTTGTCTACTTATTTTAATTGTATCCTTTCATACTAACAGACAACCTTTTTTGTGCCATTATTAAAGAGCAAAACAGCAATTTTCTCTCTTCCTTTAACAATGACAACAAAATGTTTGTCCGTGAATATGAAAGGTTCTAATTAAAAATAAGTAGACAAAACTTATCTAAATTATTCAATGAAACATGTCTCAATATATATATATATATATATATATATATATACACACACAGTGGTAGGAGGTAACCAGTTTGTATGAGGGAGTTGCTAAATTTTCAGAAGTTGGTAGAACCAGTTCCTGGAATGTTATAAAATTAATGTTTTCTATTCATTGCCTTTGACATTCTTTTCTTTTTTTTTTTTCTTCTTTCTTCTGCACCACCTACATATCTATACATCTAAATCACCTGTCTTCTGAAAGAAGGTCAACATGACTTGCACATGCCAACGTAAAAAAAAAAAAAACTGTAATAAATGTAGTTTTCGATTATTTAATTTTATTAGAATTACGTTTATGTATATCAATATGTGAAAATATTTTAATCAGGATAATAATTAAAATCATTACTTATTTTTTTTAATTTGAAATTACAACCCCCCCCACAACAATTCATGGTCGAAAAAAAATGAACCAGTTTCTAAAATTTCTGAATCCTTCCACTATCTCTTTCATACTGTGTGTGTGTATATATATATATATATATATATACATGCACACGTGTGTGTGTGTGAAGAGATATATATATATATATATTGGAATCCCCCATCGTTTTTATGTTTATGCCTCATATGAGATAACAATCCTGCATAGGATTTGCAAATAAGTCCACAGGAGGTATATGCTGTTGACCGTCATATAACTTACATCCATTAGACATGGCATGTGGAACTACCCCTGTGTTCAGTTTGACATTCCAACCACCTGAAAAAGGCTGGAGTGTACATCAGCCAAAACGTTGTGATAAGTATGGTGACAAAGATGAGGACAATAGTCCAAATAATGTACATAATACCTCATCTCAGAAATATAGACAGATAATGAAAGGCCGAAACATGATAAATATAGCGACAAAGATGCATCCAATAGTCTGAATAATGTAAATAGTGTACATAATACCTCATCTCAGAAATATAGACAGATACTGAAAGGCCAAAACGTTCTAATAAATATGGTGACAAAGATGAGGACAATAGTCCGAATAATGTAAATAGTGTACATAATACCTCATCTTAGAAATATAGACAGATATTTTTCTCTTTCATAAAATGAATATTATATTAAAATAGTGGATATGTTAAAATGAAAAAAAGTGGTGTAGCAAAAAAAATAAATAACAGTGGTAATATCAAAATATAATACTGCTTTTTACTTTTCTTTTTTTTTTTTTAAATCATATTTATAATTTTCTCTGTCATTTGGGCCGACCATTTTTAGCTAGAGTTATCCTGTTGATCCATTAGGTGAGACCTAGGTAGATAGGTTCTGGCTCGTTAGGTTTAGTTTTTGCTCTACTTAGTGTACTGAGCACTTTTACGTTTTAATTTAAGTTACACTGTTGGTGTTCTTTTTTCTTTTGACTAGGCATTGCGGTGCTGATTGATTATTTTCAACCGACATGGATGTTTTTAGCCTTTACTTTTTTGTTCTTGAATTTTTTTTCCCTGATATCGGTTTCTTTAATATTTTTTTATTTACAAATTGTATTATCTGAGTTTTTTTTTTCACGCCACGTGAGTATAGGTAATAAAATAAAAAAACAAAATATATACATGGCAATATTAGCCATTTTCTTTATAAAGCAAGCATTTGTTATTCATTGATCCAGCAGTCAGTAATGTTTTCAGTTGAAATTTATAAAATCTTTCTCTTAAAATACTTTTTTTTAGGAAAACAGATCTCTCAGCTCCAGTAGCTTTTATCACTTTTTCTAGTATTTATGGGGTTTTCTTCCTAACCTTTTGTTTGAAGTGGTGTGGAATGTCAACATCTTGATTATGCTAATATTAAATTTTTGCTATACATTTTAGTTGTTGCTGCTGTTGGTAGTCCTCAAGTGATGTAGTTTCTGTTATTTCATACAGTTCTTTGTTTGTGATTCTGTAGTGCCAGTCCATAATGTGCAAAGAAGGATGATCTGTGCCAAAACCCTCACATGTTACTCACTCAAAGCCTTTTTTCAGTACTGATCTTAGACAGCGGTTGTATATAGCTGACAGTATTAGATTATGGAATATCTTTTTTTTTCACATCACCCGAGCATAGGTAATAAAATAAAATATATATATGGTAATATTAGCCGTTTCCCTATAAAGGAAGCATTTGGCATTCATTGATCCAGCACGCAGTACTGTTTTCAGTTGAAATTTATAAAATCTTTGTCATAAAATTTATTTTTTAGAAAAAAAAAATCTCTCAACTCCAGTAGCAATTATTGCTTTTTTTTTTCAGTATTGGACTTTCCTTCCTAATCTTTTGTTTGAAGTGGTGTGGAACATCAACAATGATTATGTAGTTATTTTCCCTTCCATTTCATGTGCTATCCATTTTAGCTGTTGCTGCTGTTACAAATCCTCAAGTGATGTGGTTTCTCTTATCTAATACAGTTCTTTTCTCTAGCGCCACTCCACAATGTTCAAAGAAGGGTGATCTTTAGTAAGACCTTCAGGCTTTGATCACTCAAAACCATTTTTTTAACCATTGACCTGAGAAAGAGATTGTATGCAGCTGAGACTTTTGATATTCTCGAATGTGCCTGGCGCCATGCATGACATCCATATGAACGTCTTGATCTTACGTGGTCTCTGTTATTTCATACAGTTCTTTGTTTGTGATTCTGTAGCGCCAGTCTACAATGTTCATATAAGGATGATCCTTGCCAAGACCTTCAGGCATTACTCGCTCAAAGACTTTTTTCACTATTGATCTTAGAAAGCAGTTGTATACAGCTGACAGTATTAGATTATGGAATTTTTTTTTTCACACTGCCCGAGCGTAGGTAATAAAATAAAAAATAAAATATATATATGGTAATATTAGCCGTTTCCCTATAAAGGAAGCATTTGGCATTCATTGATCCAGCACGCAGTAATGTTTTCAATTGAAATTTATAAAATCTTTCTCTTAAAATACATTTTTTAGGAAAACAGATCTGTTTCTTTCTAAATTGCTATGAATTCTTGACAAAGATAGTGGGGTGTGTAGTATATTACTGCAGGGCTCAAATAAGGTGGTGAACACACACACACACACACACACATACATATATATTGTTCAAGTTACGGTGAATGGGTAGAGTGAGGGAAAATCAAAGAGGTTAGGATTGCGCACACAGGAATTGACGGAGACAAATCTTCGGTGAACATCTAGCGAGCCTCTCTGTCCAGATCAAGAATTGGACTAGTTAAATAACATTTAGACACCTACGCAACTTCATGTGGATAAGCCTTCTTTCAATATGTTGCCTAAACAACTTTGTTTGGCCATGACTCTTACGGCATGCACCCACACAAACCTGCATTTCCTTCTGCTCTGGACACCTGTGCACCCTGATTATTTTTGCTACTGGATGCATTTCCTGTTTATTCTATCACCAATTCGAATTTCTACTCAAAAACTGATGCAGTGGAAATAAGGCCAAAGGTCTTTCCTCAACTAGTATCAAACAGTGTAGTTCCCTGTAGCCTTCATCGTAGAGTAATGCTTCTCTCAGATTGGTTTCCATTTAAGGTTAGTGAGCCCACTCTAGACTATATTGCTATGTTTGTGATATTAATCAATAAAATAATTAAGGATTAATCACTGCCTTAAAAACAGACTAAGAACTGCATTATCCTCAAGACACACAGAAGCACAAGAAGATTTAAGATAAAATATAGACATTTCCATCATTGCTGTGGGCAAATTAGGTTATCGTGTATGAGAATACTTGAAATGATAAACTGCGACTTTTACTCAGTGATAAACATTTTATGAAAATATCAGTGGATATAAAATAATTTTTGAGACATAAAAATTGAATAAATCACTGCAAAAGTTGGTTTATAATGAGGACAAAACTGACAAAATTAATTGAATGTTACCCTAAATTATCAAGACATTTTTGGTCTCCCAAAAATACACAGAGTTGCTATTTCTATGCAAATCTGTGATTGCAAGTGCTCACTATAGACTAGGGAAAATTACATTTCTTTGAACAGTAAGTCATTCAGATATAAAACACATGCATGATGAGAGCCATTTCAAGGTCTTCACACAAGGAATTATCACCAGCATTTTACAAAAAGACAAAGAAACTAACAATGATGCATAAAAGATTTAACCAAAATAAGAACATTTCCTTTGTTGTCTTGGACAAAAGATGTGTGTTTGCTGTTCTTTACAGGAATACTTTTAATGAAAAAATAACTATGTTATATTCATAAAATCATTGATGGCGAAATAAATATGTTGTAGATTGACAAAGGAAGTGGGTTTGTTATTATGTATAAACAAAGACTTTTACTAAATGTCACAAACATGTTTTTCACACAAAATTCAATTTTCTGTCAGTACATTCATATACTTGTAAAATCAATACTCATCAGATATAAATAAGATGTTATCCTAAATTATCAAGACATTTTTGGTCTACCAAAAATACAATGTAGATATTTCTATGCAGCCTGTCAAATCTGTGATTGCAAGTGCTCACTATAGACTAGGGAAAATTATATTTCTTGGAACGGTAAGTCATTCAGATATAAAACACATGCATGATGAGAGCCATTTCAAGGGCTTCACACAAGGAATTTTCACCAGCATTTTAGGACAAAGAACAAAAAAAACTCCATTATCAAAAAGCCACTAGAAGATTAAACAAAAATAAGGACATTTCCTTTGTTGTCATGGACAAAGGAAGTGGGTTTATTGTCCTTTACAAGAATACTTTCAATAAAAAATTAACTATACTATATTCATAAAATCATTGATGGTGAAATAAATATGTTGTGGCTTAGACAAAGAATGTGGCTTAGACAAATTACTTGTTTAGACATTATTACTTTTGCCAGTACAGTCATATGCTTATAAAATCAATGTTTTTCAAGGATATATAAATATTAAATTTTATATTGAATACTTAGATACATAACAGCTTGTTCATTTACAATTTCTACAGCTCTCAGTACATTCATATCCTTATAAAATCAATGCAAATGTAAACAAAATGTGAACTGACCATTTAGATCTTAGCTACGTTTTTCACACATAATTTCATTTTCTATCAGTATATTCATATACTTGTAAAATCAGTACCCATCAGATATAAATAAGATTGGAATTGAACATTTCAATCTTGGATAAGGTGTTTATACTCTATTCCTTTTTCTGTTAGTACATTCACATACTTGTAAAATCAAGCTTGTCAAATGTAAACAAGATTGGAACTGAGCATTTAGATGTTGGATAAGTTTTTTATAAACAATTCCTTTAACTGATAGTACATTTATATACTTGTAAAATCATTACTAGTCAAATAAATGTAAACAAGATGTGAACTAGCTATTTAGATCTTGGCTAAGTTCTTCATACACAATTTATTTCTATCAATATATTTTTATACTTATAAAATCAATGAGAGTCAAGGTATGTAAATGTTTACATTGAAACTGAAATCAATCAATCTGCATGTGAGAAAGTAAATGGAATATTTTGCTGAGTGGGCAGAACATCTGCTAATGCAAAGTTCCCAGGTTGGTCGACCTGTCAAACTCAGTTCAAGTCCGATACAGTCAATCAATAATACATTTCCTTTATATTTGATCCACGTTAACACTGACTCGCAGCAGGAAGTTCTTTGCTCTTTGCATATCCACAAACCGAATATTACCAAACAAAGCATCTAACTGCGGATAATGACTCACAAGATGTATTACAAAATTTTGTTTAACAAAAAAATGGTTTGTCAAGCATTGTTTACTTTTAATCTAATGTCCTCATCTTTGTTTTTATTATCACATTGTTTTGACTGTTGTGTCCTCTGGGCTTTGTCAGGTGTGTTGATTTGTAACCTTCAAGGAATTTCAAACTAATCACTTTATTTAATCAATGAAGTTAGATTGTTCTTGTTCTGCTGGTAACTGAATGACATTCGTATTCTACTGGTGAGAAGTAAGTTCCACTTGAACAGCTTTTTCCTTGTGGAACCAACTCTCAACAGGATGTTTTCCCCAATCACTACAATCTTTACCTGTACAAGTTGAGGTTTAAATGCCTCTTAATGTAACCCTCTACCTTGAGTGGCTCTCGGGCCTTGTAAAGGGTGAATCTCACTGTAAAAAAAGCATAATGGAAAAAAAACTTCTACATGACATGTTTCAGATTAATAATGATTTTATTAATGGTGCCAGTCTTATATATGGGTGAATTACAAAACAAGCCTGTTAAAAATAAAGAGATGCTTAGATTTAAATTAAGTACTTTCACTAATTCCTTGAAAAAAGAGCATACTATGATGAGAAAAAGGCCCCAGATTTATCGTCAAAATGTTTGTTATTATTAAAAGGAAAGACCAAAGTGTTTTTTTTTTATTATTTTAATAAAAAATTTAATCTTTTCCATCAAATTCAAAATTTTGGTTAAAAATCTTTTTTTTTTTTTTGCATCAACCAGTGAGCCAAGGATTAGTTTAGGCATTTTAGCATCTTTTTTTGGCAATAAAAATTCATGCAAAAATCAAATAATTGTTGTATTTTAATGAAATATGCAGGGGCTATTCACAATTGAATGAAATTATTTTTTAAACTCCTGGTAAAAATAAATTGATTTTTACATCTCTTACTTATTTAATTTTATGAAATTTTGAGAAATTTTAGCCTCTTCATATTTATATTAAATCAAGACTCCATGTAGAATTTAAATCATCAATTTGTTTTGTCAAACAAAAACACCAGTTACCATAAATCTACTCTTAATTGTAAAATAAAAAATTCAGTAAAGCTATGATATTATTTAATTATAAAAGTTTTTAATTGCTTTTATAAATAAGATATATTAAGGACACTATTGTCTTAAGAAATAAAAAGAACTATTTTTTTTTTTTTTTTTTTCCTTTTTTCAATAATGTTCACTCTACATTTGACTGAACTTGTGTGTTCAGTTTAATTATATGATCAGGTAATATTGTTGAGATGTGTTTCCTTATCCTGGTCATAAATTTACAGCAGAAGATTCTGTCCTGGCTATGATGATAAACTACATCTGGCAGCAAGGCCTCTGATCAGGAGTTTTTGAGGAGTGTGGAAGCACCTCTTAATTGCTGGTGTTCTAAGGATCACCCTGATCCAGGGCGTTAGTACTTGTTAGGGTCTCAACTATGGGCAAATAGTTAATCCCTTGAACTGTGGTCAAAACACTATGAAAGTATATAATACATTTTTATAGGAAAAATACCAAAATACATTTTCATAGTAAAAAAAATTACCAGCAATATGTAAAAAAAAAAAAAAAAACCCAATTAGTAGCCATATATTTTTGTAAATGAAATTACTAATGCACCCAAGAAAATTAAATTTCGACATTAAATGACTCATAAGTTGTTAATATGCCACTAAGCGAACAGCAAAGGATTCTGAAAATTAGTGTATTTTTAATTATTTTCTCCATAATAATTATTTCCTCTTAATTAAAATTGCATTCTTTATAAAGTCAGATTTATGGCTAGAGCTATTATAGAAAACAACTAATGCCTTGAGAGCATTATTTTGTGAAAGATCCCTTTATGTTTATATAATCATTAATTTAAATTCCTACTCGTTTCACCCATGTCATCATTAATTTAAATTCCTACTCGTTTCAGCCATGTAATCTTTTATTTAAATTCCTACTCGTTTCAGCCATGTAATCTTTTATTTAAATTCCTACTCGTTTCACCCATGTAATCCTTTATTTAAATTCCCCCTCATTTCACCCATGTAATCTTTCATTTAAATTCCCACTCGTTTCACCCATGTAATCCTACAACATTTTGTCCTTTCAGTATCTGTCTATATTTCTGAGATGAGGTATTATGTACACTATCTACATTATTCGGACTATTGTTCTCATCTTTGTCGCCATATTTATTACAAAGTTTCGGCCTTTCAGTATCTGTCTATATTTCTGAGATGAGGTATTATGTACATTATTTACATTATTCGGACTATTGTCCTCATCTTTGTCACCATATTTATTACAATGTTTTGACCATTATACACTCCAGGCCTTCTTCAGTTGGTTGAGATATCGAACTGAACCCTTTATTTCACTCACTGGGGTAGACTGTTCTAGTTCCACATACCATAGATTCGTAAACTTAAGGAATCAGCACATATGCTAGGCCACAAAAGTCTCCTGAGCCGACCAAGAATAGAAATGAATACAATATGGGAACCAGTAATAAGGAATGCCAGAGAAAAGCGACATCGAAAATTGCAATATGAGCACTGGTAAAAAATATTTGCTGAAGATATTAGGTTTATAATACCCAGAAATTCATACACACATGTCCTCAAGGACACATGGCATAGTGGATAAAAGCATTAGTTAGATCCAGTGAGAGGACCCAAAGAGTGTGAGTTCAATACCCGTTTAAGGCAGTAGAGAACTTTCAGAGGGAAAATAACATCCATTAAAAACATGGCATGTGGAACTAGAACAGTCTACCCCAGTGAGCGAAATAAATGGTTCAGTTCAACATTCCAACCACCTGAAAACAGCCGAAGCATACAACGGCAGAAACGGTGTAATAAATATGGCGACAAAGATGGAGACGGACAGACATAGGCTACAACTTATATATATATATGTGTGTGTGTGATATACTGATAACTATTGCTCCACTTTAAGATAGACTAACTGATGACCCATGTTAATGTTGATATGCCATGATCTGTATTTTTTTTTCTCTTTTGCAGAACCTGAAGAATTGAATGTGGTTCCAGGTGACTAGAGGATGGTAATTTATGTCCACAATGTTACCGATGGAGAAAAGCTGACCCATGCCTTACCTCTTATCATCGGTGAAGTTGTCCCCAGCTTGTTACCTAACTCCTCCTCTTTGTCCTCTCTCCCCGATGGACAAATCCAGGCTTGGAACGAGCTTTGCCAACCTCAGCAGAGACTTACCTGGTTCGTGACTGATGGTTCTTTCAAGGTTCTTGTACGGCTTGAACTCGGCAAGAATATCATTCATCTGAAATATGGGGCCGACGAGCTGGTCCTGACATTATTCTTGGTCGACTTCCAGTGTCCTTACTTTGTGCGCCCGGTCTACATTGTATGCTCTGATGACGATGGCTCATTCCAAGGTCCTGACACAGAGGACTGCACTGCTGAAAGTGCTCTGCGTAGAATTGCATTCGCTGCAGAACTGCTTCAGACATTCACTGCTGAGAAAATTCGAGAACATGGGTTCGACAGACGAACTTTTAAGGTCGAGACCGAACCCGGTACACATCGGTCGATTTGCCACTTGTTTCGCAGCAAGCTTCAGCTGGAAGAAGCATCGCAGATGACAGGGCAACAGCTATGGACATACTTTGGCAAAGAGCTCATGATGTCACCGCAGTTTGAGAACAAAGACGTTTGTAAATGGTATTGCTTCATGAGTTTTACACGCTATAAACCACCACTTGGCGACATTCCAAAAACTCACAGCCAAATCTTAAAATACACTTCAGGACACACGGCATTGGGTAAGAAAATGTTTTATCTACATAAAAATCTATTTATTTATATGCTATATTTGTCTGTGTGTAAATATATATATATATTTTCATTTTCTGACCATGAGACCTGGGTTCGAATTTCACCACAGTTGATTTCTCAGAAAGTAGACTTTCTGATGTTATCAAGTTTGGAGGGGGCTATCACAGTGTGCGACACCTTTGGAAAGTGTCTGAAAACCATACAATAGGTTGACCCAAATCTTGTGAGTGAAATTGAGTAGACGGAACTCTTGGGGTCATCAGTAGCTGTGCTAGCACAAAGTCACAAGTCATTGTGACCGAGGCTTTGAATGTGCTGGCCTTGTTCAGACTGTTGATCATTCTAGATAACATGCTCTCTCCCAGAAACTGTAACTAAAGTCTGCTTAGCATAGTTTCAGGTAGTGGTTCTGTGAGTGTTGAATAAATGCAAATGTGCCTGAAGAAGCATCTGCAATAGGGATTGGCTAGCTGTCCTAATAGACAGTTTTCCTTAAATACGAGTGGCCAGCTATTATATATATATATATACACACACAGGTGTCCCAAAAGTTGCACTACTATTGGAAAGCTTTGTAAATTATATATTTATTTACCAAATTAAATAATGTTTCTGTATGTGAAAATAAATTATTAGGAAATTTTATTGGTCTAATTATGGAAGATGATAAATTTCCTCTGGTTGCTACTTCCAAAGTGTAGATTTTTCTGACTTGTAGCATGACCTTTGGGACACCCTTTGTGTGTGTGTGTGTGTGTGTGTTTGTGTATATATATATATATATATATATATATATATATATATATATTTATGTATAGCATAATGAGAAGCCACGTATACTTTCTTAATATGTATATATAGAAAAAGTTGCAAATTAAAAAAATAATGTTTTATTTTATGAAAGTATTTATTTATTTATATATATATATTTGATATTTCAGATTGCTCTCAATCTTTCATCAGAAATAACTGTTTGTTACAAATAAATTAAAATTACTGTTTGTTAGCAAGTAGCGTGTGTCGTGAGACGCGGACATCACGTGAGATGGAATGTCACTGTTCGGATATTCCTAACTTAAATCTAACTGTAATAAATATTTTAGATGTTGTTTAAAAAATTAAAAAATAATAAATAAAATAATAAATAAAAAAATAAATTTTTTTTAACTATATCTAAAAAAAATGCTTAACTATTGAAATATTTATAAAGATTTAAAATACCTAAGTCTTTATTTAACCCTAGTTTATATGTATTTAATTTTAAAATCCAATATTTTTCTTTTTTTCTGCGTCTGTATGTGGAACTAAAATCAGAGTCTATCAATAAACATTTGCAGTTTTCTAATGTGTGCTCTGATTGATTAAAGTGTTTAGCTATGGGGGAATAGATATATTAGATATTATATATTTGAGTTTAACAACTTTAACAAAATATTGCAATAACAATCATAAACATAGATGTGAGTCGTTATTTAAGAAGTAAGAGGATAGAAACTTTTCCATTTCATGGAAACAGATGATAAACACTTCTATCTTCTCTTCTTTCATTCATTTTCTCACTGAAACCAAGTAGCATCTCTGGTAAATCTTTTGTCTTTCCATGTGATCAAAACAGAACAGCTCATTATTGATGTTGTATTAGCAGGAGACATTAAACACTTCTTTCTTTCTTTCTTTTCATTGAAACCAAGTAGCATCTCTGGTAAATCTTTTGTCTTTCCATGTGATCAAAACAGAACAGCTCATTATTGATGTTGTATTAGCAGGAGACATTAAACACTTCTTTCTTTCTTTCTTTTCACTGAAACCAAGTAGCATCTCTGGTAAATCTTTTGTCTCTCCATGTGATCAAAATGGAATAGCCCATTATTTATGAGGTATTGGCAAGGTGTAATGGTCATGCAAACTAATGAAGTCTGGGACAATCACAATTATTATCTGTTATTTTATGACATTTTTTGATTTGTCATACTTTATAATATGACGCATTTTATGATATATATTTGCAGAAACAAAATTCCAAATTTCTTTTTTATATTCATGATCTGTCGTGCTTAATCTGTATTGATATGAAAAAATTTTAAATAAAACTATTATTTTTGTCACAATTCTAGCGCAACTGAAACAGTTTTTTTGTTTTTTTTTTTTCAAATATTATTCATTTATTTTCTTAAACTTCTTTGAGAAAATTTGGCAGTATATATGGATATTTACTTGGCTCAATTTGGCACAAAGCCATTTTGGCAGAGAATATGAAAAGGATTTGGGATTTTTCCAGTTGTTGCGCAAATGCGCAAGCAATTTTACTATTACATATTTGATTATATGATTTCTTCTGTGATGTTTTTTTCCCCCAGTCATTATTTGGGATATAGATGTATTATAAATATTTGATAAGCAACAAAATTTTGCGAGAAACAAAGAAAAGATTGCAGAACTGTTACATAATATCAGTCCTCCTATATGGCAGTGAATACTGGACAATATCCTCACAGATGAAGAAGAGACTTGAAGCAAGAGAAACAATGAAAAGTATACTGAACTGTTATATAATATCCATCCTCCTATACGGCAGTGAATGCTGGACAATCTCCTCACAGATGAAGAAGAGACTTGAAGCAATAGAATCAAAGAAAAGGGTGCTGAACTGTTATGTAATATCAGTCCTCCTATATGGCAGTAAATGCTGGACAATATCCTCACAGATGAAGAAGAGACTTCAAGCAACAGAATTGTGGTCCTACAGAAGCATGCTGAGAATACCATGTGAGTAATTAATATTTAAGGAAGATAGAAACAAAAAGTACACTCATACTTAGGAATCAGAAAAAGACTATTGCAATATTGAGATCAAATGAGGAAATGGGACTTGCATTCACAGTGCATATTGAAGACAAGAGAAAAAGCAGCAAATAACTGACTTAACAAACTTCTGTAAATGGTTAAAAGAACAGGGATTAAAAAGGAGAATTAAAAGTCAAAATTTGGCACAAAAAAGGACAGGAAGTCAGGGAGAGCCATGATTGTTCCAAGATTACTTCATGGAATTAACTAGGTTTTAGTAGTGCGGCTGCTGTATATCATTAGATTCTTGACAAAATTCAAAAAAGGGTTTCTAATGTAATTGATCCCAACTTGGCATCTCAACTTCAGTCACTTTCTCACCTCTGTCTTTTCTCCAAATATTTTCATTATTCAAACTGTTTCCATCTTTATTGCCATATTCACAATATTTTGACTCTTGTACACTGTGACCTTCTTCAGGTGAGTTGCATTTCAAATTGGACCCTTTATTTCATCCACTGGGGTAGATTGTTCTAGTTCCACGTGCCATGCCTTTCTGGATGTCTCAGTTATCTCCCTTTAACTGATCTCACCAAGTTTTTGTTCCCACTGCAGTAGCCAGGTATTGAGCTCACAACATAACCCAGTGGATAAAAATGTTGCTTGGATTCAGTGACTTATCCCTGCCCTAGCCAGGTATTGAACAAAAACTTGGAGAGTTGAGTTAAAGGGAGATAACTGAGACATCCGGAAGAGGTATGGCACGTGGAACTAGAACCATCTACCCCAGTGGATGAAATAAAGGAATCAGTTCGAAATTCCAGTCACCTGAAGAAGGCCAGAGCATAAAATGGTTGAAACGTTGCAGCAAACAAAACATTGTGATTGATGTTGTATTTAAATTTTTGAAGATTGTGCGTAACACCAAAGCAAGAAACCAGAAGAGAATTTTACAGGTGAGAAGTCTGTAACAAGAAACTCTTAGAATACAAATTCTGGTTACATCTAGTTATTTCAATTGTAAAATGATGAGACCTAACTGCCAATACAGTCAAGGTACCAAGAAGGAGAGCTCATTAGATATGATATAAAAATATTTATGGGGGTTGGGGAAAGAGGTTAAGTCATATCAAAACAGTGGAATAATGACTAAAACTGAGATATCGGGTCAGAACCAATAATATTACACTCTTTTTTAGGATTTTATCATGATGGATTCTTGGCAAGAAACATTGTCTGGCACAACACAGTGAACCAACTTTCCTAGCAGCATATTATAGTGAAGAAAACAGCGACTTACCTCGTCAAACTAATCAAGAGTGCGTCACGTGTATTCTACAACGGAAAATGTGGCAAAAAAGAAAATTACTTACCAAACAAAAGGGCACGTATTCCACATGACATGCTGAAGATAGAATATTTGAATTAAAAAAACAAGTCCATCGCAGGAGTCGCTATAAAAGTATGTTGATATGCAAATTAAAGAACATCCTCTCCCAGCTGTCAATGAATGGAAAAATGCTCAGCTGATAAAAGCAGTTGGTGTTCTCGAATCGAGAGAAGAAAAAGTTGGCTATTTTGGCTGCCGTGTTTGTTGGAGTGTGAATTATTTTTCTGACTGGTTGCGTGCATTGTGATCTGTGAAAGAGTACCTGCGAATCGAGTTTTCGGCATTTTCTTTCTGTCCCCGATGTTCGAGTCTGAACTTAGTGATTTATTCTCTGTGACTTGGAAATAATCTGCGGCAAACATTTCCTTTGAAATTCCAGATCACTTACACATATCTGGCAATTAATTCAGTATAATCATTCCACTTCATGTTGGCAGAAAGCGTGAAACCAAGAAGGTGCAATCAGTTTGTTTTCTGGAGGTTAGCATCAGCCTTTCTGGTAGAAAGCAATAAGGGTTCACTTTGATGATTAAAAAGTTTCATTTTGGAAATATTAAAATTCACTCTTTGGTCCAGATAACCACTGGTTGGAGGTGATTTTCAAGAACAGTTGCCACTCTTACTTTATAAAGAATCTTGGACTTACTATTAAGACAAGAATATATATTCCTGTCCTCAGTATAAGTACCTTAGTTGGGAACTTATGACATCGGGAAGGTTGTTAATAAGAAACAAAATCGCTCCAGAGATCGAACCCTGAGTGATCCCCTTCTCCCATCTATTAATAGAAGTGTGGACGCTCAACGTGATTTTTATTACATGATCTGTTAAGAATGATTGGATTAAGACACACCATAGCCATTTAGCTTGTGAAGAAGGTCAGCATGCTAAACACTGTTAAATGCTTTTGAGATATCAAAAGCCTCAGCCAGAACCTCGCCATTCTAATGTAAAGCCTTGTGTTTGTCTTATCTGGGTTTTGCATGTCCACACAGCAAGAGCACCTTCTCTTGACTGGGAAAAACTCTGGTGTTATATAGCTCACCCAGTTCCAGAACAACATTGATTATTGGCTAATACCTGCCCAGTATCATTCACATGAAAATAGGCAGCTTCACCTACTCTAAGTAGGTCTTCTCTCAACAGCACATTGTGGAAGGGGATGCAACTCCTGGTGCTTATAACCTCACATACAACCAACTCAGAGTCTTTTATTGGGTTGACCCGTTTCTCTGTTACATTTTAACTTGACAATGACAGCAGATAATTTTAATGAAAGGACAGTCAATGGGGAAAACTAAGATTTATCTTTGCTTTACTGAATCCTGCTCTTTTATTCTTCAAAAACCTTTTCTCGGGTTCGCCTAGTATCCTGTTTACACTCCTCCCGAGTCTTTTGAACATAATTAGAAGTTTATTCCTTGTTTTCTGTTTAGGATTGGGTTTCCGGTTCCTTCTAAAGTCAACTTCACTTCTATACTTGTAATATCTCCACCTAAACTCTGAAACTTTTACTAATTATTTATATATTTTCTCTCCAGTAGGAGTAGATAGGTTCACTTATCATCGGGTTCACCCACCTCTCCAGTCTCTTGAACAGTAGTTGAGGTTTATCCTCTGTTTCCTGTTCATGATCAGGTTTCTGGTTCCTTCCAAATTCTACTTCAACTCTAATTCTAAAGTCTCTGTCTGATCTCTGAAATTTTATATACTATCCATTTATTTTTATCAGTGGAAGTAGGTAGGTTTGCCTGTCATCTGGATCACACTCCACCCAGGTCTTTTGAACATAATTAGAGGTTTATTCCTTGGTTTCTGTTTAGAATTAGGTTTCCAGTACCTTCTAAAGTCTACTTCACTTCTATACTTCCAACATCTCCACCTAAACTCTGAAACTTTTACTATTTATTTTTATATTTGTTTGTCTCTAATAAAAGATATGTTCAACTATTGTCCGGTTTACACACCACCCAGTCTTTTGAACATGAGTAGAGGTTTAATCCCTGTTTCCTATTCAGGATCAGGTTTCCGGTTCCTAGTAAATTCCACTTCAACTCTATACTTCTAATGTCTCTGTGTGATCTTTGAAATTTGATTTTATTCTAATAATATCTTCTGAATTTTCTTTGCAATCATTCTCGCTGTGTTCACTTCATTTGCAACAAAAATGGTATCTCAAAAAACTTCACAGAACTAAGGGAAATTCACCAAAGAAAATTTCCTTGAATGACAAAATTTCCAAATAGTTAATTTTTCAGTTGATTATTATATTTTATTATAATCATTAAAATAAATACTTTTTAATAAAAAGAAAGGAGAAAAAAAACTTTAAAAAGTTATAATCAAAATCTTTGGACATGAGAAAACTTAATCACTTTTGCTGGAAGTGTATGACTCCAGCCATTAATATAGTTGAGGTCATTGACAAAAAGTATATTCTCAAAATATGTCAAAAAAACCCATATAATACAATCTTAAAAGAATGAAACACATGTATGTTCATCTTATCTTTGTTACTGCACGTCAAGAGTGCCTTCTCTCGACTGAGAAAAACACTGGTGTTATATAACTCTCCCAGACCCACACTGACTATTAGCTAATACTTGCCTAGTATCATTCACATGTAAATAGGCAGCACCACCTACTCTAAGTAGAAGGTCTTCTCTCAACAGCCCATTGTGGAAGGGGACACAACTCCTGGTGCTGATAGCACCACATACAACCATCTCAGAGTCTTTTAATGGGCTGATTTGATTCTGTGTTACAAGCCTGATAGACAAATTCAGTAATAACTGCTAACCCATCATTGACTGACCTAGAGTAATTAAAGCCATATTATTTATCTGAAAGAGTGTCATGTGAAGTGAGATTTGTAACCAGTTTAGAGTTAATTTGAGCGTCTGGTACAATGTTTTATGACCTGTTTTTATCTTATGGCTCACTTGAACCTATATTTAAACTTCCACTACAAAACTTAAATTATGATGATCAAAAAAGAGTTTAAAAAAAAAAAAGAGTATGATTTATTTATTAACACAATCAAAACGGTTTATTATAATCTATATATATAAAAAACAGGATGTCTGTGTGTCTGTCTGTGTGATACCTTTTCACTCGAGATCCAGCCAACCAATTTTGACCAAACTTGGCACATTCATTGTACAATGTAAGAGATAGGTTTTTAGCATAAAAAAATCAATAATCAATAAAGCCTATCAAAAATCGATAAATTTAACTTTTTTCATTCAATTTTTTTCAAACTTGGTATGTAGGTTACTTACATCACGATGAGCTCAATGATACCTCATGTTTATTTCTACACCAATGCGTTCAGCAAAAAACTCTGAAAAACAAAAAATCAATTTCAGCACAAATTTTAAACTAAAAACTCCTTCAATTTTCAGGCAATCTAATACAAACTTCACTCAATTGTAGCCAACAATAAGTTGATTGTTTAACAGTCATTCACCTTGATAAGTGAGTCCACCCATATAGTGAAAACATGCATAAATAGCTAAAAATTGTGATTTTTACTGGTTTCTTATTTTTCGTTGATCTCTCAACCAATTTTCATCAAACTTAACAATTTCTTTATAAATGTATCCTCTTTTACATCCCTGGTAGCATACTGACAAATTGAATTTATAAAACTCCAAAATAATTGTGGTTTGAAGTGGGTCTTCATGTTGCCTGTTTTACCCCTTCATATCCTCAGTTAACTTCAATTGAATAAATACAGACTACTTCTGTTATGTCAGTAACTGCATTAATTCAAAATGTTTTTTAATGAAAGTACTTTAAAGTAATTGAAGAAGATAGACTCTGTTACATCTAAACATGATGCTGTTTTTGCTCCATTCTAATTGAATGCTTTTTCTGATCAAACAGTTTTTGCTTTTATCAAAGTGTTTTAGAACGTTATCAGCAAGCATACCCAGCGTTGCCAGGGAATAAGAAAAATGGCAATTCACTATAAATTTTTATGATAGTTTATTGAATTGTTGTAAAACACCTTTGTCCTGTATAGTATGTTATTTACAACCAATTAAAGAAGATAGACTCTGTTATAACTAAGCATGTTGTTGTTTTTGCTCAAGTCTAACTGAATGTGTTTTCTGATCAATCAGCTGGGAATGACTGCTAGTTTATAATAAAATGATAATAATTGAAATTCTTCAAAATTTTCTGTTTATTATGATTTAACATTTAATGAGATATCTGAGCTTGACATTTTTTAGACTATCTTCTTTGCAAGGTTGAATTTTGGACAGGCATACTTTCAAATCTTCTTCCATGGATTCTAGCCATGACTGATTTTTTTTTTAATCTTGTTTATTGCAGAAAAGCTTTGCGTACTTATTGTGCTTTGGACTTCTTTCAAAAAGGATTTAATTAATTAGTTTTTAAAATAAAATTTGTGGCACACCTACAGTCCTCTCACGGTACACCTGTTGAAAATCACTGCAAAATCAGGTAGACGAGTTGAGGTGAGCAGCGATCAAATGAAAAAACATACCTGAGCACATTCAACGGTATACAATGTACAGGAGATAACCAGTATTCTGAAAATATTTAAATGAAGCGCTGAAAATTACTTGGTTATATGAATCTCCTTGATTTATGACTTTTATATAAGTTAAGCAAAAAAAGCTTCTATCTAACCATCTCCCTTCAGGATCTATGTGATCGCGGCATTCCACAACTTCCTATTCTTTGTAGCTTTGTCTTTAGACCATCTGTGGGGTTCAGCGTACCCGGATTAAAGGAGAATTTAACATTTTTGCCCACAAAATACAATGCAAATTTTAAGAAGAAACAACACAATAAGGAACGTTTGTAGAAAATAGAAAATTGTATATTTATTTTCTTGTGAATAGGGTAAAAAAGGATTAATGCTTCAGTTCATTTAAGCAAAAATGTGATTTTTGCAAAAACGTCCGTGTTTGCTGGCTTTTAACAGAGTAGCAGATTAATGTCTGTT
>OZ010597.1:86395771-86408271 GCA_963932145.1 Acanthosepion lycidas
GCAGGCTGTATTCTCAGCGTACAAATTTCCTTGCATCTTCTATGACAAATAACTCGATTTATCGTCTTCAGCTTTGGGTTAACGAACAAATACATATTCTTATATTTCTTGTCCGGAGTTGCCTGGGATGAATCACACAAGTTCCATCATTATCTAATGAGTCTCATCTTTCTGTTCATAAGTTATCAGTGCTTCAATTTCGAGTCTTGCTCCTTCAAAGACAAGACAGCAACTGACTTCCAAGTAATTTTCTAATTCGCACGTGTCCTGCATTTTGGCGCGAACTCTAGCTCCTGCTGTTTCATGACCTTACGTCAGTCCCCTGTCTAGCTTCTGTCTAGACGTCTGTTGCTATGGGTAATTGGATCAGTCAACCTCTTGACTTGCTTTCCCAAAATGTCTCAAGACTCCCACGTGACCTCTTCTGTTGTCAGGCGGAGATTAACCTTAATATATGCGTGTATGCGGGTTTGGGCTATCTTCATCCGTCACATGGGAGAATCCAGAATCTAGAATTTGGTGGCTTGAATCTACTCTTCCTGCTGCTCCTGCTGCTTGTTATACTTGGCTGTACTCACAGTAGCTTCTTTTTCTTACTACTACTGCTGAATCATTATTTCTCTTTATTTATTGACAGCTCCCATATTGTACTTATTTCTATACTAGGCCTACTAATGAAGTTTTCATAGCCTAGCATATATCCTGATTCTTTCAGATGTTTGACTTTTTAGTGTTCTTCTAGGTCTAATAAATTTTCATTCCACAGGGTTTGGTGACTATGCTTTTCCTCCCATACATGGTCAGCCATGCTGGATTTCATTGTCTCAACCCATTTTTTTTTTGTCTTTTTTTTCTGGTGATAATTTATGCTAATCCCTGAATTTGGACTTATAACCATAATTTGCACCAGTTTGGCTTCAAAGATTATATTCTGTTAGCAGACTAAAAGAAACGGTCAAACATTTTTATTGGTCAGTATTAGAAAAGAAAATAAGTTTATATTGCCATTTCTAATTAATTTGCACCAGTTTGGCCTGAGAGATTATCTTCTGCTCACAGACTGAAAGAAATGATGAAAAATTTTCATTGGTCAATTTTATAAGAGAAAACAACTCTATATTGATCCCATTGCATTGCTTTTGAAGTAAAAAGATCCAATGAAAAAAAAGAAAGAAAAAAAAGCCTATTCCTTTGATTCTCAAGAGACTAATGCATAAATATGGTGCTTTGTATCTGTAAGTGCTACACAGCCAATTAATGCGTTATTAGCCATTGATATTTTTATTTCCAATGGAACGATAGCTGATCAATAGAATATTAAGAACTGAACAGAACTGGTTATTTGTTTGCATTTTAAAAATGCCAGCAGAAACCTTTATTCAACCCAAGCACAGAAGCCTCAAGAGAAATTGGACTATTCAATTAATCTAGGACAAATTGATGGATATTTTATTAGAAAGAAAATCATCCATATTCAGTACTATTCCAAAAGTTTCAATTCAAACCAAATTCAGCTAATTTAGAATAATTCATTGTTTTTGTCTGAATTTTTCAGACAAAGAATAATAATAATAATAATTATTATTAGAATTTATACTCACATAAAATCACCTGCATACAGATAGAAAATGAATTTAGACTTAGCCAGGAAATTTTTCTTGCTGGAGTCGATCCTTCAAATCTACAAATCAACCATTCACCCTTGCATGGAGTATTGCTGCCATATATGGTCTGAAGCCCCTTCTGTTTGTCTCAAGGTCCTTGATGATATCCAAAGATGGATATGCAATGTAATTGGCCCTGATCTGGCATCTTGTCTGCAGCCACTCTCTCACAGATGTGCCGTCACCTCCCTCTGTTTTTTTTTTACCAATAATTTCATGGTAACTGCTCCGATGAGCTGCTTTCACTGGTTCCCAGACTTCATGAATTTAAGCGTTCTACTAGGCTGGTATCTCGCTCTTGCCCTTTCACTGTTGAAACTGTTAAATGTAACCGTCTCTTCTACTCCAATAGCTTCATATCTCACACCTCTCGCCTGTGGAATTCCCTCCCATTTCCTTGTTTCCCTGATAGCCATAATCTCCGACTATTCAATTGTAATGTCAATCAACGTCTCCAGATGCCTTGATCTATCCCCTATCCTTCTCTTCATCCTTTCCTCTATCACTCATATTTGCTCTCACTCCAACTGTCTGTAACCCCTTGTGTGCTAGTGGCTTCCTACCTTGCTTGGGGTGAAACGCTTATAAAAAATACAAAAAAATACAAAAAATAAAAAGTGGCATAAGACAAGGACTTTATCAGCCAGATTTCTTCTCTGATGTTGACCAATAAAAATGTTTCACCGTTCCTTTCAGTCTGCTAGCAGAATATAATTTTCAAAGCCAAACTGGTGCAAATTAAGGTTATAATATCAATTCAGGGATTGGCATAAATTATCACAAAAAAAAAAACACACAAAAAAATATGAGGAAATGAGTTGAGACAATGAAATCAGGTATGGCTGACCATGTATGGAGGGAAAAGAGTAGTCACCAAACCCTGTGGAATTAAAACTTATTAGACCTAGAACATTAGAGAGTCAAACATCTGAAAGAATCTGAGACTATGAAAATTTCATTAGTAGGCCTAGTATAGAAATAAGAACAAAATGGGAGCTGTTCTGAGACAAGAGTCGTACCAGGAATCATTATTGGCAGCCACAGTCTTAACAACATAAGATATCTTTCTTATCTTACTTAGTGTTTATTTTAGATGGTGTGATGGATGGACTAATGAAAGTTATACTTTTCAAAATGTATTTCTGATAATATTTTGTCCTTTAAAACATATTGTTGTGGAAATATTTTTTTAATTATCAAAATTGATGTATATTAGCTTTTAAATTATTAGTTCATTTTAACTTCAATAATCACAATGCACACACAAACACACACACACACACACATATATATATACATAAACTAGGGTTGAATAGGGATTTGGGTGTTTTAAATCTTTATAAATATTTTAATAGTTAAGCAATTTTTTTTTAGATATAGTTAAAAAAAATTTTTTTAAACAACATTTAAAATATTTATGACAGATTTAAGTTAGGAATATCCGAACAATAACGTTCCATATCACGTGACGTCCGCGTCTCGCGAAGGACGCTACTTGCTAACAAACAGTAATTTTAATTTATTTGTAACAAACAGTTATTTCCGATGAAAGATTGAGGACAATTTGAAATATCAAATATATATATATATATATATAAATAAATAAATAAATACTTTCATAAAATAAAACATTTAATTTTTTTAATTTGCAACTTTTTCTATATATATATATATATATGCAAAATCCACAGCTGCATATACACACATGTATATTTTTTGAATAAAAAATTCCAAGAGGATAGAATCCAGGTAGAACTCAATGTCCAGGACAGAGTAAGGATATAATAAAAATATTAGTGTTTAAGCCTTTTTATTATATATATATATATATATATATATATATATATATATATATATATATATATATATACCAAATGTTTTCAAAATCTTGACTGTTGTTTTAAATATACTGGACATATTTAATGTTTATGAGTTATACTAACAATGAAGAAAACATACAAATTTATATTTCACTGCTATTAGTAAAATTAATGACAGTCATCAAACTAAAATAAAACAAAAAATGGTCTTCCGCTTTGTCATTAACTTTCCTAGTATTGTTCTGGTAGATAGAAAAATTATGTCTGATTTTGTCCCATCCGACTAATATAAAATTAGAAAGTCAAAAATAAAAATATAATGATATTAAATACTAATATAAATTTTTGAAGTTTTTCTTATCTTTCATATTAAAATATATTCCCTGTGATAAGAAGATGAGGGTCTGCCTATTTTCATGAGTTGCATATTAAATAGAAGAGAGCCACTCCTGGCACAGACCATTCATTCCCATTTTTTAATGGGATGTCACCGAACAATTTGTTCTTTGCAAAAACGGCCTTACTTCTTCTTTTATATTCACAAAGAAGGTTGATGAGGAAGAAAAAAAAAGAAAAAAATTAGAAAGAGGAGCAGAAAGAAAAGGAAGAAGGAAAACACAGCAGATGGAAGATGGGGAAGAACAAATTAACGAGATAAAGATGAAAGAAAGAATGAATGAAAGAAAAAAGAATGAAAAACAGAAGAAGAAAGTGAATGAAAGAAGACAATGAGTGGAAGAAAGAATGAATGAAATAAGAAGAAAAAGGAAGAAAGAATGAATGAAAGAAGAAGAAAAAGGAAGAATGAATGAAATAAGAAGAAAAAGAAAGAAAGAATGAATGAAATAAGAAGAAAAAGAAAGAAAGAATGAATGAAATAAGAAGAAAAAGAAAGAATGAATGAAAAGACAATGAGTGGAAGAATGAATGAAATAAGAAAAAGGAAGAATGAATGAAATAAGAAGAAAAAGGAAGAATGAATGAATGAAATAAGAAGAAAAAGGAAGAAAGAATGAATGAAATAAGAAGAAAAAGGAAGAAAGAATGAATGAAATAAGAAGAAAAAGGAAGAAAGAATGAATGAAATAAGAAGAAAAAGGAAGAAAGAATGAATGAAATAAGAAGAAAAAGGAAGAAAGAATGAAAGAAAAAAGAAGAAAAAGGAAGAATGAATGAATGAAATAAGAAAAAGGAAGAATGAATGAATGAATGAAATAAGAAGAAAAAGGAAGAATGAATGAAATAAGAAGAAAAAGGAAGAAAGAATGAATGAAATAAGAAGAAAAAAAAGAATGAATGAATGAAATAAGAAGAAAAAGGAAGAATGAATGAATGAAATAAGAAGAAAAAGGAAGAATGAATGAAAGAAGACAATGAGTGGAAGAATGAATGAAATAAGAAGAAAAAGGAAGAATGAATGAATGAAAGAAGACAATGAGTGGAAGAATGAATGAATGAAATAAGAAGAAAAAGGAAGAATGAATGAAAGAAGACAATGAGTGGAAGAATGAATGAAATAAGAAGAAAAAGGAAGAATGAATGAATGAAAGAAGACAATGAGTGGAAGAATGAATGAATGAAAGAAGACAATGAGTGGAAGAATGAATGAATGAAATAAGAAGAAAAAGGAAGAATGAATGAAAGAAGACAATGAGTGGAAGAATGAATGAAATAAGAAGAAAAAGGAAGAATGAATGAATGAAATAAGAAGAAAAAGGAAGAATGAATGAAAGAAGACAATGAGTGGAAGAATGAATGAAATAAGAAGAAAAAGGAAGAATGAATGAATGAAAGAAGACAATGAGTGGAAGAATGAATGAATGAAATAAGAAGAAAAAGGAAGAAAGTGAATGAAAGAAAATAATGAGTGGAAAAAAGAATGAGTGAAATAAAAAAAAATATAAAGAAAGAATGAAAGAAAGAAAGAAGAGTAAAAATGAGAAAAAGTAAACTTATCACCAATCCTTATTGAATCGATTCTTAAAGAATCTAATGTATGTTTATCTAAAACGAACAATGTGTAAGAAAAAACATTCCTAAATGCTTTACCAGACATAACGTCTACTAGATGTACATCCACTTGCGAATATACATTATCATCTGTATCCGACAGACGAACTAAAATTATTACATACTTAAATATATAAAGCAGTATTTATGGATTTTCAGTTAAGCTTGCAATCTGTTTATTTTTCAAAACTTCAAATGAACACGCCATCTCTCTTAAATTCAGAACACTAAAAATTTTACTAACATTTGTTTAACAAGTCGAATGCATGTCAAACATGATTAACCAATGAAAATTAAACAACACAAAAGTAGAAATACCAAAATTTCTTTCCTCTTTTTGAACATAACTCATTTTTTGATAAAGCTTTAATAAAAGTGAAACATGTCAGATTGATAACCTTTTCCTATTTATTTGTTCTTTATTTTTTCATTCTCTCAGATTCTAATCCATATTTGACCGTCTAAATTTTTAATTCCTACACAAACTCAGTCTATACCAGGGTTGAATACGACTGACAAATTTTTCGGCAGATGAAATAAGCCTATTCCCCATATGAGGTAATTTTAGATTTTATTGTGTATTTTATATATATATATATATATATATATATATATATATATATATATATTAGGTTGGTGCAAAAATAATGTCGTTTTCTCATATATGTTACTATGGGAGAAAACGACATTATTTTTGCACCAACCTTATATATGTAAGCAAATATATGGATATAGATCTGACAGTATGAAGAAAAATATACGGAAAAAAACAAACAAAAATCCTTATATGCAATTATGCTGTTTTAATGTTAATATAATGTCAACGTCGGACGTTTCGGTCTAATAAACCATCTTCAGGACATATTCATAAAACATAATTAACATTAGACTATATTTTAATTCAACATGAAAAGACGATGGACATAAGAGTAAGACTAATCAAAACAGACAACTGAAATTTTTCAAGATCAGCGTTCCGTTTCAAAATGATCACGTCGGCGTAGTTGTGAAAACGTATTCCTAAAATATAGTATTTTGAATGAAAAATGAAAAGAATTTTATTTTAATCTAAAACTTATATGTACGTTTGTTGAGCATTAATCTTGCTAGAAAAGGGGAAATATTAAAGAAGCTGGGTCTAGTATTCACCGTGCTTGAGATAGATATTATGCCTGCCTCATAAATCCATCTAAGATTTTTATTATGAATATATATATATATATATATATATATATATATATATATGGTATAAAATGACAATTGGAAAAAAATCTTAGATTTTGCTGATGTGTTTCGTCTTCCGACTTTTTCAAGGCAAAAATGAAATCGAAATGTTTTTGTTATAGTTACATTAAAAAATCCAAATTTAAAAAGATAGACGCTTCTGTCTAAGCCTTTTTTTTCTGATTAATGTAAATTACCTTTATAGTAAGGGATTTTTTTTTCCATGTCAACAATATAGTTAAATTCCCAGATCAATCCTTCTTCAGGTGGTTGGAATTTCAAACTGAACCCTTTATTTCGCTCACTGGAGTAGACTGTTCTAGTTCCACGTGTCATGTTTGATGGATGTCAGTTATCAGTTATCTCCTGCTAATTTTCCTACTGAAAGTTCTCCACTTAATCAGGTATTGAACTCACACTCTTTCTCTTTGGGTCCTGTCACAGGATCTAACCAACACCTTTATCCACTGTGCCATGTGTCCTTGAAGACATCTGGGTATGAATTTTATAAACCTAATGTCTTCAGCAAACATTTTTACCAGTGCTCATATTGCAATTTTACTGTTATCATTCCATGTTTTTACCAGAGCTCATATTACAACTTTGTTATCATTGCTTTTCTCTGGCACTCCTTATTACTAGTTCCCATATTGTAGCCGCAATGAGTATTTACAATATGAAAACAAAACTATTTACAAGAAACCAAACAAATTAATGCTAGTAATAAAACTACCTCACAATCCTTAAATGTGGCAGAATCATCAGTTAACTGGATCAAATCAATGCGAGACTTTAATACTATAAAACATTCATTCATCCCATGCACTTACTCAAACACAGCAATAAATACAAAGATCACACCCAAAATAAAAGGCACCCCACATCCACCAGAGAACTGAAGACTCTGATCACCTAAACGGGAGAGGGAAGGGGAATAAAACTAAAGAAAATAGGGACAGAAATAAAAGTTGTCATGGAAGTATTTATAGAAAAGACAAAGTATGGCAACTTTATGGGCAGTGGGGGAAGGAATATGTGTTTGTGTTTATTTTGAATAGGATTGATTTATGAGCACATATACACTTGCATTTTTCTCATGATACAAATCATCCTTTTTATAAACAGTCAGTAATTCTTCTATTTTAATCATAATCAAAGTTGTTAATCTTATCAAAATCAAAGTCATTAATCATCTTAAGCAAATGTTAAGCCTTTTTACATCGCATGTATTATGCTGATCCCCAACTGTGTCCTAAAATTCCTATTCGCCACCTTAATGACAGTGGATGTATTTTAGTCCTAACTATATTAGAATATTCTTTGTACCACTATTTATTTTAACTATTTTCACTTCTCAGCAATGTTTATTCTTTTAAAAAGCAATGATTAGAGTTGTAATAAAACCTAAACACATGAAAGTGAATTTATACATTTTCTTTCTTCCTGAGAATTGACAACAAAAATATTAAACATTATTTATTTCCACTATTTATTATACCGAACTTTATTTGCACTATTTACATTATTCAGACTATTGTCCTCATCTTTGTCGCCATATTTATTACAACATTTCATCTGTTGTACACTCCGGCCTTCTTCAGGTGGTTGGAATGTTGAACTGAACCCTTTATTTCACTCACTTGGGTAGACTGTTCTAGTTCCACATGCCATGTCTAATAGATGTTAATTATCAGTTATATCCTGTTAATTCCCCTCTCCAAGTACTCCATCACCTTAACCAGGTATTGAACTCACACTCTTTGGGTCCTGTCACTGGATCTAACTAACGCCTTTATCCACTGTGCCATGTGTCCTTGAAATAAAGGGTCAAGTTCAATATTCCAACCACCTGAAGAATGCTGGAGCGTACAACGACCGAAAATGTTGTAATAAATATGGCGACAAAGATGAGGACAATAGTCCGAATAATTTAAATAGTGTACATAATACCTCATCTCAAAAATATAGACAGATACTGAAAGGCCGAAACGTTGTAATAAATATGGCAACAAAGATGAGGACTATAGTCCGAATAATATAAATAGTGTACATAATACCTCATCTCAGAAATATAGACAGATACCGAACTTTATTATTGAACTTTATAAAATGGTAAACATTACGGGTTTTCTTACAGTTTGTTCACCTATTTTAAACTGCCTGGGTAATACTATAAACTACACCCAACAGCAAGGCCTCTGATCAGGAGGTTTTGTGGAGCGTGGAACCACCTCTTAATTGCTGGTGTTCCCACCTCTTAATTGCTGGTGTTCCCAGGTTCACCCTGACCTGGGGTGGTATCACCTGTTAAGGTCCCAGCTATGGGCAAATAGTTGACCCCCAAACTTGGGTCAAAACATTATGAATGTGTAAAAATAGGTTCTAATACCAGCAATGGTTTTTTGAAAAAAAAATTATTATCAGCAATACTTTTAAAAAAAATATTAACAGCAATACATTTTTGGAAAAAGTATTACTTGCAATAAAAATCTTGTCGGCATTAATAGCTCATAGAGGTTGATATGCCATGAAGCAAAACAAGCCAAACCTATTTTAATAATTTTGTAGATGTTTATAAATTTATAAATAAAATGTTTTCATATTTATTTATCTTTGTAAATTGGTAAATGATAAATATTGCATTGCATTAGTTTTAATTGTATTAGTTTTTAGAATATTGTAAATATAAAATTATTCTTGTAATCAAACGCTCTAATAAATAAATAGTGATTAATATTTTTTTGGTAAATTCTCAAAGAACAAAAAAAATGTATAAATTTACATTCACCATATGTTTATGTTTTATTACAGTTCTAATCACCACCCATCCTGTGTATGACGATAAACTACACCCGTGTCCTGGGTATGACGATAAACTACGTCCAACAGCAAGGCCTTTGATCAGCAGATTTTGAGGGGCGTGGAACTAAATTGCTGGTGTTCTCAGGTCCACCCAGACCTGGGGTAGTAGCACTTGTCAGGGTCCCAGTCACCCCCTGCTGCCAAAAGGGGGTCAGAATACTATGAAAGTATAAAAATATGTTTTAATATCAGCAAAATCTTTTGTAAAGATTTTTTACCAGTAATAAATTAAAAAAAAATATATATTACTAGCAATAAAAATCTTGTTGGCATTACATAAACTATTGAGGTTGATATGCTGTAAAATAAAAAAAAAAACAAGCAAATATATTCATTGCTTTTTAAAACAAACATTACCTGCAGAGTGAAGGTGATTTAAATAATAGCAGTGTCAATGGAAAAACAGTCCTTTTGACACTTTGTCCAAGTTTGTCAAAAAAGGCATTTGCTAAGAATTACAAGCCAAAATTGCTTTTGGAAAAAAAAATAAGTTGGTAATTCTCCATTTGTCTTGACCTTCTGAATTTCAGTTTCAAGTATTTTTGGTCAGTATTCATTTCAAATCCCAGACGTCCGTTAAATGACGAATATGGAATCCTACTTTTCATCCTATTAACTTTTCTGCATGACATTTACTTGCCTTTTCAAAACTTGACTTGGTTTGCTTTCAGCAGATTGTTCTTTTTTTATATTTCTTGGGGAATAACTGACATTTTTAGGCTATCAATAAAACTTTTATTGTATTACATGTTTTGTTTTTTTTCCTGTAGACAACGTTTCATAGGCAGAATGATATTCATTCCCAGAAAAATATCATAAGAGTCATTAAAAAATGAATACTTGTTCATCCAGTGTGTAGAATTAACTCACTATTACAACTCCATCTCTAATTACAAATGGCAGTTATCCTCAAAAGCAGAAGAAAATGGCATACAATTGAAGACTATCTTTGTGTAGTGTATGCTCGTAATATAAATCCAGACACAAGATATTCAGAGTCAAGGGACAACTTTGGAGACACTTCATTTTGACTTTCATAATCAATGTGTTTGATTTTATTTATTTTAAGTGTGTGGGTGTGTAAATTGCACTCAAACTGGAATCCATCACAACTCCCTCTCTAATTATAAATGGCAGTGATCCTTAGAAGTAGAAATGAGCTGCAATGAAAGTCTACCTTTGCTTAATGATATGATGGTGACATAAATTCAGACACGAGACATTCCGACCCAATGGACAGCAAAGGAAATAGCTTCATTTCAGCTTTTGTAAACAGTGTGTTTGTCTTCAGTTTTTGACTTCACAAGGTCTGATAGGAAGGCCAGCACATATGTCAGGTGAAGATAGTCCTAAGAACATACAGGTACAAGTCCTGATGTAATATATATGGGATAAAAAGTGCATGCTCTCTCAGAGCAAGATGTGACATTCTGAAACAAATAGATGTCCAAGAAAGGCTGGAGAATACAGAACCAAGACATTGTGATATGACAAAAATTATTTCAAAGTAATTTAAATTCAATATATTGTTTTTTAATCTTTTAGGAAGACAGTGGGAATTTTAAGACACCTATTTGGTCATGAAAAGACAGAGGTAAAAATACCACATGACAAATTGTTTAAGCTTCACAAAATCATAAATTTATATACATATACACATATATTGGTACAGAATGAGGGATTGCTACATATTAATGCATTTAGCAGTCAATGTGTCAGTTATAGAATAATATTTAAGAAAGACGGGAAGAGTATGAGCAAGCTTAGAAATGTGTTTATAATTTTATATCTTATCTCTTACTTAGTTTGGTCTGCCATGAATCTTGCTTGTGGAGATGGTGTTCTTGCTTGAGTTCAGCTTCATAAATTCTGGTTGTTTGGAAGCTATGTCTTTCTCAGTCTGCTCGCTTTGTAAAATGGTTAGAGGACTCTGTTCAGAAGCAATGGTTTTTATGTCTGCCAACTTTGTAAATGGTTGAAGGATGTCCTCTATTCGGAAGCTATGGTCACTGCCTAAGTCTGCCCGCTTTGTAAATGGTGGTGGACGTCCTTTCTGTTTGGAATCTACATCTTGTCTCCCCAGGCTCAATCTCTCCCATGTGCCAGTGTTTAATCACTGAGGGGCGATAACTTATATTTTCTATCATTGTTCAGCCTTCTACCATGAGTCATTATTATCAATGAAAGAGTTGTTCAGATTAAAACCCAGATGCTTGTTGTCTTTATCTGGCTGAGAAATTCTGAGCCCTTTCTCATTCTCTGGAATTCTGCGGCCTTTCCCATTCTCTGGAATTCTGCGGCCTTTCCTACTCTCTGGAATTCTGCGGCCTTTCCCACTCTCTGGAATTCTGCGGCCTTTCCCACTCTCTGGAATTCTGCGGCCTTTCCCACTCTCTGGAATTCTGCGGCCTTTCCCACTCTCTGGAATTCTGCGGCCTTTCCCACTCTCTAGAATTCTGAGCTCTTATCACCAGCTCATGAGTTTTTCAGACTAATTTTAGCATTCTACTTTTTGGTGTATATGTTCTTTAGACTTCTTTATTCTCTGTCACCAATCTATGAATTGTTAAGACCAATAGTAGCTATATTTTGGCTGATGTATTCTTCAGCCTTCTTCATGCTCTGTGTAGATAATGAATGAGAAATGAGAGAGCAGAGTTTGATTTCCAGTCAGGTTCGTTACATTCACTTGTGAAAATACAATTGAGAAAGGTATGAAGCCATCACCTCCTCTCCAGCTATGGGTTAAATAGTAGGACCTGTGTCTGGAAAAAATCATCGTTATTCTAAAAACAATATTCATTCACAAAAGAAAGTTTATTCTTCCAATCTAAAATAGGTTTCAGCTTTAAATAACCTGCAAAGGGTTGATAAACTGTAAAAAAAACAAATCAATCACATGCTCTGACATAATTCACAT
>OZ010597.1:86410771-86415134 GCA_963932145.1 Acanthosepion lycidas
TGTTGCAAAAGTTTCTCAAAGTATAAGTTTTTTCAGTGATTCTACAAGCTCTTTTCCATTATTTTTTTTTTTTTTTTTTTTTTTTCACTCTTCTATCAAGTTCATTCCATGTTAATTCTGAGTGTGGCTTCAAACTTTTGAACTGTAGTATATATATATATATATATATATATATGGTTGGATAGATGTAGCTCTATCTCTGATATTGAGCGCTTTCTAATAAGTACCGCGCATATAATATATAAATAATTATACATATATATATATATTTATTTATATCTATATACACACACTTTTCACACACACACACACACATATATATATATATATATATATATATATATATATATATATATATGCCATGACAATATTTTGCCATACACTTAAAAGGATCACATGGCACACTAGCTGACGATAACTGGTTTAGGTTGTTAGAAAAACTTGTTAGCCATTAGTCAATGTTAAACATTGTAGGACTTTTACTCTGAGCATTAGTATCCATTATTTTTTTGCAGCACATGATTCAACAAGTGTTTTTTTTATTCATTACGCATCTCGATCCTCGCTCCTTATCTTGTTTTTTATTTTCTTTGACTTTATCTGTAAATTCAGTCTTTAACGTTATTATCGCACCAACTGCTTTTATTGGCTTTTTTTTTTTTTTAGTTAAATAAGATATAAAGTAATTGCTTGCATATAATTAATTTTCTTTGATAAATGACGGAGTAGAGTTTCTGAATAAAACCAATTTAATTACTACTCACGATTGGAAAATATAATTTGTAACATCTCATTATTTGATAACACATCATTGCTTTTAACTTGATTGGACCAGCCTTTTACAATTCCCTGTTCCCAAATTATTTTCTGTCCCTCCCCTGCCACTAACAAGTGAGCTTCTTGATTCTGTTTATCCGCAGGATTTAGTGGCTATTTTGATTTTTGTGGGTTGGCCAGTTCCTTAATAATACAGATTAAATTTCACTTTTGTTTATTTTTTATTTGGATTTAATGGGTTTATGGTTTAATGGGTTTATGGTTTAATGGGTTCACCAGCTTCATGGCATTGAAAATTATGTATTTTTGTAAAACAAAAATTTCTACAGTATCCGTCTATATTTCTGAGATGAGGTATTATGTACATTATTTACATTATTCCGACTATTGTCCTCATCTTTGTCGCCATATTTATTACAACGTTTCGGCCCTTCAGTATCCGTCTATATTTCTGAGATGAGGTATTATGTACACTATTTACATTATTCGGACTATCATCCTCATACTTGTTGCCATATTTATCACAACATTTTGGCCCTTGTACACTCCGGCTTTTTTCAGGTGGTTGGAATGTCGAACTGAACACTTTATTTACAAGAGGAGGACAACAACACTCAGAAAACAGTCTGCCTGCCTTATGTGAAGGGGTTATTGGAGAAAGTACAAAGGATCTGCAGTCCATAAAACATCACCTTCAAAAGCTGGACGACACTTCACAGATACCTCTCCCAAGTAAGAACCCCCCCCCCCCGAGAAGAACATGATTAAAGACTGCGCATACGGTATCCCGAGCAGCTATGGAAAGGAATATAAAGGAGAGACAGGCCACCCACTCAAGGTAATGCTTCAAGAACACCAAAAAGCTGTAACACGAGGTGAAGTGGAAAAATCAGGCATGGCTGACCACATATGGAGAGAAAAGGAAAATCACTACCCCCTGTGGGATCAGGTTGAAATCATAGACAAAGAACAACATTGAAAAATTTATAAGGAATCCGCACACATGCTAGGCCACAAAAATCTCCTGAGCCAAAACAAGCATAGAAATGAATACAATATGGGAACTAGTAATAAGGAGTGCCAGAGAAAAGCGATAATAACAACAAAAATTGCAATATGAGCTCTGGTAAAAAACATGCAATGATAACAGCAAAACCTGCAATATGAGCACTGGTAAAAAATGTTTGCTGAAGACATAAGTTTTATAATACCCAAAAATTCATACATAGATGTCTTCATGGCACAGTGGATAAAGGCGTTAGTTAGATCCAGTGACAGGACCCAAAGAGTGTGAGTTCAATATCTGGTTAGGGCAGAATTAACAGGAGATAACTGATAACTGACATCCATTAGATATACCCCAGCGAGTGGAATAAAGGGTTCAATTCGACATTCCAACCACCTGAAGAAGGCCGGAGTGTACAATGGCCGAAACGTGATAAATGTGGCAACAAAGATGAGGAAGATAGTCTGAACAATGTAAATAGTGTAAAAATTTCTACATATTCAGAAATTGTTATAATCATGGGTGTGTTATTAGGTCCTTTTGGGAAAATGCGGTATTTTGGGAAAATGCGGTATTTTGGTACATGTCTGGATTGAATGGAGAAGGAATGGTTCTTGTGGTGATTGTGTCATTTGTTGAAGTGAATGGGTCATGAATCAGGTTAGCTAGGAGTAGGATAGACAGTGTCAATCAGTCTTTTTTCCTCTTACCTCTTTGGCCTTGTGCCACATACAAATGTAATTATTTGTAAAATAAAGACATTGCTTTATTCTATTAAGGGAATAAAAGCAAAGAAGAAGACAATGGCGTAAAACTATCTTTTTGATTTAGAGTGAGCATAAAAGCATTACGTACAAATGTTCTTTTGCACTTATTTGCTGCCACCCGACCCCAGCACCATTCAGCTCTACAATTTGTTCTTACTTCATTGCAGTCTTTTCTATCATCAAGAGATAAGATTGCCTTTGATACTGATCCTCATTACAGGGTTAGACTCTTTCATTTGTCGGCAACCATTCCTCCTCCTTCTCTTTCGTATATCATGCAGTTCGCTCTACTTCTCTCTCATGTTATATAATTGTTTCTGTCTCTCTCTTTTTTTTTTTCTCTCTCTTTTTTGGGTTACATGATTCTCTTTCTCTCGTTGTCTTAACACAATTCTCTCTCTTTTGTGTTGCACTATGCTTTGAATTTCACTCCTGGGTTACATGATTCTCTTTCTCTCAGGTCACACACTTCTCTATTTCTCACACTCTCTCTCATCACACAC
Organism: Acanthosepion lycidas; assembly: GCA_963932145.1. Classification (NCBI taxonomy): domain Eukaryota; kingdom Metazoa; phylum Mollusca; class Cephalopoda; order Sepiida; family Sepiidae; genus Acanthosepion; species Acanthosepion lycidas. The sequence continues at coordinate 86,413,825 of OZ010597.1, forward strand.
TTCTCTTTCTCTCTCTCTCTCTCTCTTGTCACACACTTCTCTTTCTCTCTCTCTCTCTCTTGTCACACACTTCTCTTTCTCTCTCTCTCTCTCTCTTGTCACACACTTCTCTTTCTCTCTCTTGTCACACACTTCTCTTTCTCTCTCTCGTCACACACTTCATTTTCTTTCTCTCTCTCGTCACACACTTCTCTTTCTCTCTCTCTCTCTCTCTTGTCACACAATTCTCATTCTCTTTCTCTCTCTTTTCACACAATTCTCTTCCTCTCTCTCTCTTTTCACACAATTCTCTTCCTCTCTCTCTCTCTCTTTTCACACAATTCTCTTCCTCTCTCTCTCTCTCTTTTCACACAATTCTCTTCCTCTCTCTCTCTTGTCACACAATTCTCTTTCTTTCTCCCTCTCTTGTCACACAATTCTTTCTTTCTCCCTCTCTTGTCACACAATTCTCTCTCTCTCCCTCTCGTCACCCAATTCTCTCTCTCTCTCCCTCTCGTCACCCAATTCTCTCTCTCTCTCCCTCTCGTCACCCAATTCTCTCTCTCTCTCACTCTCGTCACCCAATTCTCTCTCTCTCTCACTCTCGTCACCCAATTCTCTCTCTCTCTCACTCTTGCCACACAATTCTCTTTTTTTCTCTCTTGGGTTAAACACTTCTCTTCGGTTACACAATTTTCTCTCTCTCCCTCTGTCTTAAGTTACACAATTCTCTATCCCTCTCTTTATCTTTGTTTACACAATTTGCTATCTCTCTCTCTCTCTGTGTTTCTCTTGAATTACACAGTTATCTCTCTCTCCCTCTCTTTTGTTCATGCCATCCTCTTTCTCTCCTGTTCTCTCTTTGTATCAGACAGTTCTATCTCCATCTTGTAACATACAATTATTTTTCTCTCTTTCTTGTATAGCACAGTATTCTTTTAATCTCTTCTCTCTTTATCTCTCTCTTTCTCACACAATTCTTTTCCTCTACCTTTTATTTATCACTCTCTTGCTCTCTCATATCATGTAATTTTATTTCTCTTTCTCTTTTTATCGTAGAATCTCACACTCTCTCTTATTGTAGAATCTCACACTCTCTCTTATTATAGAATATCTCTCTCTTCCTCATATTGTAGAGTCTCTCTCTCTCTTCCTCATATTGTATAGTCTCTCTCTCTCTTCCTCATATTGTATAGTCTCTCTCTCTCTCTCTTCCTCATATTGTATAGTCTCTCTCTCTCTCTCTCTTCCTCATATTGTAGAGTCTCTCTCTCTTCCTCATATTGTAGAGTCTCTCTCTCTTCCTCATATTGTAGAGTCTCTCTCTCTTC
>OZ010597.1:86420334-86452834 GCA_963932145.1 Acanthosepion lycidas
GGGGGGAGAAGAGGATTCATACCTTTCCCAAGGGTATGAGCATGTAAGTGAATGTAATGGATCAGACTGGAATTTGAACTCAGCTCTCCGATTCCTCAATCTCAGCCACTATCCATTCTCTCAATCAGCTATGGGTAAATAGAAGAGCAGACTGGGTTCTATAGCCTTGAGAGGCAACTGGTCTCTGAGAAAGTAACTCAATTCAAAATTGTATGTAGCCCTGTCTAAAGAAAGCATCATTTGCATTGGCTCGACGTTGAAAATTTTATGAACATTACCTTACGAAAAATGAGATGTAGTAGAGTGGAGGGCTGCTTATCATAGTTCTGGAGGGGCTATTTCATAGATTTGGTGGGTGGCAAGACCCTTGCATTGGCCCTGGTATGTTGGATACACCTTTTAGCCTTAGATGTTTTTTGTCTAGCGGCTCAGAATGAGGAATCGGAGAGCCGAGTTTTTTTTCTAGGAGAAAGTAACTCTGAATTCAAAACTGTAGCCCTGTTGTATCATATACTATCACAGCTAAAGAAAGATCGTTCACATTGGCTTGATAATCCTGACTACTGTTGAATGGTGATGATGATTTAATTAACACTTGGTCTTTTAAAAAACTTGTAATTAATAATGGGTGTTTTTAAAAACTATAATTAATAACAGATTTTTATTTTATAATTTATAACATAATTCCCCATGTATAATACACCTTTATCCTTAATAAACACCCCTAAAATTGTGCTGAAAGTGTGGGAAAATGCTTCTACTCATGTATAATACGCACCCCTTGTTTGGTAATTAAACCCTATAAATTGTACCTCTCCAGTTTCATTACAGCCAGCGTTTCCTACTCTTATTCAAACTGTAATTTAAGATATTTATCAAAATTTCTGATCATGATTCGAAAAGGAAACAGAAATACGTATATTGTGCCCACTGTGTAGACTCATTAACCTGTTTTTATTCAATAAAATGTACAATCTACCAGATCTGTATGTAGTTTTTCACAAGAAAATGGTTTTAAATACAGAATAATATTCTAATTTAGTTTTATGATAATTCTTATTTTATTTTACATTTGTAAGTATTGATAGGTACATATGATTGTATTTGACATCCTTATTTGACATCGTCGAATGTTAGTGTCAAATTGTCATGTTTGTGGTGAGTAGTCATTTCACAATTAAAATCAACTTACAAAATGGAATTGGTTTAAAAGATTTTTTCTGTAGCTGTGCATAATACACACCCCTAATTTTGCTTATTATTTTTTAGAAAAAATTGCGTATTATACATGGTTAATTAGGGTAATTGATACAGGATTTTACAGTGAGCATTAATATGTTAATAATTGTCCCATATTGAAATCATAGATAAGACTCATTAATACATCAGCCAGTTACATATATATATATATATATATATAATTTTTTTTTTTTTTTTTTTTTTTTTTTTTTTTTTTTAAGCATTTCACCCCAAGCAAGGCGGGAAGCCACGAGGACACAAGGGGTTACAGAAAATTTACAGCAAGATCAGATAGGAGTGATAGAAGAAAGGATCAGGAGGAGGGTAGTGGATAGATCAAGGCAACTGGAGATGTCGATTGACATTACACTTGAATAGCTGGAGATTATAGCTCTCAGGGAAACAGGAATAGGGAGGGGAGTTCCACAGGCGAGAGGTGCGAGACATGAAGCTATCGGAGTAGAAGAGATGGCTACATTTAGGAGTTTCGACAGTGAAGTGGTGAGAGCGGGATGCCAGACTCGTAGGGCGCTTGAACTCATGAAGTCTGGGAACCAGCGAATGCAGCTCCTCGGAGCAATTTCCATGGAAGTATTTGTAGAACAGACAGAGGGAGGTGACGGCACGGCACGTCTGTGAGAAAGTGACTGTAGACGAGATGCCAGAGCAGGACCAACTACATTGCATATCCGCCTCTGGAGCCTATCAAGAACCCCGAGGCAAACAGAAGGGGCACCAGACCATATATGGCAGAAAAAAGGTTTAAACGCTACTATTCCATGGTTATAATTTATTTAATATTTCTCTCTGTTAAATTTTAGTCCCCACTTCACCTTTAGGCCTTCCTATTCTTCTTTCATCTGTTACCCCTTCTCTAAAGTTTTCATTTCCTTCTCACACTTGTCTCACACTACCATACATACACTCAAACTAAAATTTTATTTTTTATACCCGGAGTTAGTTTTTACAATTTCTTTTTGAATACATACATACATACATACATACATACATACATACATATATATATATATATATATATATATGCTTTTTGAATATATATATATATATATATATATATATATATATATGCTTTTTGAATATATATATATATATATATATATATATATATGCTTTTTGAATATATATATATATATATATATATATGCTTTTTGAATATATATATATATATATATATATGCTTTTTGAATATATATATATATATATATATGCTTTTTGAATATATATATATATATATATGCTTTTTGAATATATATATATATATATATATGCTTTTTGAATATATATATATATATATATATGCTTTTTGAATATATATATATATATATATGCTTTTTGAATATATATATATATATATATATGCTTTTTGAATATATATATATATATATATATGCTTTTTGAATATATATATATATATGCTTTTTGAATAAATATATATATATATATATATGCTTTTTGAATATATATATATATATATATGCTTTTTGAATATATATATATATATATGCTTTTTGAATATATATATATATATATGCTTTTTGAATATATATATATATATATATGCTTTTTGAATATATATATATATATATATGCTTTTTGAATATATATATATATATATATATATATATATGCTTTTTGAATATATATATATATATATATATATATATATGCTTTTTGAATATATATATATATATATATGCTTTTTGAATATATATATATATATATATATATATGCTTTTTGAATATATATATATATATATATATGCTTTTTGAATATATATATATATATATATATGCTTTTTGAATATATATATATATATATATATGCTTTTTGAATATATATATATATATATATATATGCTTTTTGAATATATATATATATATATGCTTTTTGAATATATATATATATATATATGCTTTTTGAATATATATATATATATGCTTTTTGAATATATATATATATATATATATATGCTTTTTGAATATATATATATATATATATATATGCTTTTTGAATATATATATATATATATATATATATATATATGCTTTTTGTATATATATATATATATATATATATATATATATATATGCTTTTTGTATATATATATATATATATGCTTTTTGTATATATATATATATATGCTTTTTGTATATATATATATATATGCTTTTTGTATATATATATATATATATATATATATATGCTTTTTGTGTATATATATATATATATATATATGCTTTTTGTGTATATATATATATATATATATATGCTTTTTGTATATATATATATATATATATATATGCTTTTTGAATATATATATATATATATATATATATATATATATATATATATATATATATATGCTTTTTGAATTTGTAGGTCTGATGAATTGGATTGTAATTATGATTCCAATGTAATAAACTATAAGCATGGAATATTAGTGTTTAAGCCTTTTTATTATATACATATATATATATGTGAAAATATTGTAGAAAATAGTGAAGAAACTGGTTTGGTAAATAATCCAAAGTTCCTTAGTATTTTTGTAATTATTTTTAAAAAATAGTGCTCGATACGAAAGTAGAGCATAAATATAATTATTTATTTAAAAATATGATTCCAACTCGCTACATAAGAGGTCTCATGTTTCAAAACAAGAGCCGAAAACTTCAAAATAATATTTGAATTAACTTGAGTTAAAGTAGGCTCTGTTCCATCTTCAAGCGAAAGTTTTTCGCTTGAAGATGGGACAGAGCCTACTTTAATTCAAGTTAATTCAAATATTATTTTGAAGTTTTCGGCTCTTGTTTTGAAACATGAGACCTCTTATGTAGCGAGTTGGAATCATATTTTTAAATAAATAATTTTATATATATATATATGCTTTTTGAATTTGTAGGTCTGATGAGTTGGATCGTAATTACGATTCCAATGTAATAAATTATAAGCATGGAATATTAGTGTTTAAGCCTTTTTATTATATATATATATATATATATAATATATATATGCTTTTTGAATTTGTAGGTCTGATGAATTGGATCATAATTATGATTCCAATGTAATAAATTATAAGCATGGAATATTAGTGTTTAAGCCTTTTTATTATACTATTACTCTGTCCTGGACATTGAATTCTACCTAGATTCTATCCTCTTGGAAATTATTATATATTTATGTATTTTATATATATATATATATATATATATCATTTATGTGCCATGCGTGATACATACTTAGGCAATTATATATCTTTTGATACATGACTGATGAGGCAGATTTTTTCCCCACAGTATGTTGCCATTTCTTTCTGCGGTAGACCAGTTGCCATCCAAGGCTATAGAACCCGGTTTGTCCTGCTATTTACCTATAGCTGTATGGAGTAGAAGAGGATTCATACCTCTCTCAAGGGTATTAGCACATAAGTGAATATAATGGATCCGACTGGAATTTGAACTCGGCCCTCCGATTCCTTAATCCGAGCCACTATCCATTACTCCACTGTGTTCTACTACATTAATACATAGCATCCCTGAAATCCTGAACAGTGGGCATTAATAAAATTATGAATTGTTTGTTTCTGGCATTGAATATATTTAAGTGAAATGGCAAAAAGTAAAATTTCCGATAAGGGGAGACCTACTGTATCTTAAATGTAATGTAATGCCACACTATTCTCCTCCTTATTATCAACTGACAAGGAATTAGATAGGTAGTGTTCTTATTCTGTTGGCTTGATAGTTGTCTGTTAAAAGGAAATCATGAAACAAGCAAACTCTATGACAATACAGGGTACATCTGACCTCCAACTATTTCTAATGGCAACAACATATTCTCCTGTGGTTTATTGTTTCTTTTATAATCTTGAGAATAATGGCTGCTTTCAAAGTTGTTGTGGCAATTTGCTTGAAGTGGATGAATCGTGCAGAACGATGTAATGGAGACTGGTGAAGAGTGCCTGACAGCAGAGCACTCGGAGTAAATGAAGATTGCGTTAAGGTTGAAGAGGGGGTGTGTAAGAAGGTGGTAATAAAAGAAAAAGCAAAAAACTCATAACCTGGAAATGAGTGAAAATGCACGACTAATCTAAACGACTGTGAAAACTGTAAAGCAAAGTGGTTTTGTGTCAGAAACTAGAGATAAAATGTCTCTAGAATTTTATAACTTCTCCATTATAATCTCCCTCTCTGCCTCTGTATATATCTAACGACAAATTTGTTTTGTTTGTCTGCAGACACCAAAGTCTTGGAGCACATTTTGATTTCTGAAGAATCACAGAGAAATTAAAAGTTGCATACTACTTTTCAAAAATAATTTACTACTTCACTTCGGGCCTGATGGAATTTCTCTTCCTGAAGGGTTTTATGATATATATATATATATATATATATATGAAGAAATAGTTGTAAGGTATGCTATATTTATGGGATAAAGTGCTCAATATCGGAGATACAGCGTATGTAAATATGAATGAACATTGAAGCCAACACTCAGAGGCGACAGGCTGTTTCATGTCAGGTGCAATTGTCAGGCTGATGATTGCGCCTAGCATGAATCAGCCTGTCACCTGTGAGTGTTGACTGGAATGTTCACTTTTATATATATATATATATATATACAATTATTTATTTAAAAATTATAACATAAATATGTTGTAATATATATATATATATATATATATATATATATATACAATTATTTATTTAAAAATTATAACATAAATATGTTGTAATATATATATATATATATATATATACAATTATTTATTTAAAAATTGTAACAGAAATATGTTGTTATATATATATATATATATACAATTATTTATTTAAAAATTGTAACATAAATATGTTGTTATATATATATATATATATATATATACAATTATTTATTTAGAAATTATAACATAAATATGTTGTAATATATATATATATATATATATATATATATATATATATATATAATTATTATTTAAAAATTATAACATATTTATGTTATAATATATATATATATTATGAAATGGACAAAGTCCGACAATTATTTTAAGACATTTTTATATTTATACATTCTTTTTATAGATACAAATATTTAAGTAAATGCTCTGTTTATAATGTATTAAACAACATTTACTGGCCTGAAAGTTGGAGAAATTTTCATAGAAAATATTCGTTCTCCGACAGGAATTGAACCTGTATCCTATACGGAACCATCGTTTAGCCTGATGTTTCTTAACTGATCGAGTCACTGAGAATCATTTGATTAGCAAGGTCAATTTTACTGTTTTTAAACTTCAATCCTCCATGAATCTCTCACGTATATTCATATCTGCTCAAAGTGTATCCAAATTTAAACAAATGTCACACATTATGAAATGGACAAAGTTCGACAATTATTTTAAGACATTTTAAAAAATTATATGAAAATTTTTTCTATGAAAATTTCTCAGACATTCAGTCTGAGAAATTTTCATAGAAAAAATTTTCATGTAAATGTTGTTTAATACTGTTTATTATAAACAGAGTATTTATTTGTATAAACATAAAAACGTCTTAAAATACATATATATATATATATATATATATATATATATATATATCCAGGGCTTAAATGAGCAGCTCTGAATAGAGTCTTCCCAAAAACAGACTTCTGGCATAAAAGTACTCCATGCTACAAGAAAAGGCAAAGCTTTGGAATATTAATTCAGGTAACCAGGCTGCCAATGACTGGCCACTACTATTATTTTCATGTGCTTTCACACAATCATCAGGTGACCAGTGACTTGTTATAAGATGGATACCCTATATACCAGTGGGCGAGTTCAATTTGACAAGCAAACCAAACCTGCACAGTTGGAGGGGAGAGAGTACATCATCCAGCCAAGTTCTAAAATGGCAAAACAACAACAACAAAAAATTTTTTAAAAAAAATGTTTCCCACCTGGAAAGGCTTGCCAGTATAGCAGAAAGTGCTCAATAAAGTGAAACTAGTTCCATGGTGGAAAACATTGAATAAGTTTTAAAAAGAGGGAACAGGTCAGAAAAAAAGTGCATCAGGAGGTCACAACAGGAAGAGGGATCATCATTTCAACTTAGAGCGAAAGAAATAGAAAAGATCCAACTCAATTCCTAAGACGATCAGCACTTAAGAGAGGAGTTTCAGCTATGAAGGTCCAAAAAGCAGTGAAAAAAAACTTGAAAATGAAATTGTACATGAAACCTATGAGGCACCTTGTTATTCCAGGACAGAAAGTTAGAGGGTTAGAGAGGGTGGAGATATTCTTCAATAAGTTGAAAAATGATTCTGAAATATATATATATCTATATATATACTAGCAGCATGTCCCGGCATTGCCCGTACTTGGTTCAAAAATCGTTCGACTCATACAGCAATCGCTATCACTTGACTTAAAATATTTTTGCCCTTCCTTGTCTTTAAAGGAGTGCCCTTTGCCGTGCTGATGTTGCTACATGCCTTACTTCTTGCCTATCTCACACTGCGTTTTTTTTTTTAAGCTCTATACTAAACATTAAATCTGTTACGAAAAAAGAACTAAAAAAAATGAACACAAAACGATCAGCTTTAAAAAAAGACTCATAACTGGAAAAACCGAATGAAAAAAGAATGTTAACAACAAATACTTTTTCACACCCAACCCACTTCTGCGAAATCAGAATCAACATTGAGTTTAAGCAAGTGAATGAGCCAATTGGAGTAAAGTGCCATGCAGATTTAAATTTTTCCCACTTGTGACGAATGCAGCTATTGATTTTTTTTGCATGCTAGTTAACATTCGTGTCAGTTGGCTGTTGGCTCTCACACTGGCCAATAGAATCTTCCTGCTTAATCGTGGCAGCCAACTATAGGCTCTCACTCTGGCCGGTACAAAATGGCCGCAAACTACATGAAAACTGCCGTAGAAACATGAAAAAATCGATTATTTCCACTCTCGATGGGAGTTGGGAAATGCAAAGTTGGTCTTGGCCTTCCCACTAACTTGGAGCATGTGCATGTAAATTTTGGTGCAAATCCATCAAAAATTGTGGCTGTGCATTCATTACACACACACACATCCTGCCTTGTGTATATATATATATATATATATATATATATATATATATATATATATATATTGAACTTAATTTCAATCCTTCATAGGTTTCTGATCCTTAGCTATGATTAATTAATGATGAAAATGTCAGTTTTGTTTTTGATCTATTTCATCATGATTCTTTTGTTAAGCTTGGAGAGTAATTATACATTCTTATTGTTCAAAGTAGAGTCCAATAGTGTTATAAAAACTTGGAGAATTCCACTAAGGTATCTTTAATCATTTCTAAGATACATTTCAAAGCTTAATCTAACAATTGGACAATAAACACACACACACACACACATATATATATATATATATAGTGTGTGTGTGTGGGTGGGTAATGTATAAATTAGATAATTATGCAAGAATGAAAATAACATTGATATCTCATTTTAACAGATATATTTACCAAAATACCACAAAACTATCTTGAAATACTAAAGAGTAAATTTATTCAATAAAATTGCCATCAACAGACTGATAGTGGGGATGGGTGTCGGTTAAAGCTGATTGTCCGTAGATGGGAAGGGATTATTTTTGAGTTATAAAACAACTATAGTAACTACCATTAGTTATAATCATAATGTAAATACTATAAATATGTATATATGACATAAATAAATATATACTTAATATTGGTATATTAATCAAAGTAACAAAAATAGTACATTTCTCACAGCTACTTTCTCATGCATGTGCTAATGTAATGTATCATACTTTATATACTGTAGATCCATCTTTGTTTAGAATTGAAAGGGCCACCACCGACAAGCAGTCATTATCGAAGTAATACGAATCTTTCCACTAATTTTGAAATACATAGCTGACAGTTTGGAAGTTTTTTTTTCTGCAGATTTTTTTTATTTTACCTGCAGATTTTGTCCATTGCATCCAAAGTCCATTGATGGGGAGGGGGCAATATGTAAATGAAAGGTTTGTCGGTGCATATATATTTAATAAGTTTTCCTCGAAGCAAAGCGATAATGTCATTAAAACAAAGGGGCCACTGGGAGTGAATGAAAAGGGAGAGACTTTAGAAAGAAGTAGAAACCAAATACTAAACAGAGAAAAAGGGATAAACTTCTACTCCTGTTTGAAAGACTAGAGAGGAGTGTGAACCAAGTGATAGGCGAACCCATCTCCTCTTATTGAGGAAAAAAAAGATCAAAAACAATTAGTAAATAAAATTTCAGTGTTTATGTTAGAAGTAAAGAGTTGACATAAACTTTAGAAGAAACCAAATCCTAAACAGTAAACAAGGAATAAACCTCTGCTCCTATTCAAAAGACCAAAGAGGACTGTGAACTGGGTGATGGGCGAATTTTTTTTTAGAAATAATACAACTACTACTATTAGTAGCAATAATAATGGAATTAATTGTTTACTGCATAAAGTTTCCTTGAAATTTTTGCTCTTTTTTGCCTAATCTACTTTGATGATTAAGGATAATCTTAGATTTAGCAGATTTTAAGTTTCAGTTAGCCTCTTCTCAAAAAAAAAAAAAAAATGGATGTCATTCATTCATTTCCTATATGACAGATGCAGAGATGGCATAACTCTTATGACTTCTGATCTTAATTCATGGGACGTATTAATAACTACATGTTTTGTCTTGGTGAATTCAGACGTGCTACACTAAATGTCAATATATCTGATTTGTTTGACAGTTTGTAATAATCATTGCAATAATGCCACTAACACACAAGTGGTTACTGGGAGTGAAAGATAACAGAGGGAAATAAGTAAGGAAGACAAACTTGTAGGTGAGTAATAAAATAGAAGGTTTACTACACGATAGTACACTTACTGATTGACTTAACACTAACTCTTTTTAACTCTGCTTATTTATAAAAATCAATGATTCCATTCACTTATGACAGATACCTAAGGTTTAAAATGAAGTTTTGAAAATTAAAAAAAAATCTTTCTTGAAGCTTTTATTTTAGTTTTAATTTCAAGCTAATAGATTAAATTAAATTAAAATTTCCAAGAAGTAAAATACTTTGCTAACGAATGATAATCTTAGATTTAGCAAATTTTAAATTTTAGTTAGCCTCCTCTAAAAAAAGCCAAAAAAAAATGGATGCCATTCACTGATGGGTTAAATAGTTTCAGCATCCTAGCTTAGTATTAGGTTGGTGCAAAAATAATGACGTAATAATGTCGTTTTTTGACGTTAAAAAATACATCAAAAAACGACATTATTACGTCATTATTTTTGCACCAACCTAATAGATGCTAAACCAAAGACTTTATGAAACTTAGTAATTATTAACACAGGTGTAGCCCCAAACTTTTAGTTTATATTGTATCTATCTTTGTGTTGAGGGTGTAGAAAACCAGGCCCCTATAATTACTTCACCTGTCCAGACAGGGGCAGCAAAAAGTTATATTAACGTCCAACCACCAGTACCACTGTCGACCTTCACAGAGATCAACTAGTATTATCCGTATAGAAAATGTAAGCAGGAAAATCTGCTTAACTTGTTCACAATTGAATGGACTGCTGATATGGCAGTCTGCATGTATCAATTAAGTTTTGGTTTATATCCAGCTTTCTGTCACTGTCTTCACACTATGTATCCCAGCTTGAATATTATCTCTCTGTCTATCCCAGTATGTTCTTATCTATTTATATATCTATCTACACGCACACATACAATAAAAATATAGTTTTTCTATCTTTTTGAATCCTCCCTATTCTCAATCTTTTTTCTTACTTTCATTCACTGTAACCCCTTGCATACTAGTGGTGTTCCTACCTTGCTTGGGGTAAAATGATTAAAAAAAAAAAACAAAAAAAAAATGATTAAAGAAAAAATGATTAAAAAAAAAAAAAAAAATGATTAAAGAAAAAAATGATTAAAAAAAAAAATGATTAAAGAAAAAAAGGATTAAAAAAAAAAAAAATGATTAAAGAAAAAAAGGATTAAAAAAAAAAAAAATGATTAAAGAAAAAATGATTAAAGAAAAAAATGATTAAAAAAAAAAAAAAAGATTGATTAAAAAAAAAAAAAAAAAAAAAAGGTATGCTATATTTATGGGTAAAAGTTCTCAATATTGGGAATTGTGTGTGTAAATATAAAAGTGAACACTGAGGTCAACACTATCTCCAGGTGTGTTGTGTGGTGGCTTGACTTTATATATGCTGGTCAGTGGTGCATTATGGATAGCAAGGTTAGGTATTTCTGGTTTATTGTCTTTTGTTTCTGGGATTGGTGGCAATGATTATATTTCAAATTATTCTAAAGACTATTGAGTTGAATGTGAGTCAAAATGCATTTATTTGTAGCTATTTTACAGTGTAATTTTTTTTTTAACTTTTAAATCTATTTTATTAATAATAATTTACGGTAATTTTGTATTTATCCTGTAATTATTTGATGTTGATTATTATTAAATTTCCTTAGTTGTAGTTATAGGTGCAATCATAGTTTGTTAATAAGTTTATTTACTTACCTAATTTGTATTTTATTTTTTTATCTTATTTTTCTTCTTTTTTATGTAGCATTATTTGTTGAGTTTAAAGTATTATCTTTGTCTAAATTATCTTATTATCATCAGCACTGTATATAGTGTCTATATATATATATATATATATATATAATATATATATATATACATTAAGAAATGGACAAAGTCCGACAATTTATTTATTAAAGACATTTTTTTTTTTTATGTTTAACATTCTTTTTATAGATACAAATATTTAAGTAAATCCTCTGTTTATAATAAACAGTATTAAATAACATTTACCGGCCTGAATGTCCGAGAAATCTTGTACATTCATAACTGCTCATTGGTGTATCAAATGTAAACATTTCTTAATGTATGACGTCATTTGTTTACATTTGATACGCTATGAGCAGTTATGAATGTACAAGATTCATGGAAGATTGAAGTTTATAAGCAGTAAATTCGACCTTGCCAACTGAACGATCCTTTGTGGCCGAACAGTTAGGCATGTCAAGCTAAATGACGGTTCTGTATAGGATGCAGGTTCGAATCCTGTCAAAGGACAAATATTTTCTATGAAAATCTCTCGGACATTCAGGCCGGTAAATGTTATTTAATACTGTTTATTATAAACAGAGCATTTACTTAAATACTTGTATCTATAAAAAGAATGTTAAACATAAAAAAAAAAATGTCTTTAATAAATATATATATATATATATATATATATATATATTAGGTTGGTGCAAAAATAATGACGTAATAATGTCGTTTTTTGACATCAAAAAACGACATTATTACGTCATTATTTTTGCACCAACCTTACATATGTATATTTATATATAATTTCAGTGTGTATTTGTGAGTGTGTGTATCCAAGCAACTTGTCCACTCCAACTGGTCTGATTTCAATGATTCATAGCTCATTCAAAAGCCCTAGAAAGGTCAGATGCAGGGAACAATTTTTGTTGCACTCAGATTCAGGGTTGCCAGATTATGAGAGGTTAAAAATATGTATTAATATATTATACTAGCCATTATCTTTGCCGTCATGTTTCGAGGGGAATAACTCTTATTTTCCTTTTGTATCCAAAATTGAAGTGCACATATTATTATAAAATAATTTAATCTAGCTCCCGTGAAGGATTCTTGGTCTGGACTTCATCAGAGTAGCTAGGGCAGAGTAGATGTGATAGGCATCAATAAACTACAGAAGAATTCAAAATTGATTGCTTCATTTCAGTACTAAATTAATGTTTAAGCTTACCTTTTGAAAGTTCAATGATAATTCTTCTGCTGCCACTTAATTTAAAGATGATTTGATGTACATAGATCATTATTTTCTGTACAAACAATTAATTTTATTTCATGGGTGACAGGACAGGAGACAATTTATAAGATAAAATTAATATCGTGTAAAGATGGAAAAATAGAAATTAGAAATAGTTATACATTCAACATTTGAATAGTTAGAGAAACATAATAGTTAATTAAGTAAAACCAATTATGGAATATATGTGAATAAATGCGAAATTTGAGCACAATTATCCAACAATAGTAATTTGATATTTACTCGACCCCCACTCCGTAAAAAGTCACATTGTGACACAAGGTCAGTTGTGGGGAGCCCAAGCACATACACCCAGGCTAGGAGCAAAAAATTCCCCAAGACCCCACAACTGTCGGTTGCACTGGCCTCAGTGCGAGCACTGATCCCTCTCTCTAGTGCAATGAGAGGTTGCGGCCTCGGGCAGCTGTTTCCCAGGGCTGGAAACCTCTCAGTATAATTTTCCTCAGTTGCAATTCTGTCCTTCAACAGAGCCACCCTTGTACACCCAGGTTAAGAACAAAAATTCTCTGAGCCCCCACAGCCATTAACAATTATAACGAAAACATGTTATAAACTGCTACATAAATGCAATCACATTTCGACTGTGTGTGTTTTTCTCCTCAGGCAGCAGCAGTAGTGTGTGTGTGTGTATATATATATATATATTGTTTCATTTTAATTTTAATCCACTAGATGGGACAAAAGCTGAGTGGATTAAAGTGTTGATTTGTGCTTTTGGTGACATAGTAATCGTGAGTTTAATCCCTGTGTTGAGCAGTGTGTGTACTTGACAATTATTAACCAAGCAATATCAAAATAAGAATTAGACATAATATCCCTAGACATGTTCAGCAGAATGTAAATAATTTACCACCATAGATTAAATAAAGGATTTAGTTCAAAATTCCCTGTAGGTTATCTGGGTTGACAAGCATCTGATTATGGCCAACGGGCACAACAGTCAAAACGTTTGGATAATAACAAAGATGATGAAATCTGAGTGTAAATATGTAATATGTGTACAATGATAAACCCTTATCTCAGAAATCATTCTTTTTTTTTTTTTTTGTAGACTTTTTTTGTCACATTTCAGCTCAACCATTTGTTAATAATTTAAATCTTGATTTGTGGCCTTGTGCCAGACTAAGCTTAGTTTAATCACTATCATTAAGCTTTTAATCAACTGGTAAATATCTGTCTATATATCTGAGATGAGGGATTATGAACATTATTTACATTATTCAGACTATTATCCTCATCTTTGTCGCCATATTCATTACAACGTTTCGGCTGTTGTACACTCTGGCCTTCTTCAGGTGGTTGGAATGTCGAACTCAACCCTTTATTTCACTCACTGGGGTAGACTGTTCTAGTTTCACGTGCCATGGATGGTGAGCAGAATAAAGGGTTCAGTTCGACATTCCAACCACCTGAAGAAGGCCAGAGTGTACAACGGAAAAAATGTTGTAATAAATATGGTGACAAAGATAAGGATAATAGTCTGAATAATGTAAATAATGAACTGGTAAATAATTTGAGATTCAGTCATGTTGGCAAAGTCTTGTATTTGGCACTGTGAGAGAAATTATCCAGCTAATGAGGATTTGTTTATGATTAATTGTGATCTCTTACTAATCAATCAATGTTAGATTACCACAAGAATTATCTACAAATACTGATCTCTGTCTACCTAAGATGGCGGAAAAGGTTATTTTCATTTTTTTTTCCTCTTCAGAGAACTGTTCTGCTGTTCATATAAACTAGTTTGGTACCAGTCTTTATGCTGACACAATACAGTCAAAATTCAAATCTAAATTTTGTTCATTTAAAACAGAATATATTTTTTTTAATCATTTCATCCCAAGCAAGACAATAAAGCCACTAAGATGCAAGGGGTTAGAGAATGAGAAAGATTGTTAAGGGCAGAGAGAGAACAGTAAAAGAGCATTTTACCTTTTGTTTATAAATACTTGTTGCAAGATAAAATCCTTACATTTGCTTTCATAAAGTCCATTAGTGGATGAAAAAACATTGGCTAAGATAAGTTTTCCTTTTGTCTTTAATCGTATTGTCCTTTGACATATACTGGGTGTAACAGCAAAATTGTCCAAATCATGTAACAGCAAAATTGTCCATTTGTTAGATTAAGCTTTGAACTGTTGTGTCTTAGAAATGATTAAAGATATTTTACTGGAATTCTTCATGGTTTTTATAACACTATTGGACTCTGCACAATAAGAATGTTTAATTACTCTCCAAGTTTAACAGAATCGCAATGAAATTGATTATAAATAAAAATGGCATGTTCCTCATTAATTAATTATAGCTAAGGTTCGGAAGCTCATGAAGGATTGAAATTTCAAATATATATATTATATATATATATATATATATAGTATTCTGAGATCATTTTCCAACTTATTCAAGATGATCTTCACCCTCTCTAACCTTCTAATTTACTGTCCTGGAGTAACAAGGTGCTTCACAGGTTTCATGTATGTTTTCATTTTCAAGTCATTTTTCACTGCTCATTGAACTGTCATAGCTGAAACTCCTCTCTCATATGTCAAATGTCTTCTGGATTGAGTTGGATCTTTTCTAATTGATCTCTTTAGCTCTAAGTTGAAATGATGATCTCTTTTCCTGTTGTGACCTCCTGATCCACTATAATCAAATGATTTGTGTGAGTGGTGTGGTTGTCATTTTTTAGGAACTGAGTTGCATGACCCTCATACGTCAGAATCGACAGGAGAGTCCAGCATATATATATATATATATATATATATATATATATATATATATATGTATAAATTTGAAATTGAATAAGTAGCTTTTAATTATCTTCCAAAACCAAAACAAAACTATTAAATAAGTGATATAAACAATTTTTTTACTACATTAATGAAACACCAATTAAAATAAAAAATAAATAAATGAATATATAAGATAAGAAATAAAAAATAAAAATAAATAAAAACAAGCAAAATAATTTAACCCAAATAAATAAATGACTTCCGGCAAAATAACCGCCAAAATAGACTACCCACAATGCACTACTGACCCGTATATATAAATAGCTGAGAAAAAAAACAACACTCATGGCCTGATGATTGCGTTTAGCATGAAACAGCCTGTCTCCTCTAAATGCATACTTCACTGTTCACATTTATATTTATATATAAAAGAAAGGATAAATATTTATCTCAAAATCATTTTCACCTGATGATTTTTTTCAGGGGGCGGTGGATTGGCCTTATTTGGCAGTGGGAATCTTCATACATGGGCAGAAGACCTGAGTCAAGTTCTCTGTCGATTTACAGACTGCAGGAAAATTGATCGAAAAAAGCTGATGGATGATAGTGCATATCGGTAAGTTTCCATTTTTCTCAAGTTCTAACATTTGACTTTCATGATTTCATTGTTTCATTTTTCGTAGTTTTATCAACCCTCTGCAGGCTATTTAAAGCCAGAAAATATTTTTAGATTGTAAGAATTTTATTTTTTATCTGTTTTACATGCGATAATAATTTAGTTTAGTCTGAATAATTAACCCATATATAAGACTATTTCATATTCATTGCAAAACAAAAGGCTCGTAAAATATTCCAAAATAGAAAAGCAGCCCCTGCCGACAAATTTAACAAATCCAAAAATATATATTGTTCTATCTGCTAACTCTGTCACAACTACAATTGAAAAGAATTTGTCTAAACTCAACATAAAGTTTGTTGCAATTAGTCTAAAACAAAAGTTTTAATCAAAGAAAACAAAACAAGCATGAACTTGTAAGAGGAATTTAGTCTATCACCAGTAAGGATTGCCAGGAAGAATATATTGGAGAAACTTCAAGAAGTTTAAATAAAAGATTATATGAGCACAAAAGAGGAAGTGACACATTAAGTGCATTAATTGCTCACTGCAATGGAACTGTGTAGAAGAGATGACAACTTATCTCATGTGGCAAAGCAAGCATGTATATGCTTCATGTCCAAAACAAGTGAATGAAAGGAAAAAGAAATATGGCCACCATGACACCTTAATTTAAGAAAGACACAGTCTCAGAGCTAGGTGAATTCAAGAATATGATGGAGTGTATGCAAATTTTTTTGCAAGATCAGCTGGGCATAAAAAGAATGCAAGAGAGTATAGACAGTTCATTCTTGAATGTGGGGCTGCTTGTACAGAGAGACTTTGTCGATCGGAAACTGATTAATTGGGTCAGTTTCACTCAGACTGATCACAAATTTGACATAAAAAAAATGCTACTGTAATTAAAAGAGAAAACACTTCACTAAGATGAAAATGTTTAGAAAGTGCTTTAATTGCTAGTTCAACCACAGTAAATTTGCGTCCAGGGTCTTACGTTTCACCAGTCTTGGAAGATCTGTTATAACAATGTGGGCTTTTAGTGACAAAGGTGATGGTAAGAAAAAGGATGTAAATAAAATTGGCTAGATTATATACCCAAAACACATACAAAAGAATTCTTTTTTGTTTTTAATTTAAAATTCTCAGCATCTCTTGTTAATGCACATGTGTTGTCATAAAGAACAAAATGCATCACACAAAACTTTCTCCACTGTCATACATCCTTCCTCCAAAACACACACACACATATATATATATATATATATATATATATAAGACATTTTTTAAGTTTATACGTTCTTTTTATAGATACAAATATTTAAGTAAATGCTCTGTTTATGATAAACAGTATTAACAACATTTACCGGCCTGAATGTCTGAGAAATTTTCATAATAAATGTGTCCTCCAACAGGAATTGAACCTGTATCCTATACGAAACCGTCATATAGCCTGATGTGCCTTAACCAATTGGGCCACAGAGGAGCATTCGGTTAGCGAGGTTGCTTTTTCTGTTTTCAAACACAATTTTCCATGATTTTCTCTCATTCATTCATATCTGCTCATATTTGTATCTATAAAAAGAACGTATAAGCATAAAAAATGTATTAAATAATTGTCAGACTTTGTCCATTTCATAATGTATGACATCATTTGTTTATATTTGGATATGCATTGAAGTCAAGACACAGAGGTGACAGGCTGTTTCATGCTGGATGCAATTGTCAGGTGGCCTGATGATTGAGTCCAGCATGAAACAGTCTGTTGCCTCTAAGTGTTGACTTCAATGCTCACTTTTATATTTATATTTACATACACGCTATCTCTGATATTGAGCACTTTATCCCATAAATACAGCACACCTTAAAACTATAGTTCTTTATATATATACATACACCCCCCCCAATTGAAACAATTGAAAATTTTATGCTTTCAATTGATTAATTTAAACAAACATGAAAAAAAGGATTTTTTTGGTTGTTCATAAAGATAAGACTATGTGTGAAAAAAATAAATTACTAGACAAAAATTTTAGAACTAGTAAGTGTGTTCATAGTTTCAGGCATGTAGACATCTACATAGCTCATTTCCAGTTTTAAATTTCAGATTTTAAAATGGCTAAGGGTAAAATTTTAACAAAGTTCGAACAGGGCAAGATTATTGGACTTCAAAGACATGACCTTTCGCAACAAGCCATTGCAAATGAAATTGGCTGTAGCAGAACTGTCATTGCTAACTTTAAAAACCTGGATGTGTATGCTTTGAAAAAATCAAGCGGTCACCCCAAATAAAATCTTACCATCTCTAGACAGAAACATTCTGTGAGAAGAGAGATTCATGCCTAACATCAAATCAGATAAAAGCGAATAAAGATGCTGAATGCAGTGCTCAAACAATTCGACAGCATTTAAATAAGAAAGGGTTTAAGAACTTGAAACAGCTGCAGAGGCCTTGCCTTCTTCTTTACCATAAAACCTCCCATTTACAATTTACTTCCGATTATCAAACTTGGAATGTGAATAAATGGAAGAAAGTGTTGTTTTCAGACAAGAAAAAATTCATTCTTGATGAACCAGACGTTACTCGCACACAAAAGATGTCCCAAAAAGTTTTTCTCAACATGACACAGTGGAGGTGGATCAATTATGGTCTGGGGTTCATTTTCATACAATGGAACTCTTTAGTTACAGGAGGTAAAAGGTTGTCAAACAGTTGCTAGTTACATTGACATGTTAAGAAAAGCATCGCTAATTACTGAAGGCCCTCATCTATGTGGAGAAAACTGGACAATGCTGCAATCTACAATGCTCTCCAGATTGAAACCCAATCGAGAATGTTTGGGGATGGATGGCAAAGGATGTTTATAAACATTTGAAACTGTGGATGCTCTTCATGCTGCAGTTTATGTATCCTGAGTGTGCACCCCAAGCACCCTCATGCAGAAATTAATAATGAATATGCCAAAGCGAATTTTCGAAGTAATTCGCAAAAATGGAGGTTATACTGAGAATTAAATTGTCATTGTGACTTAATTGTTCTGTATTTGCTTTTTTTATCTATATTGTCCTATCTTTATGACCAACCCCCCAAAAATCCTTTTTTTTCAATGTTTGTTTAAATTAAAAGCTTAAAATTTTCACTTGTTTGTTGATAAACTACATTTTCTAATTAAATGTATTATGTTGGTGCAAAAATAATGACGTAATAATGTTGTTTTTTGACGTTAAAAAAATGTCACAAAACGACATTATTACGTCATTATTTTTGCACCAACTTAATAAATGTTTCTCAAATATATTAATATTAAAGTTACAGTATTTTATATTTTTTTTAACCCTTTTGTATCTGGTCTTAAGATTTTGACCAGGGGGGGGGTGTATGTATGTATGTATGTATATATATATATATATATATATATATATATATATATGGCCAGCATTACCTGTTTCCACCTCCCACGACGAGGACAGGGGTGGGTTTTTTCTGGAGCAACTCAGTGGGAGACACTCTAAGAGCCCACAAGATATGTCTCCTCTAGGCCACTTGCCTTGCTGCTGACAGACAACTGTGTCTCCCCTCAATGCCTAACAGCACAAGCAGAAGTAAAAACTAAACTTATGTATATGTGTGTGTGTGTATATATCCTTAATAGTAAATGAAGTGTTTCCAAAAGGGTGCGTCTAAACTCTGGAGTTGAGATGCTGAAGGTAACATCAATCAGCTAAGCAAAAAAACTTTTACTTGCATTAATTATATATATATATATATATATATATATATATATATATATATATATATACACACACACACAAGTATATGATTGGTGTATAAGACACCGAGGGTGTTGAAACAAAATGGCTATTTTTGTAGTGATTTTATAACATATTTATGTTATAAATTTTTTTTTTTAAATAAATAATTTTATATATATATATATATATATATATATATATATATATAATAATTAATAAAAATATAAAATTTGTCACTTAACTGATAGATGTTACCTTACTCTAGAATTTTGCATATGGACTCTCCAGCATTCACTCCATCCACTTGTCAGGGGATATAAAAACCAAACTCCACATTACAAATTTCAAAATTTGTAACAATTGTTTTTCCCATTTTATGAAATCATGTATAAGCATATTTTATTTTGGCTTCCATAGGGGGGAATCACATTTCAATAAATTTACATACTAACCTGATCCCCTCGACTAGCATTTCTAAAATTTAATAAAGTTTTTATAATAATTGTAATATGGGGTGCTTAATCTATCATAATATGAAAAAGATTTCCAATAGATTATTTCTGCTCAGAGTACTTATTGTAGAACTTGACAAAAAACCTACATAAATAAAAATTTGTTAAACTGAACAAATTAGACAGACTCAAATTAAAGTAGACACATTTGTAGAATATATTCCATTACTCACTATTTACATTATTCGGACTATTGTCCTCTTCTTTGTCACCATATTTATTACGTTTAGGCCATTGTACACTCCGGCCTTCTTCAGGAGGTTGGAATGTCGAACTGAACCCTTTATTCCACTTACTGGGGTAGACTGTTCTAGTTCCATGTACCATGTGTAATGGATTAAGTTATCAGTTATCTCCTGTTAATTCCCCTCTCCAAGTCTCCACTGCCTTAACCAGGTATTGAACTCACACTCTGGATCTAACTAAAGCCTTTATCCACTGTGCCATGTGTCCTTGAGGACATCTGTGTATGAATTTCTGGGTATTATAAACCTAATGTCATCAGCACCATTTTTTACCAGAGCTCATATTGCAGTTTTCACTGTTATTATTGTTTTTCTCTGGCACTTCTTATTACTGGTTCCCATATTGTATTCATTTCTATGCTTGGTTAGCTCAGGAGATTTTTGTGGCCTAGCATATGTGCCGATTCCTTTAGTTTACAAATTTTCCAATGATGTTCTTTGTCTATGATCTCAAATTGATCCCACATGTGGTGAGTCATGCCTGATTTTTCTACTTTCCCTCGTGTTACAGCTTTCTGGTGTTCTTGAAGCCTTACCTCAAGGGCCCAGCCCATCTCCCCTTTATATTTCTTTCTGCAGCTGCACGGGATAGAGTACATACAGTCTTAAGTCATGTTCTCCTCTATAGAGGGGTCTTACACGGAAGAGATATCTGCGAAGTGTCGTCTCACTTTTGAAGGTTGTCTTGAGGTTATATGGACCGCAGACCCTTTTGTATTTTCTCTGATAACCCCTTCACATAAGGCAGGCAGATTGTTTTCTGAGTGTTGTCGCACCACCATCTGAGTTGCTTCCTTGTAGATATAATTGACCCATTGATTGGAAACGTTGTGATAGACATGGCCTCAAAGATGAGGGCAATAGTCCGAATAATGTAAATAGTGTACATAATACCTCATCACAATTTTTCTCTTTTTCTTGCAGTGAATACTATTGGGCTAACTATGCGACAGGACTGGGTGCATCTTTGCACGAACTCGGTCATACATTTGACCTTGCACACACAAAAACTGGAATAATGGCACGGGGTTTTGATGACATCCATCGGGTTTTCACTGTGCAAAGGAATCAAAATGCTAGTAATGAACGTGAATACAGAACTTGTAGCCGACAAAGTTCCCCACGAATGCTTTCCCTTGTTGATATTGAAGGACTACCAAACGAAAGCCATACACGACAATACAGAGATACGTGTTATGGAAGCCCATTTAGAAAGGTAAGGTCTTTTAGTCATTTTGATGTTCACAGCTTAAAGTTGATTTATTTTGTTTTACGGCATATCAACACCTCAATGGGTTATTTAATGCCAACAAGACTTTTAGGATATATTCATATGAATAGAATATGTATTCTTTGTAAGAAATCAGTTTGGTTTGGTTTATTTTGTTTAACAGCATATCAACACCTCAATGGGTTATTTAATGCCAACAAGATTTTTAGGATATATTCATATGAATAGAATATGTATTCTTTGTAAGAAATCAGTTTGGTTTGGTTTATTTTGTTTTACGGCATATCAACACCTCAATGGGTTATTTAATGCCAACAAGATTTTTAGGATATATTCATATGAATAGAATATGTATTCTTTGTAAGAAATCAGTTTGGTTTGGTTTATTTTGTTTAACAGCATATCAACACCTCTATGGGTCATTTAATACAGACAATATTTTTAGGATATGTTCGTATGAATAGAATATGTATTCTTTGTAAGAACTCATGTTGGTTTATTTTGTTTTATGGCATATCAACACCTCAATGGGTTATTTAATGTTGACACAATTTTTATTGCTGCTAATAATTTTTACATTTTCATAGTGTTTTGACCTCAGGTTGTGGGTTAACTATTTACCCATAGCTGGGACCCTAACAGGTGCTACCACCCCAGGTTAAAATGGACCTGGAAACACCAGCAATTTAGAGGTGGTTACACGCTCCTCAAAACCTCCTGATCAGAGTCCTTGCTGCTGGATGTAGTTTATCATCTTACCCAGGACACGGATGTTGTTTATTGTCATACCCAGGATGGATGTTAAAGTTGGACAAGATAAGATGTTAGATGAAGCTGCATAATAGGCCATGATGCTAAAGTGTCGACTGCTGGTATTCTGTTTTGGGAATCTGAGAAACTAACATATTTTTACCTACTTATTGAAACCTGTAGACGACCTCTAAAGAATATGGCCACAATAGCAATATTCTTCTGATTTAGGGCAGCACAAAAAAATCCTTATACATAAATAGTGCTATGGCTTGAACATGTTTGAGGTGTGCTGTCCGAGGATATTTCTTTTGATTAAGAAACAAATTTTTCTTTTTCATGTTGCTTCCAGTCTAGTTTGTTAGATTCACTTCCTCACAAATACCTTTGGGGAAAGGCCTGAATCCATCTCTTCTCCCCTCAGCTATGGGTTGAATAACAGGACAGACTGGGTTCTTTAGCCTTGGTTAGCAACCAGTCTACCACAGAAAGAAATGGGAACCTATTGCAGGAAAAAATCTGCCTCGTCAGTCATGTATCGAAAGATACATGGTCACCCAAGTGTGCATCACATATGGTACTTAACTGACTGATAGGTTATCTGTCTATATTTCTGAGATGAGGTATTGTAATTATTTACACTATTTACATTGTTTGAACTGTTGTCTTCATCTTTATTACCATATTCACAACGTTTCGGCCGTTGTATGCTCCATCCTTCTTCAGAATCTGTCTATATCTCTGAGATGAGGTATTGTAATTACTTACACAGTTATCAGTGTTCAGTTGTCCTCATCTTTATTACCATATTCATGACATTTCGGCTGTTGTACGTTCTGGCCTTCTTCAGGTTATATTTGTCAAAATTTTGACCCAAACCCTTTATTTTAGTTCACTGGGATAGACTGTTCTAATTCCACATACCATGCCTTTCGATATCTGTTTTAGTTAATTCACCTTGATAACTCTTTAAGTTTTTGTTCTCTCCACAGAGGCCAGGGCTTGAACTTGCAACTCTTTGGGTCAAGTCACTTTTTCAATCACTCAACCAGCACTTTTATCCACTGAGCAATGATTGATCCAAAAAGTGACTTGACCCAAAAAGTTGTGAGTTCAATCCATAACATATCCAAAAGCATAGTTTTTTAGGTTTTTTTCACACAGTGGCTGGTCTACCAGCTGCTCGGGTTCAAAGGATTAAAAATCTGTTATTAGTTATAGGTTTCTGCCTCTAACTCATTATTGCCACTGTCCCAAAAATGGGATTGTAATGGCTAATGATGACGTTAGCCATTTGGTAATGTTAACCATTTCATAATAGTAATATTAGCCACTTGGTAATGGTAACATTAGCCATTTGGTAATGTTAACCATTTCATAATAGTAATATTAGCCACTTGGTAATGGTAACATTAGCCATTTGGTAATGTTAACCATTTCATAATAGTAATATTAGCCACTTGGTAATGGTAACATTAGCCATTTGGTAATGTTAACCATTTCATAATAGTAATATTAGCCACTTGGTAATGGTAACATTAGCCATTTGGTAATGTTAACCATTTCATAATAGTAATATTAGCCACTTGGTAATGGTAACATTAGCCATTTGGTAATGTTAACCATTTCATAATAGTAATATTAGCCACTTGGTAATGGTAACATTAGCCATTTGGTAATGTTAACCATTTCATAATAGTAATATTAGCCACTTGGTAATGGTAACATTAGCCATTTGGTAATGTTAACCATTTCATAATAATAATATTAGCCATTCGGTAATGTTAATGTTAACCATATGGTGATGTTAATATTATCCATATGGTAATGTTAATATTAACCATATGGTAATGGTAATATTAGCTGTATGGTAATGGTAACGAGACTGTGCCCTTCGGCATAGACTCGTCTCTCTGCTCGTAGGCAGAGAGTTCAACCAACACAGTTGGAGACGAATCTCCCACTAATTGCCAAAACAAGTCCCCAGGTATATCCTGTGCTCATTATATATAGCTACTGATATAGTTGTCCACATAGATGATAAGGAGTGTGGGACATTCCATTACAATATTATTATTATTGTCTTTGCAAATGAAATTTTGCTCATTATAGACCCACATCAATGTTGATGAACCAAAAACTTCAAATTATTCTATCTTTTTTTTTTTACTCTCTCTCTCTTTCTTTTGCCAGGTCATTCCAAACGCCATAAATGGCAGCATTAATTTGGCGCGCTCCTCCCCCTCCTCTCCGCTATTACTGCACAAAGTGGAAACTGATTTCCGACAAGTTTCAGCGCAGACCTCTTTAACCATGTGCGTGAAGAACTATGATGGGACTGAGACGCACCGGACGATCATGCAAGATGAAGGACAAGAGACAGTTACAGAAGTAACTGTTTCTCAAGATGGTAAGATGCTCGCCAGAAAGTTCAGAAAAACAGGTAGATACGCTTCTCCGCATCTAATTTCACTTATTCATTGCCCTGCACTGGTCACATGGACTTTTAGCAATTCCTTTTATCATTAAAACAGGTTTCTGAAAGACTTGCCCAAGCAATAATTTAACAGTTGATTTAATATAATAATCTAATAGTTAATAGTATAATGATTGAGAAAAGCAGAGAAAAGTGGTCATAAAATTCCTTCTCAAGACGTTGGCAATCATGGCTCTCACCCTACACATTTTCTTATCCTTTGTAGCTCTTAATAAATTTTTTGTCTTTTTGTTATTTCTCCTGAACCTTGTTCCACAAGCCATTTATACAATATGTGAAGGCGATAATGGCTCTCCACACTTTCCTGTCCTTTGTAGCTCTTAATAAATTTCTTTTTGTTATCTCTCCTAAACCTTGTTCTGCCATCCATTTATAAAAGCTTTCCGCTTCTATGTGCTGTATCCCTTCAGAATGTTGTCAATCATGGCTCTCCACACTTTCCTATCCTTTGTAGCTCTTAATAAATTTTATCTTTTTGTTATCTCTCCTAAACCTTTTTCTGCCATCCATTTATACAATATATATGTAGGCGATAATGGCTCTCCACACTTTCCTGTCCTTTGTTGCTCTTCATAAATTTTGTCTTTTTGTTATCTCTCCTAAACCTTGTTCAGCCATCCATTTATACAGCCTCATTCCTCTTCTTCTATGTGCCATGTCCCTTCAGGATGGAGGCGATAATGGCTCTCCACAATTTCCTGTCCTTTGTAGCTCTTCATAAATTTTGTCTTTTTCTTATCTCTCCTAAACCTTGCTTCAACATTCATTTACTCAAGCTTGCTAGGTACCCTCTTGTGCAAATTAATTGAAACAAAACGAATAATTCCGTTATTATTTACTGTTTTTTGATTTCCATTCCATATGCTCCTGGGCTTTCAAAAAGTTTGAAAGACCTGGAGCTCATTTCCTACCTGCTATGAGGTCAATATCATCTGCAAAACATTGGTTACAGACAGGCCTACCACTAATAGATATACATACTATCTTCTAAAATTAGAAATAACGACAAACTAAGACTTATCTTATTTGCTGAACTCATTCTTTCCATAGTTTTTTTTTTTAATACCATTTTGTTTCAGTAGATCTATCCTGGGACCTTTTTTTTTTTTCTTTTTTCAAATAAACAATCTATTGGGGAAAGTGGAGACATATCTGTATATTACTTGAAATGGATATATGAGGAAACATGAGCAAAGATCATTTTAATGGTCAGATAGTATTCAACTAATGTTATAAAAAAAAGCTGGTTATTCAATTGAGAAAATTGTGAGCCAATTATTTTAATTGTTAGACAGTATACAACCTAAAAAGCTGTCATAAAAAGTCACTTATTCAACTAAGGATGTAATAAAAAAAAATTTGGTTTGAGGATATTCAACCATAAAAAAATCTGGTTTTTAGGATGTTCAACCATAAAAAAATCTGGTTTTTAGGATGTTCAACTATAAAAAAATCTGGTTTTTAGGATGTTCAACCATAAAAAATCTGGTTTTGACAATATTCAACCATAAAAAAATCTGGTTTTGACAATATTCAACCATAAAAAAAAATCTGGTTTTGACGATATTCAACCATAAAAAAATCTGGTTTTGACGATATTCAACCATAAAAAAATCTGGTTTTGACGATATTCAACCATAAAAAAAAATCTGGTTTTGACGATATTCAACCATAAAAAAAAATCTGGTTTTGACGATATTCAACCATAAAAAAAAATCTGGTTTTGACGATATTCAACCATAAAAAAAAATCTGGTTTTGACGATATTCAACCATAAAAAAAAATCTAGTTTTGACGATATTCAACCATAAAAAAATCTGCTTTGAGGATATTCAACCATAATGAAAAGACTAAACAAAAACGAATAAAATCTTACATTTGATGCCCAGGCAAGTCTTTCAAATCCTTGTTCCTTAGAAATTTAACTATCACTCTTGAATCCTTAATAATCCTTTAGCATTTTATGAAGAAAATTTTGCACCTGTATTGATGTTTGTTTTGTTTACCATCTGCACATACTCACCTGAATGTATTGTTTCTTGGTTTTTGCTAATATTCAACTTTTTACCAATGAAAATGCAAACTGTAGAGAATTGAGCCAGTCAACTTTTGTGGGTCATCTTGATTAAATTAACAAATAGCAATTCAACTTCTGTGTGCTGCATTGCTTCAGGGCATAGGCGATCATGGTTCTCCACAACTTCCTATCTTTTGTGGCCCTTTGCTAAAGCTCTCACCCACTGTTTTGCCATTCATTCATACGCATTTTGTTAAAATCTTTTTTCATTCACATGAAAATCCTTAAAGGTAAACAAAACTTTTATTTCATGTTCTTTTGCAATTTTCAATGGGTTTTTTTTTTATGTCGTAAATTAAAACAAAAACAAATTACGATAGAAATCAAGATTAAAGCTTAACTTTAATCTTGGCAAAAAAATTGTACTTAGAAAAAAAAAACTTGATTTGCATCAACTCTCAAATGTCTAACTCATCAGAGAATTTACAAAAACAAATCTGATGTGTTTACTTGTTGATTATGCTTTTTGTGCCAGATACAAATGCTGTCTGGAACAGTCTTGCTGAGAGGAACCTTTCAACTTTCATATATTATATATATATATATATATATATATATTTATATTTATTATATATATATATATA
This sequence comes from Acanthosepion lycidas, assembly GCA_963932145.1. Classification (NCBI taxonomy): domain Eukaryota; kingdom Metazoa; phylum Mollusca; class Cephalopoda; order Sepiida; family Sepiidae; genus Acanthosepion; species Acanthosepion lycidas. The sequence goes on from OZ010597.1 coordinate 86,448,487, forward strand.
TTTATATTTATTATATATATATATATATATTATATTTATTATATATATATATATATATATATATTATATTTATTATATATATATATATATATATATATTATATTTATTATATATATATATATATATATATTATATTTATTATATATATATATATATATATTATATATATATATATATATATTATATTTATTATATATATATATATATATATATATATATTATATTTATTATATATATATATATATATATATATATATATATATATATATTATATTTATTATATATATATATTATATTTATTATATATATATTATATATATAAAGAATAAAAAAAAATCAAATTATCTATTATAAAAAATTTAAGGCAGCTAACCTTATCCTAAAAAATAACAACACACCAATTATGTCGAAATTACAAAGAACAAAGGTTATCTCTGATTTCAAATGCCCCTTAAGGAACAGTGTTCCTGATCAAACTGGACTCATAAATAATTACATCGGTTACACAACTACATGCTTATCTAGACACCTTACGTTACACCTATCTGATCATAGCTCCATTAGAACCCATTTAAACACACACACAAATTTACCAGACTCCATTAGAAACATACTAGTAGAAAACACAAATATATTAACTGCATCCACCTGTAAAAAAAAGATTAAAAATAATGAAAGCTTTAATAATAAAAAAGAAAAAGTCAACTCTTAACAATATTAACTACAAACAAGGCCACAATGTGCTAACCATATTCGGAAATGAAGAACATCTCTACAACACACTAAAACATACATATCATGCACACACCCACTTAAGCTGAAAAATCGAATCATCCTCGATAATGGTTAAAGGTATAGCCGAAAGCACTCGCAACTATGAAACATTTGGCCAGTTTTTGCACACTCTTTGTCCAGAAAAGAAAGCTCTTGTTCGAACACGAGAAAAATTAAATAAAAAACTTAACTGTCATAGTACCTTGTTTGTCATTTTTAATGAAACATATATATATATATATATATATATATATATATATATATATATATATATATATATATATATATATGGAGTACTGTTGTCATATTTGGATACGAGCTGTCCAGTCATGACTTTGAGACAAATTATTTTTTACCCTCCAACCTCTCTCTCACAGGCGGGACATGGTGAGTCTCTCACTGCTCTATCACTACTTCAATGGAAAGTGCTACCTTCACAGCCAGGACCCACCACACCACCCACATTGTAGCAAACCACTCTCATTCCCTCTGTATTCTATCAGTGAGAAGCAAGTTCCATTCAAACAGCTTCTTCCCATGAATCATTGCTCTCTGCTCACTATAATCTTAACCTGTTCAATTCTAGGGTTAATCATTTATCTGTCTCTCTATTCGCATAAACTACTTCTCATTATATAACCCTCTACCTCAAGTGACTCCCAGGCCTTGTGCAGAAAAGAAAAAATACCATGGACTGAATATTTAAAGTTTTAAGGAAAATGGAAACAAAAAGAACACTTATACTTAGAATCAGAAAGAGACTGTTGAAATTTTTAGGGCACATAATGAGGAAAGAGGGCTTGGAGAATTTAACACTCAAGGCAAGAGGGATAGAGGAAAGCAGCAACTAACCTACCTAGTGAACTTATGTAAATGGTTGCAAGAACAGGGATTAGGAGAGATAGGAAAAAGACAAACATTGCTAAGAACTACAAAGGACAGGAAGTTGTGGAGAACTATGATCGGTCACGTCCTGAAGGCACATGGCACATACAAGAATATGTAGATGTGTGTATAGTATGTGACTCAACTCAGATGATGCCAGAATAGAATTTTCACTCAATGTAATGTCGAAGGAGTCAGGTGCATTGGCAGGTTGACCTAAGAAGGAACCTTGCCACCAAATGCAGACCCACACCTCACACCCCAACATGTCAGCATGTGATCGACACAGTTGTGCTTAGGATGAGGACAAGTGGAGGAAAAACTATGTAAAATATATAGAAACACCCACTCTAGGGAGAATATATATATATATATATATATATATATATATATGCTCTGTTCTTACATTGAGCACTCTTTGAATTTATATCCTCTTTGGAATTATCCTTACTAATTATCTAATAATATTATATATATTATATACATATCTATCTATCTATATATATATATATATATATATATATTCTGTTTCATGGATATTAGTTTGTAACCCTGAATTTCATGCTTCGGTGATCCTCAGACAAAGTGGTTTATTTTTTTTAAATATTTTTTACATAAAAGTGTGAAACCTGAGGTTACAAACTACTATTTATAAAACTGAATATGTTCTCTCTATCACAGATATTGAGCACTTACCACTAAATACCATATATATATATATATATATATATATTTTCTATGAAAATTCTCGGACATTCAGGCCGGTAAATGTAATACTGTTTATTATAAAACAGAGCATTTACTTAAATACTTGTATCTATAAAAAGACTGTTAAACATAAAAAATGTCTTAAATAAATAAATTGTCGGACTTTGTCCATTTCGTAATATATATATATATATAGTTTTAAGGTTTGTTATAGTTATGGAATAAAGTACTCAATATCAGTGACAGAGCATATGTAACTATAAAAGTGAACATTGAAGTCGACACTCAGAGATACCTGATGATTGCACTTATATAATATATATATATATATATATATATATATATATATATAAATAAATATATTATATATATATTATATATATATATATATATATATAAATATAATATATTATATATATATATATATAAATATAATATATTATATATATATATAAATATAATATATTATATATATATATATATATAAATATAATATATTATATATATATAAATATAATATATTATATATATATAAATATAATATATTATATATATATATATATATATATATATATATATATATATATATATATATATATATGCATGCATATGTATGTGTGTGCTCCATTTTAAATACTTGTAAGCAAGCATTTTAAATTATTAAAATTTTCAAAATGGGTGCCTTTTTATTTTGAACATTCCCAAGTTTGTCTTTTACATATATGCCATATTTCCTGTGTGCTAAATCACATTTCTTTTCCTGAAAAATGCCCTCAAAAGTCACACTGCATCTTAGGTCAAATTGTAGAGAAATGTTTGCCAACCCTCACGAAACCCAGTCACAAGATACAAGAAATCAGAAAAATCAGACATTTAATATAAGCCTACAATTATTATTCATATGTAATAAATACTGTATATCCCATTAGTGTCATGACATATATCATGTTTTTTTTTTTTTTATTTTTTTTTTTAAATAAGCAGTTGGCAGCTTCTTGTCTGTACTGTAAGACTTTCATTCATCTAGGCATACTATACTGATGTAATGATGATTAAAAAGCAACAAACTATTTGCATTCTTGAATACAGGCCTGAAACATCAACTTAGATTTGGATATAAACAGGCCATTTTTTTTTCGATAGTTTGTGGTGGCAAGTACAAGTTGTTTCTAATGTCAAAAGGTAAAACATTTATGCTAACTATTGAAAATTTAATGAATAGTAATCACAAATATTTAATAATAAAATCAAAATGTGATAATTTGTTACGACAAAAAAATGTTTCCCATTATGCTATGTTGTATGGTAACACTTACAGTGAAGAAGCCCTGTTTGTGTTGTATTTTAAATATTACATGACAGTCTCTGGCTTGCCAGGTTTCCTCAGCTATAAATCAGATCGGGTAATTTTTTAAGAAACTCAGTTGCTCTCAGTTTCAAGGAGGAGTTACAAACACCAGAGAGGCAGCCAATCATAATGATCAAAATAACAGGAACAAAGATGGTGTATCTAATATGCTTTCAAATATTATTTCTGTGTTTGGGTGTGTAAGTAAATTTGGATGAGAATCCAATGGAATAGGAAATGTTTTTATGTTAGAAACAAAAAAAAAAATGATTATATCTGTCCAGCAGTGAATGCTGGATTATGATGAAGAAGGTCATTTAGCACCTAGATAAGAACAGGCCTCTTCAGCGGCAAGTAGTATTGGTTTTGATCAGCTCAAACCACCGCTGATGTCCTAGCTAGAATTTTTTTTTTTTTAAATTAACCAGTAGGTAGCTTCTGTACTGTAAGACTTTCGTTCATCTAGGCATACTGTACTGACGTAATGATGATGCAAAAGCAACAAACGATTTGCCCGCTTGAATATGGACCTGAAGCATCAGTTGAGAGGTGGGCATAAACATGCCATGTGTTGCGATAATTTGTGGTGGGAAAAATTAGTTGTTTCTGATGTGATTAGGTACAACATTTGCA
>OZ010597.1:86455334-86465334 GCA_963932145.1 Acanthosepion lycidas
ATCCTCAAGCGTATATATATATATATATATATATATGGTTGGATAGATGTGAGCTTGTGACCCTGGGTTTCACGCTTTAGCAATCGTCAGACAATTGTCTGACGATTGCTAAAGCGTGAAACCCAGGGTCACAAGCTCACATCTATCCAACCATATATGTTAGCTCTATCTCTGATATTGATCGCTTTTTAATAAGTACCGCGCATATAATATATAAATAATTATACACATATATATATATATTTATTTATATTTATATACACACACTTTTCACTTATATATATAAGAGCTAAGGAGAAAGTTCTTAGCACATCTAGAAATTCCAAAAATAATTTTTGGTTCATCAGATTTTGAGAAATGGTCAGTTGTTTTGACAGAATTTCAGAAAATGTGAGAATATCAAATAATCTATTAGCTGCAATGGTATGTCAAAATGAACAAAGATGAAGGCACTCATGCAAAAAAATATATAAAGATACTGCTGTAAATGTGATTTTAAATAAAAAAAGAGCAAAGATGATAATATTAGTCTAAAGGAATTGTTAAGTTGCCTTTTAGATGAATTGATAACCTGCGAAAGTTCATTCCCATCTGTTCCTTTCTTTGTAGCAGGTAAGTAACTGTTGTTTGAATATTGTTGCTGTGTTTAACACAAAGGAGAAAAACAGGAAAGAAACCCTCTTCTTTTTTTTCTTCTTTTACAAAGCTGGCTTCTGCTGTTCATTTCTGTTGCTACATGTTTGCAGTGTTATGATGAAGCTTTAAAATATGCTAATTTTATTTATTTATTTATTTATTTATATCTGATTTGAGAATCTGGATGAAATCTGACCGAATGATTAAATAAGGAACAAGTCGGAAAACCTTTATAAATTTAACATATTTCGATCTTTATTTAGCTGCTTCGGAAAATTTAGGAAGTGGAGTTTTTTTGAGTTCTTTTTAAAAAAATTTTGTTTTCATAGCTTGTAGATGTCATTTGTTTATCTTACTGTGTTCGTGTTTATGTATGTATCAGTTTTGTTGTGTCGTGTCATATGTTGAACTTAAAGTGGTTAATTCTTGAAAGGTTAGCATAATTTAAGCGTGTCTATTATCTAGCTTTCACTGTATGATAAACATCACGAGTGTTGGAAGTGAATGTGTAATACGAGGTTACATCTTCTGCAAATATTGGCATCTGAGATTCTTTAAGTATAGGTTTTACAAATATTCTTTTTTATGCTGATCTTGGTTCCTCGGCGGGGGACATAAGACCACATCAACACCTCCTCAACAGATGCGATTACATGTGATCCTCTTCAGCTCGGCCTATGCCGTGCTGGCTGTCTTCACCTCTGCACCAAGTCTCTTCTGGTTGACCCACTTTTCGCTTTCCTTATGTATTCCAATCAAGGGCCTCCATTGTGACACTAGAAGAAGGCTTTGATAAAAAGACAATTGGAAAATATATTTCTTACAAAGAAGCATTCTCTTTTTAATCATTTGAATTTAATGTAACTAAAAGACATTTGGCTTTTAAACTTGTCTTGATAAAGTCAGACTGACGAAAATAAAATGGATCAGTTATAACAAATTTACTATAGGAGATAAGATTGAACATAGAATAGGCTGACTAGTAATAGTTTCACTCAGCACCGCAAATTGCTGCAACACCAAAAAATTAACCCTAAAACTTACGTTCTTCAATAGGCTTGTCAGATCAAGACATTCATATGAATGTCATACATAGGGGTCAAACCTATCCTGAAATATCTAAACTGTCAGCTGTATACAACCACTTTCTAAGATCAATGGTTAAAAATGGTTTTGAGCAAGTGAAGCCTGTGGATTTGCTCTAAAGAATCACAAAGAATTGTACCAAATAACAGAAACAATATTACTTGAGGATAACCAACAGTGGCAACAACTAAAATGGATAGCACCTGTAACTCGGAAAAAAACAATGTTATAATCAAAATATTAGTATTCCACACTACTTCAAAAAAATGGTTAAGAAGTAAACTCCCATCACTACTGGAAAGAGTGATAACAGATACTGGACTTGAGAAACCTATTTTCCTGAAAAATTAATTTTAAGAAAGATTTTATAAATTTCATCTGAAAGCTCCTTGAACAATGAATGTCAAATTTTTCCTCATAAGGAAATGGCTAATATTTCAAATCTAAATTGTTTTACCATTTAAAATAGTATATTTATTAGTAAATATATTCACCTACAATCTTCAAACATTTAAACACAATGTCAATCACCATCTGTCTTCCTGAATTCTGTTCTTTTATTGTCCTTTCTCCTCACTAAAGTCTTCTCATTCTCTTTCACTCCCAGTAACCCCTTGTGTCTTAGTGGCATTATCGCCATCTTCTGTCTTCCTGAAACTTGTTCATTTATTGTCCTTTCTCCTCTAAAAAGAAAGAAAAAAATGCTTTCTCCTCATTTATTTTGCACTTTAAAATGTTCAGCCATTTTATTTGTTCTCTCATTTTTCAATGCAGATAACTTGACATCTAAAATCAGATGAGAAGAAAAGTCGAACTTTTTAAAACAATCTATTGGCTACACTGTTTTCTTTTCTTTTTTTTTTCTTTTTTTTTTCAATCAAAAAAAGACATTCTGGCAGAAAAGTGCCAATAATGACAGACTGCCAATTCTCAAAGACACAACCTCACTTTATGCCTCTCCCCTTCACTTGTGCTGCTTTCCAAAAAAGATTATTATGATGACATTCTTGTGAAATGTTTCACAGTTTCCTGGATTTGTCAAAAAGGACAGTTATTTGAGTATTTTCATAATCTTAAAAGACTTCTTGCCTTTCAGGAAGCATCATTCTTCAATGATGCAATTTAATCTTGGTGTCTTTTATTCAATAAAAGATAAATTAGACAATTTTAATATGAGCAGGGGGTGCAGTCATGCATCCTGATTAGAGTGAACCTGATTAGGAATCTGTTTTTGTTTTTCATTTCTTTTTTTTTTTCATTGTGGAAATATGCAAAACTGGTGTCAGTGGATAAAAAAAATTTTATTTTTGAAGTTTAAGATTATAATCGTTTTCCGATTAAATTTCCTTGCAATAACTACTGGGTCTTGTTTGATATTTAATTTTCAAAAAATAACATGTCGTCAAAAAGTCAAATCAAGGATAATTACAAGATTGAAAATAGTTTTGCTTCTACATTTCAATATCCGTCTATATTTCTGAGATGCGGTATTGTAATTATTTACGCTATTGACATAGTTCAAACTGTTGTTCTCCTCTTCGTTATCTTATTCACAACATTTCGGCCATTGTGCATTCTGTCCTTCTTCAGGTGATTTGAATTTCAGACTGAACCCTTCATTTTGTCCACCAAGTTAGATTGTTCTAGTTCCATATGCCATGCCTGTTATAGATGTCTCAGTATCAGTTATCTCCCTTTAACTCAACTCTCCAAGTTTTTGCTCACCTCAGCTGTAGCCAGGTATTGAACTCACAGCTCTTTGGGTCAATCCCTGGATTCAGCCAACACTTTTATCCACTGAGCCGTGTGTACTTGAGGACAGTACCTGGCTACAGCTGAGGTGAACAAAATCTTGGAGAGTTGAGTTGGAAAGAAGAGTTCTGACTTCCTTGGTTTGACCTTTGAGGTCAGATACAGGACAAAACAAAGAAAGTCAATTTTGATTGCTTGAACTAGTGTGGGAATTATAGAGAAATGTTTCCAGGGGAGTTAGTCCTTACATGTCAAACAATGTAGATGTGTTCTTTCATTTCTGGATCTGTTCCCCAGTGGGGTGAGAGAGCGACCCCACTGGATATTTAGAAATGTACATGTTGACATGTTTAATAAAATAGATAAGTTTAAAATTCTCTTTTTTGATGTCTTCCATCTGAACTAAAAATGATTGTCAATCACTGGCTGTGAAAGAAGACGATAACATTATTATGGAATTGACCCTAAGAGCTCCCCAGAACGAGAGGGCTATACATCAAATTATCCAGCATTCTTCAGAATCATATGTATAAAACCTACACTAGTAGAATCAGTGCAGGAGAAGATTAAATTATCAAGCTAATGTTGGTTTTCTTAACTGAACCTGCTCAGCAACTTAAGATTTCTATCTAATGAGATTAATGGAAATCTTTCTTGAGGGCACAAACTTTAAAAAGTAAAGAAGAGATAAATTCAGATCAATTTTAATGTTTCTTATTTAGTAATGTTTTAGCCATGGAAAGATTTAACATTAAAAATCACCTCATCATTAATTTGGTTCTGATGTAAAGTTGAGTGCCTCTTCTAGCGTGTTGTCTAGTAATGTCACTTAGCATCAGTTTCTTCAAACTGTTTTTCGTTTTTTATTTTTTGTTTTTGAGAATCAAAATGCATAAAACAGCAATAATAACGTTGCCAACAAATGGCACACTTTACTCAAAAGTGCACAGTGGGGATTAAAACCATTTTGAAGACATAAGCTTTCTCAGACAAGTTCTTTGCTTTTGACAATCAGAATTCTTAAAACAGCAATAAGGTTTTTATCAACAAATGGCACACATTTTTCTCAAAAGTGCATAGTGGGAACTAAGGCCATTTAGCAGCCATACTTGTTATCAAACTAGGGGTGCTGAAAAGTTCTCAGCCAGACCAAGAAGAATTGACCTCACATCATGAACCATTCATGCTATACCACATAAGGATAAACTAGATCTGATATAATTTAAATACTACTTGTAGCGAGTTGCAGTTTTAGTGTCTTTTAGCATTAGTATCTGCAAATTCTTTTTCTTTTTTAGGAATAAAAAGCGTAAAAAAGACAATAAAAAGTTTTTTATTAACAAATGTCATGTTGTCAAAAGTACACGCTAGAGGTTAGGCACATTTGGCAGCTGCAGATTTGCATTTGCTGTTTTGAAGTTTAACATGTTATCAAAGAATAATCACTTTCACTGTCACACAGTTATGTCAAAAGAAAATGGGCATATTTTTTAAATACCGTATTTTCTGGCTTACAAGACACTTCAGTTTGGAAAACGCACCCTAATATCGGAAAGAAATTTTTCAGGAAAAAAAAGGTCATTCTCATACCTTTGTGTTAACAACACATTAACCATGCATCTCTCACATACAGGTGCCATGTATTGTTTACATAAATCACTCGTCCAATTTCATTTGTATGACAATAACATACTAGTCAAGAGCAGAAAGACTCCCACCACTGCTAGTAAACAGAGAATATTCAAGCTTGTGGCTTGGCTCCAGGAAGGTTTATAGCCTTAGAAATACTCGTAACAGTTAAGTACTGAGGTTAGATCATATTAAAGGCTGAATTAGATAGCTAACATTATAGTGTAATGACTCAACATAAATATCTACGTCAAGCCAATTAGGTGACCGTTCAAGCTTACTTGAGTTTGGGTGTTGCCTTACATATGTCTTGGAAGACACACACGTATTTTTCAGGGTATTTTTTTAGGAAAAAGAGAGCATTTTATAAGCTGGAAAATATCGTAATAATGATAATTCCTCATTTTAAAAGTTTTTAAATTACGTAGCTACAGTTTAGCAGAAAATAGAAGTTTGCATAAAAACACACATACAATTCAAATTGTTTTGTTACTTTTTAATTCGAATCCTTCTGACCAGAGTTCATCATTGTATACAAAGTTTGAGATAAGATATTGTAGTCGCATTCATTTGGACACTGAACAGAACAGCCAGTTTAACTTTATACAATACTTTTTAATTAAAGTACCAGAGAGATTAAACAAGGCAATAAAGTCACTAAGACACAAGGGATTGCTAAGTATTAGAGATTATGTTAAAAAAAAATACCCAGATATTATTAATGAGAGAAAATGGAAAATCAATATAAAAGGATGAATTTTATAATCTTAGCAATCTAGATAGTGTAATGACCCAACATACAAATCCACGTCCCTGTCAGTCAAGCCAATTAGGTGACTGCCCAAGCTTACTTGAGCCTGGGCATTGTCTTACCTGCATCTGCCAAGATGCACATGTATTTTTTCAGGGAATTTTTAGTGAAAAAAATGCATCTTGTAAGCTGGAAATATGGTAATATTTGTTTATTTGTTCTAAAATCGTCTATTTTTTCTAAGAGTTTTATTTTTTAGAAAGTGTTTAAATAGTGACTTTTAAAATAATTAGATAAAAGATTAGCATAAAATTATATTAAAACAGAAGCAGAAGTATAACAATATTTAGATGAAAATTATATGTAAAAATGTTGATATTTCTCAGTAATTATTTTAGCTAAATAAAGGTTTTAAAAGATTTTTTATAGGGAAATGTAGATTCTCAGTGACCTTTATATAAATATTTTCATAACTTACACTTTGATACCTCAACTTTATGGATTTGTGTGCAGTACTAGATTGGTAGTTAGGTCTCATCATCTTACAGTTGAAATGGCTAGATGTAACCATAACGTCTACGCTAACAGTTTCTTCTCTCACACTTCTTGCTAATTAAACTCGCTTTCAGCTTCTTGTTTCCCAGTCAAGTTTGATCTTCAAAAATTTAAATGCAGTGTCAATCATTATCTACTGTCTTCTTGATTCCTCTTCCTTTATTGTTCTCACTTCTTGCCTGTGGAACTCTCTTCCGGCTTCATGCTTTCCAGCCAACTTTGATGTTCAAAATTTAAATGCAATGTCAATCGTTATCTACTATCTTCTTGATTCCTCTTCCTTTATTGTTCTCACTTCTCGCCTGTGGAACTCTCTTCTGGCTTCATGCTTTCCAGCCAACTTTGATCTTCAAAAGTTTAAATGCAATGTCAATCATTATCTACTGTCTTCTTGATTCTTCTTCCTTTATTGTTCTCACTTCTTGCCTGTGGAACTTTCTTCCGGCTTCAGGCTTTGCAGCCAACTTTGATCTTCAGAAATTTAAATGCAATGTCAATCATTAAAATCGGTTTTGATAATTCCTGTTCTTTTATTGTTCTGTCTCCTTAATAAGGTTTTACTTTTTCTAATATTCTTTCACACTCAGTAACCCCTTGTATCTTATTGTCTTTGTTTGGTCAACTATTCATACACTAATTATTTTCCCCTCTGCATCACTTGTCCCCAGTATATCCTGTGAGTGTTAAATTCCCTAGGCACTCTTTTTTTCTGATTAGAAATATCAGTTTCCCTGTTTTGTCAATTTTCCTTAAAACTTCCTCATTATGCACATGTTCTATCCATGGTATTTTTTGCATTCATTGGTAGAACCACACATCTGTCACATCTGAGAGATTGGAGGTTTTGAGTAGTGTGGAACCACTTAATTACTGTTGTTCGCAGGTTCACTCTGACCTGGCGTGGTAGCACCTGTTAGGGTCCCAGCTATAGACAAATAATGAACTCTCTACCCACAACCCAAATACAAATAACTAGGAAAGTATCAAAATATATTTTCATAGTGAAATGACCAGCCATACATTTTATAACAAAATTACCAACCATACATTTTATAGCAAAATGATAATCAATGCATTTTATAGCAAAATGACCGACCATACATTTTTATAGCAAAATGACCGACCATACATTTTTATAGCAAAATGACTGACCATACATTTTTATAGCAAAATGCCAATCAATAAAACGCTAAAAAGTCTAAAAATACATTTTTACAGTAAAATTACCGACAATACGTTTTTTAGTAAAATTTCCAGTAATATATTTTTTAAATTACCAACAATACATTTTATCATCTACAAAGTATATATCTAAAAACAAAAAAAACATGTTTAACTCGAAAGAATAAAATTATGTACAAAATATCTGTAGTTGAAAGCATAAAATTACATTTAAAATATTTACATTTTAGCATTAAATAACCATTAGAATTTGATATGGCACTAAAGAAAATAAAAAAACAAAAACACCTGTCATATCAAGTTTCTTTGTCTGTTAGATTGTCCAGCACTCACTGCCATATTGAAAATTAGATATTATACAGCAGTTCAACACAGTATTGTCTTTTTTTTATTCTAATTGTTCAATGAAAACATCAAATTCTGATTAGGTATGAATCAACCTCTTCTCACCCCCTTCTTTGGGTTAATTAGTAAGATTTGTATCACTAAAACCATTATCTCCAAAAAAATTCTTACAGTCTAAAAAGACTTTCTGGCTTCAAATAGTCAACAAAAGGTTGATAAGCCATAGAAGACGAATCAACGAATCCATTCTCAGTGTCACAACAGACTAGTTCTATGAATAGTATTAAAATATTTGTTTTTATTTGAAACCATGCATTACTGATAATTTTTTAATTTGTTCTCTATATACAGTTATCTTTGTATCAGTGGTTTTCAACCAGGGTGTCATGACACCCTTGCTTGTCACAGACAAGTTGTAGGTGTGGCTATATTGAAAAATTTAAATAAGATAGACAAAAGAATATGAAGCTCCTAAAAAAAAAAAAAAATGTAACCATGTATTAAGATCATTATTTATCACCGGATTTAGTTTTCCCTCCCATAAAAGGAAAGACAATTTCGAGCAATTGTTAATTTAAAGTTCTTTATTTTACAAATTGGTCTGTCAAAAGTAGTTTATAAATCCCATGGATGCTTTATTACAAAAGGTTATTACGAAATGATAAAAATAAAAAGTTTGTTACATTACATTTTTCTCCTGTATTGGCATCTCCATTTCATCAGCCTTTTGGCCAGAATCAAAGTGTAGTATCTGTTCTCACCTCACGTGAGATGGAAAACGCCTGCAGTGACACCTTCCACATTGCACTAAGATAGGTGTAGCCAGTGTAATACCAAAACCAGCATGACCTAGTTATGGAGGTTCAGCAATTTCTGTTATTGGATCATATGTTTTTGCATGCCATTGCCCCCACCCTGACCACATAATAACAAAAACAAACTTTGCATCACATCCTGCCTTAGTGAGAAGGTCAGGTAAATAACTTTTCTCTGTTTCACATTTGAACAAGGGGTGGAGGTAACCGCTCTAAATATATGGCAAGCTGAATTAACAAGGTCAGGTAAAGGTTAAAAACCACAACTTTTAAGTATTTAATGGCCGGCTAATCATTTCCAAGCACATCCAGCTTACAAGCGTGGCTAGCCAGGCCCTGTTACAGACGCACATTTGTGTTTGTGCAACACCTGCAGGGACCACCTATGGTTTATACTGCTGCTATGTTGAGCAAACTTTAATTACACTTTCTGGAGAGAGTGCATTATCTGGCATGATCTGCAGAGAGCCATTACATTCAAACTCTGTCACGATGACTTGTGATTTTGTGCTAGCACGATCATCAACGGCTCCCAAATAGTTTTGTCTACCCAATTTCAGGCATGAGGCTTAGATCAACCCAGGGTATGGTTTTCAGGCATTTTTCAATAATACCATATGCTGGGATCAGATCCCTAGGCTAATAGCATGTAGATTTTCCTCTTGCTACCAAATTGACCAAATTGAACCCAGGTCTCATGGAATGCAAACATTTGAACCATTCTGCCATGTGTCTATATTTATATCTATCTATATATATATATATATATATATATATATATATATATATATATATATATATATATATACACACATACATATATATATATATATATATGTGTGTGTGTGTATATATGGGCACTTCAGCCTGATGTAATGAATAACAAGTTTGTGCTGCTAGATCAGTTACAACCGAGTAAGGAGTTTAATTATTTACTGGGTGCTCCATACGTGTGGCCTTGCGTATGTGTGCATATCTACTATTAAAGATTCAGCAGATTTTATTTAGAGTTTCTGGGAGTGAACACATGATCTAACCTGGATCAACACTTTTATCATGGCCAGTAATAATCATTTCGGCACACACCCAGCCAATCCCTGTTGCTGATGCCTGCTCAGGCCCATTTGTGTTTGTTCAATACAGATGCTCAAACTCTCAGTCACAATAACTTTGTACTAGTACACCCATCGACAGTCTTCAAACCGTTTTGTCCACCAAATTTTACTTATAAGGCTTGGGTCAACTTTTG
>OZ010597.1:86472834-86477834 GCA_963932145.1 Acanthosepion lycidas
TATCTATCTCGTCCTGTTCATTATCTATCTATCTATCTCGTCCTGTTCATTATCTATCTATCTATCTCGTCCTGTTCATTATCTATCTATCTATCTCGTCCTGTTCATTATCTATCTATCTATCTCGTCCTGTTCATTATCTATCTATCTATCTCGTCCTGTTCATTATCTATCTATCTATCTCGTCCTGTTCATTATCTATCTATCTATCTCGTCCTGTTCATTATCTATCTATCTATCTCGTCCTGTTCATTATCTATCTATCTATCTCGTCCTGTTCATTATCTATCTATCTATCTCGTCCTGTTCATTATCTATCTATCTATCTCGTCCTGTTCATTATCTATCTATCTATCTCGTCCTGTTCATTATCTATCTATCTATCTCGTCCTGTTCATTATCTATCTCAGTATATTATTTACATTATTCGGACTATTGTCCTCATCTTTGTCGCATATTTATTATAACATTTCAGCTGTTGTACGCTCCGGCCTTCTTCAGGTGATTGGAATGTCGAACTGAACCCTTTATTTCGCTCACTGGGGTAGACTGTTCTAGTTCCACGTGCCATGTTTTAATGGATGTCAGTCATCAGTTACCTCCTGTTAATTTCCCTCTGAAAGTTCTCCACTGCCTTAACCAGGTATTGAACTCACACTCTTTGGGTCCTGTCACTAGATCTAACCAACACATTTATCCACTGTGCCATGTGTCCTATCTCTGTTCATTCATTATCAATCAATGTATCTCTGTCCATTCCTTATCTATCTATCTATCTTCATTCCTTATCTATCTATCTCTGTTCATTCATTATCTGTCTATCTATGTCCATTCCTTATCTATCTATCTATCTATGTCCATTCATTATCTATCTATCTATCTATGTCCATTCATTATCTATCTATCTATGTCCATTCATTATCTATCTATCTATCTCCATTCATTATCTATCTATCTATCTCTGTCCATTCATTATCTATCTCTCTATCTATCTATCTCTGTTCATTCATTATCTGTCTATCTATGTCCATTCATTATCTATCTATCTATGTCCATTCATTATCTATCTATCTATGTCCATTCATTATCTATCTATCTATGTCCATTCATTATCTATCTATCTCTGTCCATTCATTATCTATCTCTCTATCTATCTATCTATCTATCTATCTATGTTCATTCATTATCTATCTATCTCTGTTCATTCATTATCTATCTATCTATCTCTGTTCATTCATTATCTATCTATCTATCTATCTCTGTTCATTCATTATCTATCTATCTATCTATCTCTGTCCATTCATAATCTATCTATCTATCTATCTATCTCTGTCCATTCATAATCTATCTCTGTCCATTCATAATCTATCTCTGTCCATTCATAATCTATCTCTGTCCATTCATAATCTATCTCTGTCCATTCATAATCTATCTCTGTCCATTCATAATCTATCTCTGTCCATTCATAATCTATCTCTGTCCATTCATAATCTATCTCTGTCCATTCATAATCTATCTCTGTCCATTCATAATCTATCTCTGTCCATTCATAATCTATCTCTGTCCATTCATAATCTATCTCTGTCCATTCATAATCTATCTCTGTCCATTCATAATCTATCTATCTATCTATCTCTGTCCCTTCATAATCTATCTATCTATCTATCTATCTCTGTCCCTTCATAATCTATCTATTTATCTATCTATCTATCTATCTATCTATCTATCTCCATTCATTATCTATCAATGTTTAAAACATTAAAGGAACTGACTAATCAAAAGGTTCATTGGCCGCTATGTTTGTTAGGATTTTATTATCTCCACTTTATTGATTCTCAATACATTGTTTCCACCAGCTCCTGTACAATCACCAAAGTGAAGTAACATTAAGCCTGGTCAGTACCTAGATGGGTGACTGCTTTGGAATGCCAAGTGCTGTAAACTTGGATGTGCAGGTGGTGTCATGGATAACGGCTTGGAATTGCTAATCTGGGTCCCGAGTTCCAATTCCAGTAGGGTTCGTGATATTCCTGTACACACAAATACCCTTCGGAAAGATATTAATCTGCCTCTACTCCCTTTAGCTATGAGTTAATTAGTGAGACTTGTGTCAGTAAACCATTATTATCTAAAAAAATTAAATAAATAAAAATAAAATGGCACCCAAAATATTTAGATTTCAGCATTAAATAACCCATAGAGGTGTTGATATGCTGCTAAACAAAAACAACAAAATGCATTATTTGAAGAGTTTTGTTTCATTGCATCTCACTATTAAAACTTTCTAACAATTTTTAATGGCACCGGCAAATAATTGCCAGAGTTGCTTAATTCCTTTTATTTTTTGCTGCCACCACAATGAAAAGAACACAGTAGCCGAAACCAGTGTTTCTCAATGTGGTCAAGTTGGACCACTGGTGGTCCACATAGCATTTCTAGTGGCCCACAGAGAATTCATAGCCATAAAAAAAAATTGTAGCCATTTCACAAAATATGTATCTAAATTATACTTTGAAGAATTAAAAAATATAATATTTTGTTTAATTATACACATGTCCATTATATTTGAAAATTTCAAAAATATTTATGTATTATGGATTGCTATATTTATTTTATTTTTTATCATATATATTTATTTGTTAAATATATATATATATATATATATATATATATATAAAATGTTATGCTATATATAATTTTTTCATTCATATAAAAATATTATTCCTATCTTAATAGATCACTGTCCTGTGTTTATCCTTGTTTACTAAAATAAATTTTAAAGTGTAAATAGAATTTTTTTGTCTTTTCATTGAGTATTTTAGTGTGAAAATTGAACAGCCCAAAACTAAAAGTAGGAGTGGTCCATTTGAATTTTTTGAAGAAAAAAATGGTCCATGGGCTGAAAAAGGTTGAGAATCACTGGCCTAAACCATGGGCCGAAGCACTTACCTGTTGCACATATTTGCTATAATCGGTTCAAATAAAAAAAAAAAACCTTAAATTTTGTTTAAAGCTCAGCAACTTATTCAGATTTCTATTTTATCAGTCGTCGGTGTGTTGGGTGTTATCTATGTTTCTGGCTTTGAGAGCTCGGCAATCAGAATTTGAGAGAAACTTTGGTGTTGCTATCTATGTGTGAACTGTGACTTTTAGCATTAACAACTCTAGACATTATGACCTTTGGCATGTGCATATAATTATCTGCTACAATGTTTCAGCCAATCCATTATGTAAGAAAAATGCTCCTTTTGTACAAAACCCTAAAATGCAAATGAAAGAAGGATTTTTTTTGTTTGTTTTGCAATGAAAATGTTGTTTGCTAACTTTATTGTATTTACTGTGATTAGCTGAGTAGAAATTAAAAATTGCCAATAACTTTATTATTTGTTGTTGTTGCTGCTCCTGTTATTATTATTATTATTATTTTCTTTGATATCTGGTGTGTATCCACTTCTTTCTGTGACATTTTCCACTGAAAAATTTTGAAAAAAAAAAAAAAAAAAAATTACACATATTTTACATAGATAAAGCCCTTCGTAAGGTGTGGGCTGTACTTATGTGTACAATTTTTTGTATTTCTTTAATGAATGGACTTCCAGGAATCCCTTCAATTAGTCTACTGGAATCTTTTCCAACCAATCCGAGGGCTTCAACTACAACTGGAATCATTAATGTTTTCATGTACCACATTTTTGAGATTTCGATTTCAAGGTGTTTGTATTTTGATAGCTTTTTGAAGATCTTCAAAGGTACATTGCAGTCTGCAGGGACTGTCATATCAATAAGGAGGCAATTTTTTTGTTTGCGGTCTCTAATAACAATGTCTGGGCAATTAGCTTTGATTGTTCTGTCTGTATGTACAGTGTAGTCCCATAAAATGGTTACAAGTCCTATCTCCATAATTATTATTATTTTATTTCCTTTGATTTCTAGTGTGTACGTATTTCTTCCCGAGTCCCACCCAGAGACCTAAAGTCAGTAATGGCATCATGACATTTTCCACTGAGCAATTAAAAAAAACAAACACATAAATAAACACATAGATAAAGCCCTTCGTAAGGTGGGCTGTACTTGTGTGTACAATTTTTTGTATTTCTTTAATGAATGGACTTCCAGGAATCCCTTCAATGAGTCTATTGGAATCTTTTCCAATCAATCAGAGGGCTCCAACTACAACAGGAATCATTGATGTTTTCATGTGCCACATTTTTGAGAATTCGATCTCAAGGTCCTTGTATTTTGATAGCTTTTTGAAGATCTTCAAAGATACATTGCAGTCTGCAGGGACTGCCATATCAATAAGGAAGCATTTTTTGTCTTTGCAGTCTCTAATCACAATGTCTGGTTGATTAACTTTGATTGTTGTGCCTGTGTGTATTGCAAAGTCACATAAAATTATTATTATAAATTTATTTTTATCTTTGAATTTCTAATAAAATTTGTTCTTACTATTATACAATGATTCTTTCAAACCAGTGATTTTATTATCCATTACTTTTTGCCGGATAAAAATAGCCTTTTTCTATTATCTTCAAAACCCTAAAATGCTGCCAAAAGAACAATTTTTCAGCAATGAAAATATTACTTGCAAGCTGAGTATTATTTTATCTTCTTTATTTTCTATTTACTGTGATTAGCTGAGTAGAAATTAAGGTTTCCTCTAGATTCATTATTTGTTGCTGATGTTGCTATTATCATCATCAGGGCTGGTATGTACAACTCCTCCCCCTCAGTTGGGAAGCCCTGATTGAGGGCCCTGGGTGGTGCTTTGTGACCCTCACTATCTTATCACTACCTACATTTATATACATTACAAATTGAGTATCTCTCTATATTTCTGTGATGAGGTATTATATACACTATTGACATTATTCGGAATATTGTCCTCATCTTTGTCGCCATATTTATTACAACGTTTTGGCCTTTTAGTATCTGTCTATATTTCTGAGATGAGGTATTATGTACACTATTTACATTATTCGGACTATTGTGTTTATCTT
>OZ010597.1:86503148-86530648 GCA_963932145.1 Acanthosepion lycidas
CAGGACAGAATAGGTTCTATAACATTGGGTGGCAACCAGTCTAGGAGAAGGAAAAACTCTGAATTCAAAACCATCCAAGAGAGGGTTGTACTCTGTCAGGCTATCTTGCCCAAGAAACACCACTTGTACTGCAGCTGCAGTACACATGATGCCCCTACGACCCTATGGGTCATGAGATAAAAATATATATATGTAGACAATTTGCTGCATCCTTTCTTATATTTTTCTTTCTCTTTTTCATATTTTCTTTTCTTTTACTTTTTCATCTTTTCTCTCGGATTTTCTGAATGTCCAAGACATTTCATGCAAAATATGCATTCGGGCCAGTAAATGTTGTTAATACTGTTTATTATAAACAGAGCATTAACTTAAATATTTGTGTCTATAACATATATCAATAAAATATCTTAAAATACGTTTTTTGCATATTTTTTTTTTACATTTTTTACAATACTGATACAGAATTAATGGATTTATTTTTAATCTGACATTTTTATTATTCCAAACATTATTTTTAAAGGATACCTGAATTGGAAATAAATGCCTTGTTTATTTTCATTTTTAAACAGTGTGTCTTCTCGAGTGTGTAGACCAATAAGCATAATGCACATGATTTAACCCCTAAAAATGAATTTTGAAGTGAGATATATATATTTGTCCATATATCATAAATGCTATGTCCCTTCATGAAAATAGGCGGCAATGACTCTCCACAAATTCCTTTTCTTCATTATCTGTGAACTGAAATGGTTTCTTGTGGGATGGGGGAGGTAGTGGAGTGTATTCCTGTTGCCATTTCTTTCGGTTTTGAATTTAGATTTGTCCTTCTTCTAGCCAAGAAAGTCCAACCTGCTATTTCTATGTTGAATTCATGCCTTTCCCAAGGATATATCCATGCAAAAGTGAACGCAACAGACTAAGCCAGAATTAGTGTATATATAATTCTCGCGGTTTATTATTTTTTTTTTTTATCCCGCAGGGTCGTATGGGTATCATGCGTACTGCAGCCACAGTAGAAGTGGTGTCTCTTGGGCAAGATAGCCTGATGGAGCCCAACCTTCTCCAAGCTGGTTCCGAATCCAGAATTTTTGCTTCTCCTACATCAGTTGTCACCCAAGGTTATAGAACCCAATTTGTCTTACTATTTACCCATAACTGGGTGGAGAAGAGAATTCATACCTTTCTAAAGAATACTAATGGATCTGATTAGAATTTGAACTCGGTTCTCCTTTTCCTCAATCCGAGCCGCGATCCATTACTTCAACATTTGTTATATGTAAGGGAAGTAACTCTTCAGAGATTATTTGTTTACTTACCTCCCTTTTTTACTTCTTTTGGCGCTGATTTATCGCATGGTTGAATACCAAGTGGTGTTGTAATGTTTAGCAAAATGATCTCGTATATGATAATAATTGAGTATTGGGTTCGATCTTCGCAGGATGCCCCTTATTTGTTGACTTGTCGTAAAACTAAGGTATATTAAGTAAATAATCGTATGTTTAATTATTTTTATGATAGTTACACAAATCTTTATAGTGCATGTCAAAATTTAAAACTTATATCTGTTACATTTACTTTCGCCTTGGGAAACGAATAAATCTCTCCTTTCTATCCCTAGCTATGAGCCAAATAGACTGACCTCTCTACGAAGGGGCAACTATATGCATATTTAGTCATTATCCTCCACTAGTTCACTTATCATCCAGTTCTAATAGTTTTTTTATTTTATATTATTTATTTATTCAGTATTTATTATTTTTTTATTGTATAATATACTTTTATAATAGTTTGTTTTTTTTATTATTTATTGCTATTCAACCTCTTATTGTATATACTCAGATCTGTTAAGAATAAATTTCCTATTTGTCATTTAACTATTATTAACGTATATCATTATAAATGTTTAATTTTGATGTTATTTATTGTTATTCTCTTATCAGTGATCTGCAGAGGTTTGGTGATGCCTGGTGCGAACTCTTTGATTATTAGCTCCTAAGACTCAAATGTGGGTGGGAGTGTTATAGGGCCTAGTACTGAGAAATGTGCGAAAGAAATACATTTTAAATATGTAAAAACAGATGAAACATGAAATAAAAATTTTATTTAGATTAAAAATAAACTAAATTTTTATTCAGCTCTTTGATTGGATGCCCGGAGCTATCACATCCTTTGCCCCCACTACTGCACACTTCTGGTCCCTAGACTAAATCTTTGCAACTTCATATTTTAGTTACTCTTACCCAGGGTCAGATTATGACTTTTTGGGGGCCCCTAGGCTAATGAAAGTCATAGGGCCCTTCTTAAACAAAGACACTCTCTAACTTACCCATTTTGAATATTATTTTATTGTGATATATTTTAGCGACATTTACATAGTTTGAAGGAAACTTATTGCAAAATCTTTAAATAAACTAAAATATCTATCTTTTGTTTACCAATAAAAAAAATATTCTTTAAGAAATTCTCCTATTTCACTATTTATTACAAACCAAATTAGTATATATTTCAGCACGACCATAGTAATAAGAAAATTGTTTTTTTTTATGACCAGAATTATAACAATAAACCAATCAAAATAAATATGAGTTTGTCATATCGATATCATTTCTGTTTCTGAAACCTTTTAGAAGTTATACCATCTAGAAAATTAAAATCATTGCTTTGTAAAACCTTGAGGGGGTCCCAGGCTGTCGCCTATACTAGCCTAAAAGATAATCTGACTCTGGGCCATAGACTGCAGCCTATACTAGACTAAAGGATAATCTTGCCCTTGGTCCTAGGCTGCAGTCTATACTAGCCTAAGGGATAATCCTGCCCTAAAGCATAATCTGGCGCTTGGTCCTAGGCTGTAGTCTATACCAGCCTAAAGGATAATCTTTCCCTGGGCCCAAGGCTGCAATCTATACTAGCCAAAAAAATAATCTTGCCCTAGGCTTCAGACTATACTACCCTAAAAGATAATCTTATCCTGGAAATTTATCCCAAATTAAAGTCTGTGAAAATTAAAGAAAGTGGTAGCCTTAACTCATGAACTGGAGGGTTATGGTGAGGAGTGTAACTGGGGTAGAGTTGAGGAAACATGATGTCAGTCAGCAGTAATGATCATAAATGTATAATAAAATTCACAGAGAGATACATAAACAGATTAATGCATAGACATATATACAAACACACACTCGAGATAGACATACATTATTTTTTCTCACATGTCTGGAAAAATGTTTTAAAATCTATTTTTATGGAATTATTACAAATAATATTAAAATGCTAAAATGTGCTTTTTTTTTTTTTTAATTTCATGCACAGAGATTTTTAAAAATAATATATTTTAGTTAGAGTAAAAGAATCATTTTAGCATCTAAGTTATACCAATTGTATATTTTGTTAAAGATTGTAATGAGTCCGATAAACATGGATGACCTAGAGAAACCACTGCTAGTAACACCATGTGTCTCTGTTGCCTTACTGCATTGCTTGTGGTGAACTCAATAGAAAAAAAATGAATAATGAGAAAATACTGATTTTACATCTACTGCAAGCAAGTGGGAAGAAAGAAAAAAACAGGAAGTGTTTTGCTTTTAATACTGGTGTAAATAAATCAAATCAATGCTTTTTTTAATAATAAAGTTCAAGATAATATTACTACCAATATTACTTGTTTAAATAAAGTCAATGAAATTAAGATAACAATGATTTATTTAATGATAATAAAATTCAAGATAATAATAGATTATATTCTTCTAGTAGAGACTTAGAATAAATGAAATTTTTTTGGTTTGGTTTGTTTTCTGGCATATCAACACCTCAATGAGTTATTTAATGCCGACAAGATTTTTAGGATAAGGTTCATATGAATAGAATATGTATTCTTTGTAAGAAATCAATTTGGTTTCGTTTATTTTGTTTTATGGCATATCAACCTCAATAGGTTTATTGAATGCCAACAAGATTTTTAGGATAGGTTCGTATGAATAGAATATGTATTCTTTGGTTTAGATTGGTTTGGTTTATTTTATTTTACGACATATCAACCTCAATGGGTTATTTAATGCCGACAAGTTTTTTAAGATAGGTTCGTATGAATAGAATATGTATTCTTTGGTTTAGATTGGTTTGGTTTATTTTATTTTACGACATATCAACCTCAATGGGTTATTTAATGCCGACAAGTTTTTTAAGATAGGTTCGTATGAATAGAATATGTATTCTTTGGTTTAGATTGGTTTGGTTTATTTTGTTTTACTGCATATCAACCTCAATGGGTTATTTAATGCCAACAAGATTTTTAGAGTAGGTTCTTATGAATAGAATATGTATTCTTTGTAAGAAATCAATTTGGTTTGATTTATTTTGTTTTACGGCATATCAACCTTAATGGGTTATTTAATGCTGACAAGAATTTTATTGCTGGTAATAATTTTTTTCCAAAAATGTATTGCAACCTCCTTTTTTTGGATGGGGTAAAGCTATTTGCCCATAGCTAGGACACTGACAGATGCTACCACCCCAGGTCAGAGCGGACCCGGGAACACCAGCAATTAAGTGTTGATTCCATGCTCCTTGAAACCTCCTGATCAGAGGCCTTGCTGTCAGACATAGTTCATCATCATACCCAGGACGGTAAAATTTTATTCTAATATAAAAATCCTGAGAAAATTTATAAAAAAAAAAAAAAAAAAAAAAATGTACTAAAAATAATCTTTAATTTTATTTTTTGTTTCTATCTTTTTTTTGTATCTGGGCTTCTGTTTCTTGCAATTAAGACTCTCTATGTTTTTGTGTATTTTTAGCTCCTGCATCAAATCTGATGGCGGTTTGCGTTTAATTGAACTGCGAAGTGAGCCAGAAGGACAAGTTTTCTGCCACTGGGAATTTTTAGAAGACAATGTGCCAAATGTATTTTATCTGAAGAGATCGTGCATCAAGAACTTGCCCAAAGCTGACTTGACTACTCAAGTGATCACAGTTTTAGCTGAAGATAACTATGGAAATATTTTGAAGAAAAAAATCAAAATGGCTGACATTGATGCTTGATTCAAACTGTTAAGGTTTATTCATGTCCTTCATTAGAAACCCCCACCCCAGAAAAATCAAATTTTATTAATGTTTTTTATTCTTCAATTGATGCATTTTTTTTAAATTATTTAAAAAAAAAATTAGGCTATTTTAATTGTAATGATATTAAAAAAATCCCTGGTGATTTTGTAGTTTGATGTTTGCATTAGTAAACAGCTCAGTTTTATAGTCTAAAAGAATTTTTTTTTAAATTAACTCTATTTTGACGAGTAAAATATATTTTAAATAATTGTTGTGATTGAGGTAAGTTCAGTAGATTTTTTTTTTTAAATTTACATTTGTAAATATTTCTTGATGGTAGCCTTAGTTTGAACTGATATGTAAAATTTCTTGTTTTAATTATTAGTGAAGGACATTAACTTTTAAAAAATTATTAGTAAACTATAAAAACAAATTAGCAGCTATTTTGTAGTAAAATAATAGTCATACTTTTAGGTGTATTTGATCCACTTTTATCTTCTAGAAATTTCATGGTGGCAGTATAAGAACACACAAAACATTTTTTTTTAAAGTAAAAACTTTAATAAAAATGTCTGTTTGTTAAAAATGAAGTAAAAACCTGTTAGTAGGTATCTTTGACAAACATGCTTGTCAGTAATCAATGTTTGATTAACAAATATGTTTTGTTTTTTTTTGTTTATTTTTCTAGAGATAGTGTAAATTAGGTGGCTGGAAGAAAGTTAATTGGTAAAAAAAAAGGCATTATGGAAAAAAGTTTCATGGTTATCTTTTAACACACTTATTAACTGAAAATACACGTTAGTCGAGCTTCTGTAAATTCTGAGAAGGTGGAATTGGCAGAGAGTCATCACTGCTGGGAAACGACTCTGCAGAATAATTCAGGCAACAATTACAATAATTGACTTTCAATGACTGTTTTGTTAAACACTCGGCAACACCAAAGTTGGATTGTGATAATTCACAGATTCACACCTAAAGAAAGTTCTCTTCACATCCAAAGGACAATCATAAAACATATCATATATGAACTAACAACACAATATATACTGGGTGTAGCAGCGAAATTGTCCAAATCGTGTAACAGCATGGGATAATTGTCCATCCCACAAAATGTTTAATATCTTAAAAAACATTAAACTGAGTTTCTTTTATCTAGATTTTCAGGTAAGACGTTTAGCTATCTTGACACCATTTGTTGTGAGAATCACTGAAAAACCCTTTGGGTTATTCAGCTAAAAAGAGATGGTTAAAATTGTTTTATGCTAGACCCACTATCTTCCCAACTGAGCAGTGGTGAGAGGAAAAAAGATCATTCGTGCCTTTAGTAATGGTACCAACATTCACACTCTAGCTTCCATTTTCAAAGCCCATTCAAGAACCATCAAGAGATTGGTGAATAAGTTTAAAAAAAGAGGGAACAGTAGAAAGGAAAACTGGATCAGGGGGTCACAACAGGAAGAGGGATCATCATTTAAATTTAGAACGAAATATATTCTTATTGTTCAAAGTAGAGTCCAATAGTGTTATAAAAACCTCAGAGAATTCCAGTAAGATATATTTAATCATTTTTAAGATACAAAGGTTCAAAGCTTATCTAACAATTGGACAATTTTGCTGTTACACCCAGTGTGTGTGTATATATATATATATATATATATATATATATATGTTTGTGGAAAAGGCACTTTTTATTGTATGCAATGCAGGACAGTAAGACAAAGACATGTCTGTCTATTATTAACGATATGCGATGCGCACGATGATGAAGACCTACACTAAAATTGAATTTTGTGCAACACATTCACTAAATTATCATTAGTTTTGTAACTTTTTCTCCTTATAACCATGTCTTTGAGTCCCCTAACTTATTAGAATGATATGGTCATTATATGTACTGCAGCCACAACAGCAGTGATGTGTCTAGGACAAGATAGCCTGATGCATCCTATCCCTCCTCAAATTGGTTTTGGACTTAGTGTTTTCCTTCTAGACTGATTGCCACCTCAAGGCAAGAGAGCTCAGTCTGTCTTGCTATTTAACCCTTAGCTGGAGGAGAAGAAACTGATTCATAAATTTCCTATGAGTATTTGTATGACAGTAAATGTAATGGACTGAGCAAGAAATTGAACACTGCTTGTGGATTTCTCTTTCTGAGTTACTAACCATTTCACTACCCACTCTTGCATTCTGTGGTGTCTCAGGATCCCCACACTATTAATAAAAACAGTATCAGTGAAAAGGGTCATTTACTTTTGGTATTCATTTTATTAACTGTGGCAGCTTGGATTCTAAGAGGCTATAGGAGGACTGACATGTCAGGAACACGTCGCATGTTGGCTCAGTGTCCCTCCGTATTTAGTACTAGCTGGTCCCAAAACTGGGAGTGTGAGGCATATTGATGCTTCAGAATTCTCGTGACTCTCTGTTGAATTTGTGCCATTTTGGACTTATATTCAACACCCAGACAAAGGCAATCCATTACTGTTGGAATGCCCTGCTCACAAGCCACTCTGGCCAATCGTTGACCAATCTGGCCCTGGCCTTTGTATTCTGTAACACCACACTTCCAACCATGAATTAATAACAGACTCAGCTAAATCACCTACACCTTATCTGCTAATCAAATATTGCTTACCAACAAGCATTTTTGTTTTTGTTTTTTTTATTTTTAGTTCCTATCAGCTTTGTAGATTATTCTAAATATAGGATCTAAACCACAAATAATTAATTGAAAACTTGTTAAAGATATTATTTCTTTGGAGATAATTTCTTTCTTTGGTTTTCAAATAATTTCAATTTGAATTGAATGTTTAGTGTGTATTTATTTGTAAGATATTAAGAAACAATAATACATGTTTTTATTTAGAATTCCAGCACTGCTTAAGTAGATTGGTCCCCTCATAAATAAAATAAGAAAAAAAATATTTTTGGAGATAATTTTTGTAGATTACCATTTTTTTTAGACCTTCCCTAAGCTGTGACACATGTCAGAATTAAAAAAAAAATATATCGATTTGTTATCATTTTAGAAGTGGGGGTCCAGTTTATAATATCACTATAGTGTAAAATCAATCCCTGGCTTTTACAGAGCTATCAGAAAATAGCTGATTATTTACAAATGTCAAGTTTGAATCTGTTTATATCCTTTGATATCTGTAAATGGAAAAAAAGACTATTTTCTGATTTTACAAAATGAGTTCTTTTGAATAAGGAACAAACATTTTTTTATATTTTATTTTAAGAAGATATTTTAAGCAAGAAATTAAAAAAAAAAAATGTTCTTTTTAATCAATTCACCTTAAGCAAGCTGATAATGTATTGGTGATATTTAAAAATTAGTAATATGTCTACTTTCAGCAAATTTTATACCATCTAGAGTAGCACTTACACACCAGTGATTACAGTAGTGTATAAAAAATACTGGAAATAGCTTACAATTTAGGTCAAAATGCTCTGAATCAAACTTTTGAACAATTTTTACATTCATTAAGACCAGAAAAGAAAACATTTGTATGCATTTTCTGTTTTTTTTTTTGTTTTTTTTTTAAATCATTTCCCCTCAAGCAAGATGATAAAGCCACTAACATGCAAGAGGCTACTGGGAGTGAAAAAGAATGAAAAGATTTTAGATGGAACCAGAAACCGAATCCTAAACAAGAAATGCGGGATAAACCTCTAGCAAAGACTGGAGAGGAGTGTGAACCGAATGATAGGTGAACCTATCTACTCCTATTAAAGGAAAAAAGAAATAAGTAGTAAATGAAATTTCAGAGTTTAGGTGTAGACATTACAAGTATAGAGTTGAAGTAGACTTTAGAAGGAACTGGAAACCCATTTCTCAACAGCCATCAAGATGCAAGGGGTCATCGAAAGAGAAGGAAAAGACTCTAGAAGGAATCAGAAACTGAATCTTTTCAAAGAAGTGATGAAAAGCCTCTAACGCCTGTTCCAATTTCCAGAAGTTAAAATGTCACACTCACCTCGGTTTTTTGAAGAGAAACTTATTATTGCTGTTATTTCAATATTTTTGAAGTGCTTTGTTTTAATTGTTTGTCAAAATAGATTTCTTTTTCATTTTCTTACAAAAAGAATTTTTGTCAATAAAGAACAAACAGATACAATAGTATAAATTTTTAAATTAGTACCAAATTTTTTTTAATCAAAGAACAAAAATTTATATAAATTAACAAAAAAGTATTAAAAATGTGCATTTTCCAAGGTATGACATTTGTAAAGAAAAATCTAAGAGCAGATAACTCTGTAAAAGCCAGAGATCGATTTGATACTGTAGGAATAGGACCGCATTTTTAAATTGATTTAAAAAAAAAAAAAAAATCAACATTTTTTTTTTATTCTGAAAAATGTTTTGGTTTGCGAAAAGTCTAATGAATGTAAATCTACAAAAATTACTCTCCGGAAAAATGTTCCCCTATTTTTTACGAGTGGATCTGTCTAGTGACACGATAAAAATAGGACGATTTTGGAGAAATAAGCTGGGTTACTTTATGATAAGAATTTATCTTTCCTTTGATCTTTTTGTCCTGACAGTTGATTTGGTGAGTTGAGAACCAATGCAAGTTGTTAAGACCATAAATTACGCCAACCACGATTTTATTATTACAATTTGACTCAGGGTGAGAAACAAAAAAAATAAATTCACGACTCTTTCATTGCATACAACTGAAAAAAATATATCTGTACTAACTTACAAAATGGGACAATGAATATTCTTTGGATAATAATATCAATCAATCAATCAATCAAACAAAAAACTTTCAGGCTATCAAATATTTTTTTCACTAAAAATATATAAATTGTGGGTAAATTATTTTAACATCTAAATGATTATATTTTAAATTAGTAAATTAAGAAAACCCACTAACGGTAAAACAAATCATAGTTTTATTAAACTATTTCATTCTGAATCATTTTTTAAAAGATCATTTCACTATTGAAACATATTTCATTTCTATGCTCTTTTTAATTTTTTTCAATTTAATTTTCATTTCTTTAATTTTTTTTTTAAACTTTCATCTCTGCTTTTTTGAAAAAAATTTTCTTCACTTTAATTGTTCAAACTTTGTTTTTGTTCTAATAATTTAACTTGAGATTATTTGTAAAATATCAAGAAAATTATTCCGTGAATTACTTGAACGAATATCCTTATTTTATTTTTTTGTTTTTTATACAAATCACGTGGTTTTTCCAGGAGTGTGCTCACCATCAGACTTCAGTTAATCTTTTAATCTTTTAGGACCGTTTTGAAGTATAATCTAAATTTTATATTTTATATTTCACATGAATGAAGAAAGAAATCCCAAAATATATACAATAATGAATTGGGAGGATTTTAATAATCATCAATGAATTACATTTTAAATGGTCCTACAAATCTTGATATAACTGAACGTCAATATCTCTAGGCCTGTCTGCTTATATTTCGCATCGGTATTTGAAACTATACAGGATAAAAAAAATGTTAAAGACAGAAGCCAACTGCATGAAAACTATATGGAATAAGTAAATTATATTATTTAGAGGTTAAAACAATATTTAAATATTCAGTTAGTTATGTACCATGTGTGATACATGCTTAAGCGATCATATATCTTTCAATACATGATTGACAAAGCATATTTTTTTCCCCGCAGGAGGTTGCCATTACTTTCTGCATTAGACCAGTTGCCATCCAAGGCTACAGAACCTGGTATGTCCTGTCCATAGCAGAAGAGGATTCATACCTTTCCAAAGGGTATTAGCATATAAGTGAATGTAATGGATTCTACTGAAATTTGAACTCGGCTCTCCGATTCCTCAATCTGAGTCACTATCCATTACTCCACCATGCCTGCTCCATGTGTTACAGTGGAGTAATGGATAACAGCTTGGATTGAGGAATCAGAGAGCCGAGTTCAAATTCCAGTCAAAATCCATTACATTCACTTATGTGTTAATACCCTTGGGAAAGGTATGAATCCTATTCTTCTCCCCTCCAGCTATGGGTAAATAGCAGGACAGACTAGGTTCTGTAGCCTTGGGTAGCAACCTACTGTGGGAAAAAAATCTCCCTCGTCAGTCATGTATCGAAAGATATATGATTGCCTAAGCTTGTATCACACATGGCACATAACCGACTGACTGATTTAAATATTACTTGTGGTCAAATAAAATATTTACTTTAATGGGGTTATTTTGGTAAAATCAATTTCAACACCAAACCCATTTTGGTGATTATTTTTAATTTAGTAAATAGCTCAAAAGTTAGTTTAATAGCTCAAAATTATTTTTAAAATTTAAATAAATTCAGAAAAATTCTTGAATGATTTATTGATTGAAATAAGTAAAAAATCTTAAACAGATTTGCACTGAACACTGAAAAGAATTGTTATAACCGCAGGTAATTCCTCAAAAAAATCTCAATATGATTAAAATTAAAATTCTATTACTTGTCTGCTTCCTTGAAATTCTTCAGTTTAACTTGCAGCTTTTTTACCACAATAAACACCATTTTTGATGTGTACCAAAAATCCTTAACCCTAGTTGTGGCTAATTAATTACATACTTAATTAGAAAATAATTATATTAGATGTCACTCAGAAATTACATTTTTTTTACCTTATTCCTCTAATTCAATTAAAAATAATTTCACCTTATTCCACTAATTCAATTAAAAATCATTTTCTACCTTAATTCAATTAATATTTTTTAACATCTTATTTTCCCATTCCAGTTAAACTCTTTTCTTACTTTATTTCACCACATCAGTTTTACCTTATTCCTTGATTTAAATTAAAACCTTATTTTTACTTTATTACAACCATTTTTATCTTATATCTTCAATTAAAACCCTTTATACCTTATTCCATCACATCAACTAAACCCTTTTTATTTTACCTTATTCCACAATTTTTTTGCCTTATTCCAATACTTAAACATTTACCATAATTCTCCATGTATCATATGCCTTCATCCATAATATGAACCCCTAAAATTGTACTGAAATTGGTAATCAAACCCTATAAATTGTACCTCTCCAATTTTATTATGGCCAGCATTTCCTACACTTATCCAAACTGTAATTTAAGATATTTATCAAAATTTCCGATCATGATGATTCAAATAAAAGAAAATGGCAATACCCATATTACGCCGACAGAGCAAACTCATTAACCTGTTTTTTGATAAAATATGCAATCTACCAGATCTGTATGTAGTTTTTCACAAAAGAATGGTTTTAAACATAGAATAATATTATTTTAATTTAGTTTTATAATAATTCTTAATTTATTTTACGTTTGTAAGTATTGTTAGGTACATATGATTGTACTTGACATCCTTATGCGGGTCGTAATCGTCCACTGTTAGTATCAAATTGTCTTATGTTTGTTGTGAGAAGTCATTTCACAACTGAAATCGATCTATAAAACAGTCATTTCATTAAAAGATTTTTTTCTAACTGTGCATAATACGCACACTTAATTTTGCTTATTATTTTTTAGAAAAAAATGCATATTATACATGGGGAATTACGTTACTTTACTTTATCCCACCATTAGAGCCTTTTTACCTTATTCCATGATTTCAATTAAAACCATTTTTACCTTATTCTACCACTCCAATTAAAACCATTTTTACCTTATTCCACCACTCCAATTAAAACCCTTAATGAATTGAAGCAACAAAGTTTCAACCTATGCTTGTAATTAGAAGTATATCATGAATTCCTCAGGTCAGTGACTAATTTAGTTTTAAGTAGTGGAAAAAGTTACCAAGACAAAATTAAAAAAAGATAATACTGCTCAGTGCTCTTTAAAGATGGACAGCTATAGCTGAAGAAGGCCTGTGAGTACACCAAAAGTATGATCCAAACAACAAGGGTGAGGATATTAGTTTGAATAATTTATAGCATAATTACAATACTCCATCTCGGAACCTCTGACAACAATTATCAAGAACATTTTGAGAGTAAAATTATCTTTATATTGTATATCCGTTAAAAATATTTTTATGCTACCTCCATTTAAAAATCATCCTGCTTGTGGGAGCATCTTTGAAAATCTTCCTCAAGAATCTTGTCAATCATGAAAGAAAGATGCAATGCCTAAGAATTCCCATATAATGTCAAAATATATCATCAGGAAAAAAGAAAAATCAGTTAATCAAAATTTTTTACTGGACTACCATTTACTGGGCACGTTTAGAAAAAAGCA
Source organism: Acanthosepion lycidas (assembly GCA_963932145.1). NCBI lineage: Eukaryota > Metazoa > Mollusca > Cephalopoda > Sepiida > Sepiidae > Acanthosepion > Acanthosepion lycidas. The sequence continues at coordinate 86,516,396 of OZ010597.1, forward strand.
GTAGCAATTTATCTTCTACAAATGTGAAATTCTTATCTCTACTCATCTACCTCTGTTATACTTGTAAAATTTTGTTTTGTTTGTATCGATAACTATATCTTCTACTCCAATAACCCCACTGTCTTATATTATAATTTCCACACAAACTTTCCTAGCAAAATAGTACCAGTCAACTAAAGTTTTGACTAAATTCCCTTTGCATAAATTTGAGGGTTACTTTATTTATTCAGTAATAGGTAAGCTTCAGTATCTGTTCCAGTTTCATGTGCAAACTAACAAACTATTGTGCTTAATAGATTTCCAGAACCTACAATTACTACCACTACATCTTATAAACTAACTTGTCATACTTTTCAGTAATTAAGTTAAAAATGTCACTTACACATTTCTTTCCCATTAAATTTACCTATCATGTTTTTTTAATCATTTCACCCCATTCATGGTAGTAAAACCATTAAGGGGTTACTGAGTGTGAAATAATTAAAAAAAAAAAAAAGAGAAACATTATTAAGAAGCAAGAACTATAGAAGAAAAATAATCAAGAAGACGGTAGATAATGATTGACATTGCATTTAAATTTTTGAAGATCAAAGTTGACTGGAAAGCATGAAGCCAGAAGAGAGTTCCACAAGTAAGAAGTGTGAGAAAAGAAACTGTTAGCATAGGACTCATGGTTACATCTAGTCAGTTCAACTGTGAATTGATGGGACCTTGCCGCCAATCTAGTACTGCACTTAAATTTGTAGTCTGGGTACCATAGAAGTAAGTTCATCCAAATAATTAACATGAAAGTATTTACAGAAAAGGCACAAGGAAGTTATGTTACAGCAATAGGAAAGAGACTGAAGCCGAGATGCCAGGTCTTGACCAATGATATTGCTGATTCTTCTTTTGATTTTATCAAGAATCTCTAAATATACAGCAGTAGCACCAGACCATATATGGCAGGAACAAGCAAATGGTAGACTTATAAATATGTAAGATAAATTCTGGAGAGAAAAATTGCCTAGCACAACAGTGAATTGACCTAGCAGAAGACCTAGTAATGGATTCAATATAATCTTTCCACTTCATGTTAGCCTGAGAAGGTTCAACAAGTCATTTGCCTGGAGATTAGCATCAGCCATACTGAGGGGAGGTAGGAAGGGGTCTCTGCATCTAATTAATTCTTACCTGCTCTTACAAATTTCATATTGTATACTACAAAACTGATGTTATCACAGTTGAAAAATCACAAATGTCACCACAAAAACCAAGAAAAATAAACTTTGATTAGTTTGTTTCAATACCAGAAGACTAACCAAAATGTACTTTTAGAAAGATTTAATATAGTGTATATGGGCATGTGGCTGAGTGGTTAGAATATTTGCTTTCTGGCCATGAGCCCCAGTTTCAAATCTCACCATGGTTGCTTTATCAGGAAGGAGATATCCTGATGTTATCGAGCTGGAGGGGTCGATCCCAGCATGCAGCACCTTTGGAAAGTGCCTGAAAACCATATCACGAGTTGACCCAAGTTTTATGAGTGAAATTCAGTAGAATGTACCATTGGGGGGCTGTTGATAGCTGAACTAGCACAAAATAACAAGTCATCGTGACTGAGGGTCCTGGCCGTGATCATTGTTGATCACGCTAGATAAAGTGTTCTTTCCCAGAAACTGTAACTAAGGTTTGCTCAGCATAGTTGCAGTATGGTGGACTCTGTGGGTGTTGAGCAAACACAGATGTGCCTGAGCAAGCTTCTGCTATAGGGATTGGCTAGTGCTTTTTCTTTAATGATTAATTCTGATCTATTCCTAGTAATTTTATAAATATTTATTATTTGATTTATTTTTATTTTATTTATTATTTTATTTATTATTTTCATTCTTTTTTTTATTCAAATGGGGTATTAAATTTATTATTTAAGAAATTAAATTCAATTGTTTCATTTAAATTCAACTGTTTTATTTCAAAAAAAAAAAAAGAAAGAAACTTAGTAAGCAAGCAATGAATTGCTACTGTTTTGCTAGGCAGGCCCAGTAAACGATAATCAAGACAAAATTTTGAATAAAATATTTCCTTTAAGAATGAACAATTTCAGTTAATATATCATCTGAAAGTTATTCTTTAATATTACAAAATAAAATTAATGAAATGAATAAAGCTATCATATATTCTGGATTTGGATAAAGTCAAACTTTTGTAAAAAAAAAAAAAAAAAAAAAAAATTAAAAATTAAATAAAAAATAAAAACCTAAAAAAAATAAAAACGAACATTTAAAAAAAAAAAAAATAATGTGAATCTTTAAGAAATTCATGTATTTTCTTAATGTCGCCAGAAAATCAACCTCAAAGAGAAGAATTTCATTATAAATTCCTAGCTTTAACATTTATCAAGTCTCTTGATTTTCCATCAGAAAATTCTAACTGCTTTTTGAATTTCAAAACTTAAAAAAATTTAATATCTTTGCGCAAAAGGTAGAAATATGATTTTGATTTAACACAAAGTTTAGATAACCTAAAAATACCCCCACCAAAAAAAATTTTTTTCAAATGTTTCTGTATGTAAAAATAATACAAACTTAGAGAAAAAAAAAAAAAATCTAATATTATTTTCATATTTCTTTTCATAATTCTCTTCATCTTTTTTGTTTTATAAACACAGCCATTAATTACATTACTTCGCCTTAAAAAAAAAAAAGAAATTTAAAAAGGGCATCTAGCTAACATTCCATATAAGAGATTCCTCAAATGAACACTTCTGACCAATTCTTTCCAGCCATTACTGGCATTAATATATCTCTATCCAAATCTTCCTTTCCAATTCTGGTGATTATACATTGATAGATGAAAGTTCTTGATCGTCTCTCCATAATTTGTTTCCTATAATATAAGCCGATACGCAATCTTTTTGTTTACTTCTACAGTAATAGCCACTAAACCATATTTGCCTTTCAAAAATAGTCTTCATAATCTTTGGTCGACTGTAATATTTCCAATCTTCAGTAGACATCCGTTATTTCCAGCTAATCTTTAACACTTATGATTATTATTAGTAATATCATAACGTCTTCTTATGATTACTAAGATTATTCTATCTGATAAACCTCAAATGAACTTTTCTGACCGATTCTTCCCAACCTTTTCTGTAATCCATAGTTCTACCCAGATCTTTCTAGTGTTTATACATTAAGAGATGAAGATCCTTGCTTCTCTACCTGTTGATCTTTTCCCTATAATTTAGATCTCATTGTAAAAGCCGATGCATAAATTCTTGTTTATTTTTACAGTAATGGCTACTAAACCCTATATGACTTTTTACGGAAATTTGTCTATAATCTTTCATTGTTTCCCATATTTAAAATTGTCATTGGACATTTATTTCCAATTGTTGTTCAGACATTTTGATATAGCATAATGATAAGCAAGCTTGTATTGCTAGATCAATTTTAACTGATTAGTAAGAACCATACTCATTTGGGTACTCAATAATTATGGCCTTATGCCACATCTAAGCTGTGCTTAGTAAATAACTGTGTTGTTTCCAACTAATAGTTAAAGCTTATGATTAATACGGTTGACAGACAGTTGCATACTGGACATTTGTGTCCCTAGACAATTGCACACCTCTGATAATTTTTTGAAGTTACCATTTTTTTTTTTAAAGAGTTGTTTAATATAGAAATCTACACAACAATACCTTTTAATTGCTCTAAACAAGCAGAAAGATAGTTACCATAAATAAAAAAAAAGAGAAAAATCTCTTTTTTAAGCTAGCAGTTTCAGTTCACTCCAGCAGTGCATACCACAAACATCTAATAGAATCTCCATTTTATAGATTATATTTTTATTTGGAACCCATGGCTGTTCCAAAAATCAACCATTGGTAGAAAAATATTTGTGGACAAGGAAAATTATCGTAAGAAAAATGGCAATGAAACAAAAACATAATAGCGATGTGTAGAGCAATCTTGTAACACTGTTAATCTGTCATCGTATTTTAAACAAAAATAAACTTTTAATTTTTTAATTTTTTTTTTATTCCTTTTTTAAAAATTTATTATTACTACTTATGCTTTCTTTCAAAATGTATGGTAATTGCCTTTAAAAGCTTAAAAATTACCAGAGATGCATTTTTCTAGAGACACAAATGTCTGGTATGCAGTTGTCCGAGAGACAAATATCCAGTACGTAACTGTCCTAAAACCAATTATTATTAGTATTAATATAAGCTCATCTTCTTATGAAATTTTTCTAACTGATTATCCTCAAACAAACACTTCTAATTCTTTCAAACCATTTCTGTCATTCATAGTTCTACCCAGATCTTTCTTTCTGATTCTGGCGGTTATACGTTGATAGATGAAGATTCTTGCTTGTCAACGTCCTGATCTTTACCCTGTAATTTAATTCCCATGGTATAAGCCGATGCACAGTTTTATTGTTCACTTCTATAGTAATGGCCACAAAACATATTCTCCAATCAAATTGTGTCCATAACCTCTCTTAAATTCCTATCTTGGACATGTGTTGTCTCCAGATATTCGTCAAGCATTTTGATATTGCATAATGGTTAGCAAGCTTGTATCACTAGCTCAGTTTCAACTGAGTAACGATATTGATACTTGCTAAGCGCTCTATAATTATGGCCTGGTGCCGCATCTAAGCTATGCTTAGTAAATCACTATGTTGTTTCCAGCAGATATTTAATGCTTAATATTATAACCTTCTTTTGTGAGTGTTCTATTTGATTGCCCTCGTACGAATACTTCTACTTTCTGTCATTCATAGCCTTTCTCAATTCTTCGATTCTACTTGATCTTTTCCACTAATCTCATTGTTCTGGCAGATCTAAAGGAAACTGAATCGATTTTCACTATCTTTCATGAAGCTCGTTTTAACCATTATCTATCTAAACGGTCATCCTCGAACTCTTCTCTTCAATAATTTCTAATTTCTGTAACTCATTGCTCAGCTCTTCCTTTCTGATTTTCAGTGTCATCTATGAGTTGATCAATGATGGTTGTTATTTGTCTACCTCTCGGTCTTTTCCCATAATTTACTTCCCATTGTCTAAGATGATGCTCGTCTTCATTTCTACAGCAATGATCACTAAACCACATTTGTATCTGTAATTGTGTCTCTAATCTTTGGTAGGTTACCATAATGTCCTTCCTATGTTACTGCCAGCTGACATTTAGTGTTGCTCATAATAGTCAATCCAGTCTCTGTCTAAAATGGTAGACATGAAGTACAACAGAAAACCATTGTGCAGTGGGAAGCAATGAAATCAGTCCTAGTAGATCATGTGTAAAAGGAAACATAAAAGACACAGATCAACAATGGAAAAGACGTAAAATGAAAGAATAAATTTCTTAAAAAAAAAAATGAACCCATCCACAAATCAAGTGCAGATTTTAACAGGATGTAGAAAGCAGTACAAAGAAAACAAACTGCAGCTAAGGAGTCAAGCTGAAGCCATTTGAATTACACAATTTTTTTTTATAAGCAACAAAAAATTTTGATCAGTAATCAGCTTGCTTAATTCATATGCAAACATTGCAACTCGAGTTTTAATTTTTTTATTAAGTGAATCTAATGAAATAGAAAAAAAATGACATTTCACTGTAACTAGTAGAATTGTTAAAATTCTTGAATACAAGATAATGTATTTAGTAACACATTTTATTTTTCCATTTTTTCTTTTTCAAGTTGCTTAAGTCACATTCAGATCAGAAATGAAGTTACTTAAGATTTAGTCAAATTTGAGTACAGTTGCTTAGTTTAAAAATTGTGAAAATAATTGTAATACATTTTTATAGTAAACAATTTCCAGTTTCTATAGATGCTTTTAGTATTGCCTGGGTCAGTCTATATACAATTATTACAGTGAATGGAGGTCTTGATCAACCTGTTTAATAAATAATTACATCACATTTCAATAATAAAACAGTTTCTATATAGATTTGTAACAGAGAATCAGATCAGCCTGATAAGACTCTGAGTTGGTTGTATGTGGTGATGTAAGCATCAAGAGTTGTGTCCCCTTCCACAATGAGCTGTTGAGAGAAGACCTTCTACTTAGGTGGCGCTGACTATTTGCATACGAATGATAATGGGTGGCTGTTAGCCAATAGTCAGTGTGGGTCTGGAACTGGGAGAGCTATATAACACCAGTTTTTTCTCAGTCAAGAGAAGCGCTCGCAACATGTGGCCATGCAAAAACCAGACACGATGAACACATAAATATTTATATTTATAGTGTCACTATATCAGTTTTAATTAATAATTAATTAATAGCTTCAAGTCTTGCACCTCTCGCCTGTGGAACTCCCTCCCCTTTTCCTGTTTCTTTGATAGCTATAATCTCTAACTATTCAAATGTAATGTCAATCAATGTCTCCAGATGCCTTGATCTATACCCTATCCTTCTCTTCATCCTTTCCTCTATCACTCCTATTTGCTCTAGCTTCAACTCTCTGTAACCCCTTGCATCCTAGTGGCTTCCTGCCTTGCTTGGGGTGAAATGCTTAAAAAAAAAAAAAATTAGAAAAAAAATTAGAGTGAATAGAAAATTTAAAAATTTGTTTAATACATAATTTTGACCAATACTTGGCTTACATTTTGTGTAAGATTCAATAGTCAAGTTGCTTCATTGGTTGCTTAAATTTTTTATGCTTTGTCTTAATAAATAGTAAAGAAAGGCATTTCAATGTAACGAAACTGGTAGAATTAGTAGAATTCAAGAATAGAATATAAAATGACATTTAGTAACATTTTTTTTGTCTAATTTCATGTCTTTCTTTTTTTTTTTCTTTTTACTTGCTTAAGCCATCAGTAAATTGTGCAATTCCACTATAGCACCAAAATCATAAATTCTTATTCCAACAGGAAACAAAAACTATTACAAATTCTCACCTTGATACTATTAATACCAAACCTTAACACTCGGTCCTGTGATTCTTTTACTTGTGGTTTACAACCATATCACATTGAAACACCAGTTATCATTTGATCACTGGAGTTAAGCAACATCAATCCTGGTCAGTACCTAGATGAGAAACTGCTTGAGAATACCAGCTTCTGTAATCTTGTATATACAGGTTGCGTAATAGATCATGGCTCAGAATTGGAAACTGAAAAGCAGATTTCTAATTCAAATCATGTTTGTTATATTCATTTACATTCAAATACCTTTGGGAAAGGTATGAATCCACCTCCTCTTCATCTAGCTATGGGATAATTAGTAGGTATCAGTAAATCATTATTACCTCCAAAAAAATCTTAGGATCCCCAAATATTTTCTGGCTTTAAGGCTTGATAAAAAACAAAATCAATCCTTTAGACTTGTTTCGTTCTCCTTAAGGAGTTGAAAAAGGAGGTAGAAAAGAGAAAAAAACTGAATTTAAAAAAAAAAGCATAACATATACAGGAAGAAGCCCAAAGAATATATCATCCAGCACATTGTATTTACTGCAAACTGAAGATCGTCATCTGATAACAGATATGCTAGTCATATAACTGTTAAAAGCACATAAATTTGATTCAGCAGGTTGAGTGTAAATTCCAGCCATTGCATACATTTTGCACTAATACCCTTGGAAAAGGTATGAATCCCTCTCAAAGCTGTTTAGTGGGACAGATTAGACTCTCTAATGTTCATAGAACAACTAGTGGAGAAGGACAACTCTAAATTAAAAATTGTAGAGAAGGCAAGGGGAAACCACTCTGCCTTTCGCAAAACTATTATGACAGTCAGAACAGATGTGAAGAACTATAATTAACCATTTTCTGAAATGGTAGGGTAGACTGGGCACAGTAGCATTAGTAGGGCAATCAATCTCAGAGACAGAAAAGTCTAAATTAAAAATTATAAAGACAAAGGGAAAACTTTCCCAACAACTGTCATGGTGATTTAAAATTTACAGATATATTAAAGTAAAGGAAGTTGTGGATAGCTACGAACACATACGTCTTTAACATGGATTTAAAAAAAAAAAAGAACTAAAACCTCATGAATATCAATATTTCTAGACCTGTCTGGTGGCTAAGACATTTGCATTTATACCACAGGAAGTTTTCAGAAATCATTAGAGAAATAAAAGAATATGATAATAGGTTTATACTTCATTTAACACTTTGAAGCCAGAAGTACCTAAACGTTTTGCATGCTTACAATCTGACAGCATCTGATTGTGCCTCCAATTGTTGCATAGCCCCTCGTTCTGGCAGGGCCAATTCCATAACATATCTTCTCTCTCTTTTCTTTCTCTCGACTAGGTGATTGCTAGTTGGTTTGTTCGGAGGTAAAATAAGAACTTCAACAAAAGGGATTTTAAATTGATCTATTTTATTAAACACATCGACATGTACATTTTTAACTAGCCAGTGATGTCACTCTATCACCCCTCCCCCCTGTCCCACTGGGGAGCAAGTTCCATACATGAAAATAACATGTCTACATTCGTCGACGTGTAAGTTCCTAACTCCCTGAAAATACTTTCTATCTCTCTAACATTCCCATGTTTGGCTCAGGCAATCAAAATCGACATCCCTATTTTGTCTACCATCTGACCTTAAAGGTCAGCCTCAGAAGGTCTGAGCCAAAATACACTGCCCCTAAAAAAATAATAGTCTGAAACTATCATTTAACACAATTGGGTAGCACTGTATTTCAATACACAGTGCTAATACCTGTCACTAGGAATGACAGAAAGTTTATAATCAGTAGTACCAAGGCCTTTAAGACTTTTAGACAATACAAGAAGGCTAAAATATTCTTTCTTTCCTTAGGTGTCAGGTGTGATGCCTGCTTGGACAGTTATGTTTCTTTTCGATTCATGACTGACTTGGCAGAAGAAATTCCCGCAGTAGGCAGCCATCACTTTCTGTGGTAGATTGGTTGCCAATCAAGACTATAGAACCCAGTCTGTTCTATTTCCCCCATAGCTGGGGGAAGAAAAGATGGATTCATACCTTTCCCAAAGCTATTTGCATGTAAGTGAATCTAGCAAACTTGACTAGAATTTAAACTTGGCTTTTCAATTTCTGATTCTGAGTCATTATTCATCACAACTCAGTACATAACAATCACTCATCAAGGTACTGACCAGGCTCAATGTTGCTTAACTTTAGTGATCGGACGAGAACTGGTGTTTGAATATGATATGGTCATAAAATGAATGAATCAATCAATCAGCATACCCACACTGTCATCAGTATATTGGTCTCTGGTAAGGGCGGTGCGTACTACACCTAGCTGGAGAGGAGTAAGATGAATTCAGGACCCCAGGTAGTGCTTTGTGACCTTCACTGTCTTATCAATATTTGCTTTCTTTTACCTACATTTATATATGTTACAAATTAAACTGAGTACGACTAATTATTAGTTTTAAAGGAGGAAGCATTTTTGCAGATTTTGACATCATCCTGGGGTCTTTATTTTTTCATCCAAATCAGTGAATTAGTTTTGCTCGTGCTAAGTTTCAAAAAGACAATATATAAAATTCACCATTTTTAATGTTGAATGTGTTAAAATTATTCAACTTTTTAACAAGAAAAATCTCAAGTTGATATTAAAAATTTCCGCAAAACATTGTTAATTTATTTAAGATGGTATTTAGATACATTTTATTTATTTTCATTTTTTCAAGTTAAATTATTTAGTTATATTGCATATGATCCATTATTGTACATAATTAGCATTATGGTCCAGGTTAGGACCAAGGAAGAACAACACGAACACAAGAGTAGAAATAACGAAGGTATATTACACGAAATAATAATACAAGATGTGGAAGGTGTTAGTATGACTGTCAGTCTGGTTTGGAGTGAACTACTATCGGCTCGACTCTATTCAACCCCCTCTCTTGAGAGGTGTAGTGTTAAGAAGAGTTCATTCTGTAGTTATAGGTAAGGACCCATGATAATTAGGTATTTTATATGTATGCTATCTTATGACAATTGAGATGATGTAGAGTGGAGGGTGGGTCCCCCGTATCATAGTTTCGGGGGTTGGATTATGATACCCTTGCACTGGACAGGCTCAATGTTGCTTAACTTTAGTGATCAAATGAGAACTAGTCTTTCAGTGTGACATGGTCATACAATGGATGAAAGGCAGATGTTCCTAGAATATACTGAATACAAGATTCCAGATATATAGATATTATAACAGGATTTAGGTCTTTGTTGATTAATTACATAAAATGAAAATGTCCTACTAAATTTTAACATAGTAAGAGATATCAAAGTAAAAGGTAACAATATAAGTAAAAAGTAAGTAAAAGATATCAGTTATAATAAGTAAAAGACAGAAATTAAACTGGTTTTTCTTATACCCCAGCAAAAGCTAAATTCAGATTCACACATATTGCTTAATTTTGAAATGTTTGCTTTATATATCTATATATAACCAAATGGGTAAATAGACGTAGATGTATGAGCAAGCAATCATATACAAATTTATATAAATACTCTATAGTGTAAGAAAAAACAGTTCTCAATGTTAAATAACAGAGCCATTTAATATATATTAAGAAATATACAAAATACCTTTCATTGATTGTACAATTACAACTTTCTGCATTCGTCAGATGTGCACCTGACGAATGCAGAAAGCATGAAACTCTGAATTGTGTGCGCACGCACACACACACATATATATATATATATATATATATCCAAGTATAGGATTGGTGGAGACAGAATAAAATTACAATAACCAAAAACTCTATTCTTAAAAGAGTACTCAATACAGAGTAGAGCAAATATTTATTCATAAATCATAACATAAATATGTTATAGCATCATTACAAAAATAGCCATTTTGTTTCAACACTTCTGGTGTCTTCTCAGGTGATGGGCTTGAATTTAGAATAAAAAGTTTACCTCTTTATTCTGTACCCCACAGAAAATTATGAAATATATATATATATATATATATATATATTGGCTCCTGAAATAAATATTAATTTCGGTTGAGCTCGCTAGGGAGCAGGTTTAGGTTTGTAAACAGTGACTATTACAGCTTATATATAGCGAGACTCTTCGCATAGCGAATCGAGTCACTGTCAGTCACTGGGCGTGTTTATAAATAAATAAATACGCTAAAAATCCACCTACTTCCCTGCCGTGCGTCGATGGCTTAGTGGTAGAATCTCCGGCTGATACCAATTCAGTCGGGTTTCGATCCGAGCTAGAGGCAAACGGATGTCTAGCCACACTGATGAGCTGTGAAACAGCGAAACAGTCTGTCTGTGGATGATGTTATATATATATATATATATATATATATATATATATTTCATAATTTTCTTGAAGTGTTGAAAAAAAAACTCTTGCAATTAATTTATAGGGAAAAAATTACTTAGCATTGCCTGTTAAGACAAAGCTAACCTCCTTCCATGTCAAAAATCGAGATTTGACTTTTGATGTAAAACGCTTGAAATAGAACAGTATTCTTAACTACTTAGCAACTCATATTTCATCTGCCATCTTAACTTCCATCACTTCTCTATGAACTCAACATGGCTTCCCTCTGTATTTTCTACAAATACAAACTCTTCTGATGGGCTATTTTCTTCCCTTACTGCCTCAGCTATATGAATTTAAGCATGCTACTAGATTGGCATCTAGGTCTCACCATTTTACTGCCGAACTAGCTGCATGCAACAGACACTTCTGTTCTAACAGCTTCTTTTCTCACTTGTGGAACTCCCTTCGGATTTCTTGCTTCTCTGCCACCTACAATCTTCAAAAACTTAAATGCAATGCCAATCACCATCTTTTGTCTTCCTTAAACCTGTTCCTTTATTGTCCTTTCCTTGCTCCTCCTCCTTAAAGTCTTCTCAATCTCTTTCATTCTCTGTAACCCTCTGCACCTTAGTGGCATTATTACCTTTCTTGGGGTGAAATGATTACAAAAAAAGAAAAATTAAAAGAAAAAATTAAAGAATTTTAGACAATACAGTAAAACCAAAATATTATGGAAGCAGAAAGGTAATAATCCCCAGAATATACTGAACACCATACCCCAAATATATAAATGTTATTAGAGGTTTTAAATATTAGTTAATGAGGTACTTAAAATAAAAATGGTCTGACTAAATTTTACGTATGAACATCATATATACTGGGTTAAAGACAAATTATCTCACGCCTTATTTAAAACTAAATTCAGATTACAGGACTCCACTAATTTTTAAAAGTTTGCTCAATGTCACTTTGCTTTTTCAAAAGAACTAAATTTGTACTGGGTTTTCCTTCACTATGCAAAATTGTACAAAACGCAGTTACAATTAATTTATAGGAAAAGAAAAAAAATTTCTTAAAATTCCCAGATCGAAGAAATAAAAAAATAACCTATGTCTGCGTGTTGTTGAAAACTGATGTGGTTGGCTTTAAATACAAAAGTATACTCAATTGCTTCAACTCGTGCTTAGATAAAGCACTTTGCAGGCACTCAAATCTGCTTTTTCAAAAATTAGCGATACGTTCCTGTAATCATTATAAAACTATCAATCATAAAAAAAAAAATATCACGGGTCTGCAAAAGCTCAGAAATCTTTCCTCTGTAACTTAACAAAAATTGTTTCTATGCTTTTCAACATTTTTGCTTCTGATAAGTTTTATAGGAATACTCTACATTTGAATAGAAAGGAGAAGTGTATTTAGACAATGCTGAAATTTCAATTATGCTTGTTAATGATCCTAATTTAATCCATTGAGTCAGTGCTACAATTCATATTCAGCAACGGTAAACGAGAGAGTAATTTTTTCAATATAGGAATAATGAATAGTTAACCCTTTGAGCCCTGCGTTCCTGGACAATTTTAGCCTTTCTGCCTGAGCTCCTGAGTCAAAATTTGCAAATAATAGGTATGTAATATTTCACAGTAGATATAAAAATAGTTACAAATCTGTGTGTGTGTGTGTTAATACATACAGTGCATATACAGTATGCATATATAAAAATATTTGTGTGTATGTATGTACATGTTAAATTACATATGTACAGTGCATGCATGCATGCATGTGTGTGTGTGTGTGTGTGTGTATATATATATATATATATATATATATATATATATATATATAAAATTAAATGATAATACTCTTGCATATATGCAGTGTCAAGTTCTTAACTCCTTAAGCCCTGCGTTCCTGAACAATTTGAAACCTTCTGCCTGAGCTCCTGAGTCAAAATTCACAAATAATTGATATGTAATGTTTCACAGTAGATATAAAAATAGTTACGTGTGTGTGTGTGTTAATACCAATGGTATAGCAGTGGGAAGAGCTCAAGGAGTTAATATTAAAACATATCAGAAACAACAAAGATGAAGATGTCTGTTTGAAGAAAATATGAAATGCAGACATTTTTTAGAATTTCAGAAAATACTGGGGGGTTTTTCAAAATTATTTTCATTTTCTTTTTTTTTTAACTTAAAATAGTTTTGGGCAGTCCCATCAGATAATGTTTTTCTTTTCTTTTTTTTTTTCTTTTATTTTCCAGTACTCAAATTTTATATGCAGTTTCAGGGTCTTTGAAGTCGAGTTTAAAATATTTCATAATAGCCAGAATTTCTATACTTGTACATCTAGATAAAAAAAAAACCTATAAATAGTATCAATAATGATTTACGTCAAGTACGTCCAAACACTTACGTGCGAGAACAACCATTTTTATCTACCTAATTTCACTCACTAGGCATGGGTAAACTGATGGTATGGTTTTCAGGCACTTTCCAAAGGTGCCGCATGCTGGGTTGATAGCAGGTTGATGACATCAGAAAGACACCCCATAAAATTTTCATTGAATCAATAGCTACATCTACTGCAAGGAAAGTTGGTTCTCTGTGTCACGCCAGAAGGTTTTTCTCATTTGAGTCCATCCTTCAAATCTACCATTCGTCCTTGCATTGAATACGGTTTCCAGATATGCAATGTAATAGGTCCTGACCTGGCATCTCGACTCCAGTCACTTTCTCACAGAAGTGATGCGGCTTCCCTCTGTCTTTTCTATAAATATTTTCATGGCAACTCCTCTGACGAGCTATTTTCACTGGTACCCCAACTGCATGAATTTAAGCATGCTACTAGGTTGGCATCTTGGTCCCACCCTTTTACTGTCGAAACAGTTAAATGTGACCACCTCTTCTACTCCAACAGGTTCTTCTCTCACACTTCCTAACAATAGAACTCCCTTCCTCTTAATTGCTTTCCTGATAGTTATAATCTTCAAAAATTTAAATTTGATGTCAATTGATA
>OZ010597.1:86540648-86660648 GCA_963932145.1 Acanthosepion lycidas
TGCTATCTTTAATAAGTAAAAAATAAAAATGATGGGCTACTAGCTGAATTGTTCAACCGCCACTGCCATACCTTTAACACCCACCTCAGACCAGTATAATAAAATAGTAGGCATTATTTTCAGAGCAACTCTCTCTCTCTTTAAATATATACAGTGTAACCCGGGTATAAGAGAGTTGTCGGGACCAGAGAAGAAGTCTCTTATATCCGGGTTTGGTCTAATTTATATACATTAACACAGGCTCTAATTTGGGACCAGAGAAAATCTCTCTTATATCCGAGTTACACTGTGTATATATATATATATATATATATATATATATATATATATATATAAAATTGTGTATTATGCAGCAATCCCTCTTTTGTACATGTTTCGTTAAAGACACTGCAGGTACTGCAATTAGGCTCTTTATTTCATTTTTTCTTGTGTTTGTACAAGTGTTTTCTTTTCTGGGCACAAAGTGTGTAAAAAACTGTTCAAATGTTACATAGGTCACACTACTTCATGCCTATCTAGATGACTTACTTTACACCTAGCTGGCCATATTTCCTTTAGGACTCATTTAAACACACGTAAAAATCTACCAAACTCTATTCGAAACATCCTAGTTGAAAATACAAATATAATAGCCTTATCCACATCTAAAAAAAAAAGATTCAAAATAACGGAAGCCCTAATAATAAAAAAACGAAAAGCCAACACTCGATAACAATAACTACATACATGGCCACAATGTGTCAACCATGTTTGGAAAATAAAACATTCCTATAACTTTAGACACATACATAAAAACTTCATATATTTAGTTAAAATGCAATTAAACACTGTATTTAATAAATTACTATTTTATATTCAGACTACTAAAAGGTAAAAACTTGTCAAATTTTATACATTGCATTTATTTTGTTTAATTTATTTCCTTGTGCGTCTGTGGCTTAAATCATTTTTCTTTTTAAATTAGAAAAGGTATGGGGTTGTATAAAAAAATATTTATCACAAATCGAACACTAAATGTTTATAACCTCTTGTCATAAACCAAACACCTTTTTCTTTTGATAGTAATTTACAACATGTCTGCTTCTTCATGCTATAATTAGTATTATTTTACTAATAGACCTGTCCAATCCAGGTAGCCAGTAAATTGCTTGAAATCAATTGCTTGAAAAATAATTTCTCGAATTATCAATTGCTCAAAAGGCAGATTGCTCAAAGTAATTTCGAAGCTTGAAACACCATGTAAACTGTGCCGTCTCACGACACGTCAACGGAGTTGGATATAAAAGGAGCCACGATACTCATTTTATCAGTCGGCCTTCTAGGACTATCTCTGTTGGCTTTGCACAACACACGGTGGCAAGGCTATGCTCTGTACGTGTCGTTTTTCCCTTTCTTCCTATAGCAAGCATATCTATTGTCATTATTGATGGACTAAAGAGAGAACAAAGTTTACAAGAATTGCGAATAGAGCAATATGTAGGGGGAGTGAGTGCAGCTGAGGGCAGTAAAAAGTACCGTGACTGTGCAATGCGATTAAAGAATATTGTATCTATGACACAACAAACAATGTTGAAGAATATTTAAGAAGTGTTGCATATAATATTTCATACTAATAGAGTAAATATTAGCAACAATAGCTATATTTTCTATTTTTTTAAATGTTTATAACCTCTCTTTATAATTTAAATCTTAAATAAAGAATAACAGTAATAATAAAAATGTACCCTTTATTTTAAACTATGACAAAAAAGCAATGTAGAAAAAAAAAAGACCTGCTATATAAATGCACTCGTTCTTTAATTTTAACTGTTCAGTTAAAAACAATAAAGTTGTATCATTTTATCTTATAGTAAATGTTAGAAACAATGTAGTTTTATTTTTTTTTTAAACCACAGGTTTCAAGCAATCTGTCTTTTGAGCAATTGATAGTTCGAGAAATTATTTTTTGAGCAATTAATTTTTGAGCAATTTACTGACGAGCAATTGATTTTGAGCAAATTTACCTAGATCCTCCCATCCCTAATTATTATTTTAAGCTCTTTAAGTAGTCAACTGGTCAATGATGGTGAAGTAAAGGAGGAATTTGATCATAAGAGAGAAACAGTAATTTTTTTATTATTACAGCTATCATTTTTTGTACCACTAAGAAATTGTCTTTCTATTTAAACAATTTTTTTTTTATTTCAAATTTATGCATCATCTGATGTCAGTGCTTTAGTGTGTGTGTTCTAATTTGAGAATTTAGAATTTTTAGTATGAAAAAACAATGCTTATCAGTTACATGATATCCTAACATTATTTGAAATATGCAATGTTCCATTCCGTCTGGAAAAAAAATAGCCTTAAATTAGCTTTTGATGATGGCTGATTTGATTGAAAAATATTCCCTAAGTCTTCCTTCACTCAAAAACAGAGATTTTACTTAATTTTAAGAAATGGGAAGAATGGTCAGCACTGCCCAACAATTTCAGATTTACTTACCATTTCTGATCCTCTGGCCTTGAAATATTCATACCTACATCGCAAAATCCCCAGTTTTATGACCGCCATGTGGAGGTATTTCTGCTGCACACTGTATTTACATTATTTATTTTCATGGCTGATTTAAACATAATTTTAATTTAATAATCTTCAATAATTGGAGAATGCAAAATGAAAAATATTTTGAAAATTTAAAAATATGAATATTTTCGGTTAGAAATTCAAAATATTTTGAGATTTTTTTTTCTCAAGTTTAAAATGTCATTTTTGATAACTTCAGTACGTGTCCACGTCTCCATGATTTTTTACGTCATCTCTGATAATATTTTCGTCAAGAACTCATTCTGTTATGACACTCCACATGGCAAGCTCAGTTTTTACAAATTAATCTAATGTACACATTTTATGACCTATGAATTATATTAAGGAAACTGTTGCTATTTTTAACTAAACTTCACAAAGCACAAGAGCCCCTCAAGGTAGAGGGTCACTGAATAAGGTGTGCGATATGAACATAAGAGGAGATAGAAGGCAGTAAATATTATAAGGATAACGAAGATAGATAGTGACTGAAAAGGTTAAGATTGTAGTGTTTAGGGAAGTATCCATATGGGAGTCTATTTCACATAGCAGTTCTTGGAAAAATCCAAGTCAATTTTTTTTTTTTTTTTTTTCGAAGGGAATACGTAAGAAATAAGGGTGACTCAACTCTGTAGATGTAACATATTGCGTCTTAGAGCATTACTGACTAAGCTGTGTGATATGATGATCAGGTGGATTGATCAAGTTTGAACCTTAACTTGAAAAGGTTAAGTGTGTAGTATTCAGGGAAGCATCCATTTTGGAAGTGTGTTCCACAAAATAGCTGTCCGAGCAGAACTTCCTACTTACAAATGGAATATTTTGGATGATGCATGGTGAGTGGGACTAGGTGTAAAGGTCTGAACTGGTGGATCGAAAGTGTGAACATTTGCCATGAAAATAACAAGAGGCTTGCAATGTCGCATCTTTGGGGAAAGATTCTGTAGAGTTAGGAATTACAGGACCATGTAAATTATTTTAAAGGATTTGGTAACTTGAGTCCAGACATGGCAGAAATACTCCATTTTTCGTTTGATCTGATTCTTGTAGCAGATAGATCACAAGCAATTGCATCACTTTGGTATTAGGTTGGTGCAAAAATAATGACGTAATTATATTGTATTTTGACGTTAAAAAATACGTCAAAAAACGACATTATTACGTCGTTATTTTTGCACCAACCTAATACTTTGTTGCAATTAGATATGGGGAGGGGTAGTTTTTGCAAGTGTATCAATGTTAAGCCACTACGTACTTATTATGCATCAATGTCCCATGTAGAAGTCGATCAAATTAATTCAACAATGCTCACAAAGCAGAATACGTTTGCCAACTTGATACCTTCCATGATCAGGCCACAGGGTTCTCTGTCAACGGGTCAACTCACAATAGATGTAGATGCATCAAATATCATTCATTTCGCATATGATTTGTGTGTAGGTCGACCTAGTCTTTCAGGAAAATCAAACAATTCTTGCACAGCGCCATATACATGCCTACTCATTGCTGGTTATGATCAGATATCAGAGATTAATTTAGACTTTACCTCTCTCTATGCAATCAGAAGGTACTACCCTTGAAGACTGCTTTGTCTGGAGCTGGGAGTGCTTACGGACATATCACACTGTAGCACCAGTTCTCATATGATCACCAAATTTAACCTTTAACCATCTGCATTATTCACTATTTTCCTTTCCACTGCATTGTTTTTCAAGGCTCCTCTACTGCACTGCTTAATTTCAGTCATGGTCATTTTCTGTTGCCATAGCAGGATATGACAACACAACTACAAAATTCAAACACGCTATAATTTATTCATCTGAGTCACTTTCAGTGGCAGGATAAAACTTTTGCTTTGCAAGCAAAATCACCTCCAGTATGTTAAAGGTTAAGGAATGTTGAGCCTGGTCAGTAAATAGTAGAGTGACTGCTTGGAAATAGCAGGTGCTGTAAGCTTGGATGTGCAGGTGGTCTAATGGATAATGTTTCAGAATTGGATCTCAGAGAGCTGAGTTACAATTCCAGTCAGGTTTGTTATATTCACTTACACGCAAATATCCTTTAGAAAGGTATGAATCCACCTCTTCTCTCCCAGCTATGGGTTAATCAGTATGACTTCAGTATCAGTAAGTTATTATCTCTGAAAAAGTTCTTATAATCTAAAAAGTACTTTCTGGCTTTAAATAACCTACAAAAGGTTGATAAACCGTAAAAAATCAGATTATTCAAATCAATCTTGTTAAACAATGTAGAGCATATCGGTTTTTTGTTTCTGATTGTAGAAATCTTTTCTTTTTTTTTTCTATTTAATTTTAATAATTATAACTTTTAATTTTAAAAAATTTAATAATTATTAGGTTGTCCAGAAAATCCTGACTCACTCAGGAAGTGGAAAGAAAACAACAAAATTTTATGGAGCAACACTAACATTTATTCTTCAAAATAAAGTCCTCCATTCTCGGCAATCTTCTGCCAGCATTCAGCCAGCATCTGAATCTGTCCCAGATACTGGTCCGCTGGCTTTGAAATAAAAAAACTGTAAGCAAGACTTCCTTCACTTCACCAAATGTGCTGAATCGCTGGTTGCGGAAAAAGTGTGCCATTGAGCAGAATAGGCTATAGTCACTCGAAGCAGCATCGGAACTGAATGGTGGACATAGAAGAATCTCAACACTGTCCATCTGTTTGAACTTCTCAGACAACCTGGCAGTGTATGGCCTTGCATTATCTTGCTGAAAAACCTTGATTGACCAAAGCAGGATACTCTTTCTTTCGTTTATCATACAAATGGTCTAGCCACTGGAAATACAGTTTAGCAAGTGGAACAAGCTGAAAATGCAGTACTCCTTGGAAATTCCACCAGACAGAGATCAAGATCTGTTGTTTTCTTTCTGCTTTGTATGTTAGTCAGGACTTTCTGGCCAACTTATTAGTTTGGTGCAAAAATAATAGTAACATATGCGAGAAAACGACATTATTTTTGCACCAACCTAATAGTATTTTTCTTTTAAATTTTTGAGTTTAAAAGTTAAATTTCTATTCCATTAATATTTTTTTCATAATTTCACTTAAGTGACTTTCTCCTGCAGAACAATTTTTTTTTTTTTTTTTTTTACAATAAGGTTCATCCTTTACAAGGCCCAGGAACTACTCATTAAGAGGATATTTGTGTATAGAAGAGTGGAAGATAACGGTTAACCAAAGCCGTGAACAGGTTAAGATTGCAGTGATCAGGAAAACATCCTGCTGATAATCGGTTCCATAGGGCAGTGCTTCGCAGGAAGAAGCTGTTCGAGTTGAACTTACTTCTCACCGATGGGATACGGAATGAATGTGGGTCATTTGCTACTATGGGAGTGGTTCAAATTAGATTTATTGAATTTTGTATAGTTTAGTAGGGACTTCTACACGGTCATAGTGAATGAAACAAAGCAGGTATTTTTTTACAGCAATGTTCACCCTTTACAAGGCCTGGGGGCCACTCAAGGTAGAGGTTTAAGTTAGGAGACCAGTTATGTGTATAGGAGGGAAAGATAATGGTTAACCCTAGCCTTGAACAGATTAAGATTGTAGTGATTGGGAAACATCTTCTTGAGAGTTGGTTCCATGGGGTAGTGGCTCATGGGAAGAAGCTGTTCAAGTGGAACTTACTTCTCAGCTATGGAATATAGAGGTAATGTGGGTGGTTTGGCACTATGTAAGTGGCATAGCATGTCCTTGCCATGAACATTTGAATTGGCAGGACCAGGGAATGTAGTTTCATGGAAGTAGCAATAGAGCAACAAGAGACTTGCCACATCCCACCTATAGGAAATAGATTGTAGAGTGGAGAATAATTCATTAACCACAAGGGCTCGGGGACCCTCTTGGACTCAAGGCTAGAGTGCGAGGTCTGGGCAACTCCTGCCCAAATATGACAACAGTACTCCATTTTGGGGCTGATCTGGCTTTTGTAATGATAGAGAATAACAGGAGGAGTCAGTTACTTACGAGAGTGGTACAGGGAACCGACTATTTCATCTGCGTTCTTAGCAATGGATTGTATGTATGATTTTGACTTGAGGTTGTGTGCGTGTTTGAGGCCCAAAGGTCTTTCAAGGTATGGTGACTCCTCAAGGAGACATCCATTTATCCTGATTGGTGATAGTTCAGGGTCACATTGGTAATGATGGATTGTATAGATTTTCGCCGTAAATTGCTATGTCTATTATTGATTTCTGATATGTAATTAGGGAATATTTTACATATATGAATCAAGTTGCTCCTAATTGTTCTCATTATGTACAGGTTTTAGCTTAAAAAAACTAGATATTGTTGTTATTAACCAAAAAACTAACAAGCACTTCTTTTTTTTCTTTTTTTTTGTCCATTCATATAAAAATCACCTGTTAACAAATGGGAGTATTAGATTTGCAAAATATGGTTTGGGTTGGTTAGTTTTACAGCATATCAACCTCAATGGGTTATTTAATAGTGACAAGATTTTTTTAGGATAGGTTCGTATGAATAGAATATGTATTCTTTGTAAGAAATCAGTTTGATTTGGTTTATTTTGTTTTACGGCATATCACCACCTCAATGGGTTATTTAATGCCGACAACATTTTTAGGATAGGTTCGTATGAATAGAATATGTATTCTTTGTAAGAAATCAGTTTGATTTGGTTTATTTTGTTTTATGGCATATCAATTTAATGCCGACAAGATTTTTATTGCGGGTTATTTTTTTTTCAAAAATACACTGCTGCTAATACTTTTTTCATTCAAAAATGTATTGCTGGTAATATTTTTTTTCCTAAAAAATTTTATTGCTGATATTAAAGCATTTTTAAACTTTCATAGTGTTTTGACCCCAGTTTGGGGGTTAACTATGTGCCCATAGTTGGGACCTTAACAGGTGCTACCACCCCAGGTTAGGATAGTCCTGGGAACACCAGCAATTAAGAGGTGATTCCATGCTCCTCTAATCCTCCCGATCAAAGGCCTTGCTGTTGGATGTATTTAATCATGTTACCCAGGATGCTGATTTAGTTTATCGTTAAACCCAGGACGCTTCAAAATATGATTTACATTTTCCTTAATTGATAACGAAATTATTGATTTATCAGTTGATGTATACGAAAATGTTTTTTTTTTTTTTTTTTTTTTTTTTTTTATAATTGCTTCACCCCCAAGCCAGGTGATAATGCCACTAGAACACTGGGGGGTGGATTACAGGGAGTGAAAGTAAAAGAGAATGAGAAGACTAAGAAAGGGGGGATCTAGGAAACATATGACAGGCTATACAACATCTCGTTCTTTCAGCAAACAATGACTTTGCTTCTTTGAAGGCACACTTGAACTCATTACGAGCAATGAAAAAGAGGCATCTGTTACTATCAGGCCTGTCGTTCTGGTATAGCCAGAAGGAGTGATTCCTGTGGGCTATAGTGACTGAGCTGGCCTGGTGTAAAAAAAAAAATGAGATGATCATGGTTGGTATTTCCATGCTGAAATTCTGGCTTTCACCCTTGAAGAGACCCCAGTGGCACATTTAATTGCTAAATATGAATTAAATTGATAAGCCATGTCATCATTTTAAGGTCTACTTTGTGAAAACTGCAAAGGCACGGTGGAGTAATGGCTAGCAGCTCGGACTGAGGAATCGGAGAGCCGAGTTCGAATTCCAGTCGAATCCATTACATTCACTTACGTGCTAATACCCTTGGGAAAGGTATGAATCCTCCTCTTTTTCCCCCAGCTATGAGTAAATAGCAGGACAGACTGAGTTCTATAGCCTTGGCAACTGGTCTACTGAAGAAAGAAATGGCAACTTACTGCGGGAAAAAACCTGCCTTCTCAGTCATGTATCAAAATATACATGATCACCTAAGCATGTATTATGCAATGGGACATAAGTGAATTAATTGATTAAAATTTTATACAAGTATTCCTCACTTAACTTACCTGTTGGTAATCCTCACTTAACAACCAGCTAGAAAATCTCAAAATAAAAAATTTTAATTTTTAAAAAATATGGCCAGTTGGTATTGTACAGAACTTTGATCAGAGAAATTTTCTTTCTTCAAAATTAATGAAAAGAAATCAAATAAATAGATTGAAAAATAAAAAATTACTTATACCGCGTTTACATTATATAAACCGAAGTAATTTACAGAATTCTGAGCTGTTTTTTGAATTTGCTTATTTTTAGTATAGTAGTGTATAAAAATTTAGAAACAAATTAGAAATTTACTGCATATCAACACCTCAATGGGTTATTTAATGCTGACAAGATTTTTATTGCTGGTAATATTTTTTTCAAAAATGCATTGCTACTAATATTTTTTTCTTTCAAAAATGTATTGCTGGTAATAATTTTTCCTCAAAAATTTTATTGCCGGTATTAAAACCTTTTTTAAACTTTCATAGTGTTTTGACCCCAGTTTGGGGTTAGCTATTTGCCCATAGTTGGGACCCTAACAGGTGCTGCCACCACAGGTCAAATGGTGCAGCTAGTGGTAGATCTACATTTTGGAGGGCCCTGAAGCTTGTACAGATATAGAGAAGTCTTTGCAATCAGCAACAATAGATTTGAAGATTCAACTACCAAAGTGTAGGCTATGAATAGATTCTGGTAGTCTCAGTAAGCCCATACAACTAGGAGTTTGGGCAATGCAAGCTCCAAAGAAAATTTTTAAATCTGACCAATTCCAGGGGAATTTTGAGGCCATATGAAATTGGTATTAGAGCATAATCTAAAGCCGACATTAGCAACTTCAACCCATTGGTTTATCATCCAGTCTCTAAAATGGCTTTATTTTAATAAACACTTTAAAAAAGGCATTGATTTTGTTGAAAAGTCCACCCATCAAAAACATTTTGCTTCCGGGTTCCCTCTGGGATTAGGGCTCATGAAGCTTAAGTTTCATTAGTTTCATAGTAGGGCCACTATTGTGCAAGAAAACATTAGACAGCCTAAATTATTCTTAAGATAGAAATGAAATAGGATCTCATTTTAGGTTAGTCAATCAAAAAAACTTCTCGACAAACCCAGAGAGCTGGAGGTCTGGGTACTGCAATCCCCCAACAAAATTTTAAAATTTGAGCAATCACAGGGGAATTTTGAGGACATATAAAAATGGGAATGAGAATATATTCTAAGGCAACCCATTGGTTTATGATTCTGTCACTAAAATGACTTTATTTTAATAACTTAAAAACATCAATTTTGTTGAAAAATTCACACGTTAAAAAACGTTGCTT
Source organism: Acanthosepion lycidas (assembly GCA_963932145.1). Lineage (NCBI taxonomy): Eukaryota > Metazoa > Mollusca > Cephalopoda > Sepiida > Sepiidae > Acanthosepion > Acanthosepion lycidas. The sequence goes on from OZ010597.1 coordinate 86,550,455, forward strand.
CAGAAGCCCCTCTAGGATTAGGGAGCCTAAAGCTTTAGTTTCATACTAGATCTGTCACTAGGTGCAACATTAAAACTATCTACATCTGGTTGACACAACCCCATTACACATATAGTACCCCTGAAATAGCAATCAGCTAGAAGTTATCACTTAGGAACTAGCTTGTTTAGTGACCAGGTCATGGGAATGGAAGCCAGTCATAAAGTAAGGTTTGACTGTACTTACTAAAATAAATAAATAAATTAGAAATGTTAATTTGTAACATTTCTAATTTATTCTGTCACTAAAATGACTTTATTTTAATAATTTGAAAAGACAACAACATCGATTTTGTAAAAGCTTAAGTTTCATTAGTTCATAAATCTGTCACTGGCTGCAACATTAAAACTATTTGAATCTGGTTGACACAACCCCATTACACATGTTGTATGCCTGAAATAGCAGCCAGGTAGAAATTCTAACCTAGAAACTAGTTTGTTTAGCAATCAGGTCATTAGAATGGAAACTGGTCATCAGGTGTTGCTTAGGAGGCCCCTCTGGGATTAGGGGTCCTGAAGCTCAAGTTTCATAGTAGATCTGTCACTGTGTGCAACATTAAAACTATCTGAATCTGGTTGGCACAACCCCATTACATATATAGTACACCTGAAATAGCAACCAGATATTCTCTCCTAGAAACTAGCTTGTTTAGCGATCAGGTGAATGGAACCCAGTTACCAGGTGAGGAGTGGCTGTACTTTTAAAAAAAATAAAAATTAAGAAAACTAAGAATGAATGGAAGCTTCACTAAACTGCCAAACTTTCACCCCCTAAAACGGCAATAATGTCCCTAAGAAGCAAGGGGATACTTGGTGTGAAAGAGAATTAAGACTTTAGAAGGAACTGGAAACCCAAACGGAAAACAAAGGATAAACCTCTACTCCTGTTCGCAAGACCGGGGAGGAGTGTGAAACAGGTGATAGTTTTGTGATAAAATTCTAATATATTGGAAGAAGGAGAAGCTCTAGAAAGATTAAAAGTCATATTTGTAAAAAAAAAAAAAAAAAAATCATTAACCTCATTATTATTATTAATAACTTATTGTTGTTTCTTATCAGAAAACCCAGCAACATTCTCTTGCTAGAACTGTAAACATAAATTTAGAAATTAAGTTTTCATGAAAATTCGTATTTCGGGGGGAAAAAGAGAATTGGGACTATTACTTAGTAGTAGGATGTGCGGTAGGTGTAATGAATATCAGCTCTGGGTGAGAAATCAGAGAGCAGAGTTCAAATTCCAGTCAGATTCATTGCACTCACTTACAAATAACTTTGGGAATGGTATGAATCCATCTTGTCTCCCACCAGCTATGGGTTGAATAGCAAGATAGACTGGATCTTATAGCATTGGTTGGCAACCAGTCTACCACAGAAAGAAATGACAACCTACTGTGGGAAAAATATTCTGCTTAGTCAGTCATGTATGGAAAGAGACATGATCATCCAAGTGTGTATCGTGTATGGCATTTAACTGACCAACTCAAGAGTAAAACAAAAGATGGTTTCTATTATTGGAAAAGAACGGACTAATAGACTTGGTCTGTTTAATTATCAAATCTCCAGGAGTCCAGACAAATGTTTACCCAATCGTATATCAAGTATGGTGCTTGACTCAGTAGTAAAACAAAAGATGGTTTCAATTATTGGAAAAGAACAGACTAATAGATTAGTGATGTTTAATTATCAAATATCCTGGTGCCTAAATTGCAATAATAATAAGAAGAAGAATGATAAGAATAGCTGTTTCCCAATAAGGAAATATTCAGCATTCATTGGCCAAAAAGTTAACATTATTGTCAGTTGAGATTTTTTTAATTTGTTTTTGATCATTTCATACCAACAAGGCAATAGAGCCACTAAGACACAAAGGTTAATGGGAGTGAGAGAGAATGAAAATACTTTAGTGAAGAGAAACAAAAGAATATTCAGGAAGTCAGAAAAATTTTTGAACATTGTAAATGCCAAGGAAAGCAAGAAACCTGGAAGAGAGTTCCACTGGCGAGAAATATGAGAAAAGTAACTATTAGAATAGAACTTATGCTTACATTTAGTTATTTCAACAGTAAAATGATGAGACCTAATAGCCAATCTTGTAGTTTGCTTACATTCATGCAGTAACTTAGATTTCTGAACTCCATTAGCTGTTATAGGTCTTTCGATTGTTAGGATTTTTTGCCAAACCATTTCTATTAGGTCGTGTGGAAAGTTAAAAGATTAACTATATTATTTTCTCTTCTGGTTACATGTGGTGCTAACCATAAGCCAATATTCATGAAAAATGGTCTCTTAAAGTGTTGGATGTGAGTTCAAGTCTCATTGGAATTTAATTATTTCCATTTTTTGTACTTAATCTAGCAGTTAAAGAGCAAATAGATTCAGAGCATTTCTGTCAAGATAAAACCAAAAATAAACAATAAGAGAGAGTATTTCGTAAAATAAATCTGTTTGGTGCTTCAGCACACATCATCAGTGATGTTTTTAGCTGGGGATCATTAAGGGTTTCGGGTCTTTTAACATCATATCCCTTCTCTACGGTAACACATTTGATACTGATCGGATAGGATAGACTGGGGTGCCCTCTGTCAGCTGCAACTATTCACATTTTTCACCTCAAGCAAGGCATTCAAACCAATGAGACATGATGTAAGACTCTCGTAAACCACTGTACAAATAGTAAATTTGTAGTGATATGAGATTAAAAAAAAAACATCAAAATAAAAAATTCATAATTGTGTTGTTATATTTTTTTTTTTGTAAATTGGGGCCTAAAATCACAAATTGTCTTTTATATCCGAACATTATCATTATAGAGACCAGCTTACCCATTTCAAAAAAAAAAAAAAAAAAAAATGGTTATAGGTCAACATTTATTTTTAATACTAAAATTCAGTCAATATAAGGCTAAAGAGCCACTCAAGGTAGGTGGCTATTGTTAAAATGGTTATGATGAATGAAGTGTATGATATGAATGGAAGAGGAGGTAGTAGCAAGCGAAGATTATGTCGATAGATAAATATTGTCCATTAATTTGAAGAGGTTAAGATTGTAGTGTTCAGGAAAGCAACTATGCAGGAGTCTATTTCAAAAAGTAAAATGTTCCTTTTAGAATCATACGAACAAGTAATGAAATAATAGTGACAATGTTTCATTTAAGAATTTAACGGAATAAAAAATTTTTTTATTTTTATCAGTTTTGTCTGCAGTTTGGAATATGAATAGATAATATGAGGTATTATGTTGAATTTTACACCTTCACAAAGATATTGTTTTTTTTGTTTTTTTTCTGTGTTTTTCTGTTTTTATTACTTGTTATTGTTTCGTTTTTAAGCCCCTATTTTGCCTGTTCCTTGTTTTTTCCTTAAAAATCACCCCTGCTTCCAAAAAAAAAAAAAAAAAAAAAATCGGTGTTCTATCGCAGTATTTGATGTTTAATCTATATAAATATCCCAGTGTAGAATTTTTAAATTGTTACTGCCACTTTTCTTAATTCCATTTTTCTTTCTTTCTTTCTTTCTTTCTTCTTCTTCACAACAATCCCAGTGATGAGAACAGAAACAAGAATTCGACAATTGCTCTTAGAACTAACTGGAATGGTAAACCAATCTTTTTCTTAGAAATATTCTTGTTTCCATTAGCTGTTTTCATAATTTATTATTTTTTGTTCCCAATAAAATCTTGCTATCATTGCATTTTTGTTTTACATACACGGATTTCTAAATTAAGATTTTAATCCAAATTGGTGGATTATCTTAAGATAAAAATAATTCTCTTTAAGAAATTCAAATTAATTCAAAATATCTTTTTTAACAGAAATGTTAAAGTATAATTTTATTTTAAGATAAATCAGCAATTAGAAGTAATTCTAAGACTATATTCTAATTTCAGTTTATTTTTGATAAAGATTTAAATTAACACGTTGGCTCCAACATGACCTACCAGATGGTCATGGCGGTATGTCTGCAAGGTCCAGAATGGTGATGGCTTTTTTCCAATTTCTTTTCTATGGGTTTTATTAAAAGTAGCATGCTATGACGGATTGCTTATGAGACCATGGTACACTACAACCATATTTTTGAAGAAAATATTTAAATATTTTAAATTGTTTTTGTCTTTTATTTTGTTTTCCTTTTACATTTTCTGCTGTTGTTTTTTTTTGCGGGGGGGGGGGATTATTTTTTTATTTTTACATACATCGAGCTGTACTATGCATTCATGTTGGTCATCTGGGTCTCTGGTTTGTAAAATGGACTCGTGTATTGAATGACACACAGGTGTATTGTTGGTAATAAAAACTGCCTATGATATCCTTGCCTCATATATGAAACATTGTTAAAACAAAATCATTTGTACCAAAATTAAAATATCATGTTGGGACCCCAGGACAACAAAGGAAATGAGACTTGGGAGCCAACGTGTTAACAAGTTACAAATATTCAAGATTTTGCTTAGGTTTTTTTTTTTTTTTGTATAGAAACTTCAATCATAGACACCAACAATTTTGTTGGTAGATAAGTGTCATGACACAAAGAAAATATTTAATTTCGTAATGATTTCAGTTCAGTTTTATTCAAGTTTAAAATCAGATTTATCAAAAATTTTTTAAATTCTCTAAAATGAAATCTGAAAAATATCAAAAACCTTTACCCCCATTGTACAAATGTATTTTTGTTTTCTTTTTTATACAGATTCGAAAACGGCTTTTTTGGTTTATGCAACACGAAATATTATGGTTCATTTGAAATTTTAGCCAGCCATTTTGAAAAAGAAAAAAAAACATGAAAAAAGCAAACAGGTTACATAATGTTCGCATGTGATTGATATTATCACAACAGACCAAATCACATTCATATATTATTGACATTAGCACGATATTTAATGTTGCAATGGGAGTAAAATTATACAAGTGTGAAAAGGAAAAAGAAGGTGTTTCAAAAAAACAATTTGAAATTAATGCAACTCATAAAACAATAAAACTTAGGTTACATTTCTTGTATAGTGATACTCCAATAGCAAAAATGGTTTCTTTAGTAAGATGCATTTGCAGACCATGGCCAGGTGCACATATCTTTGCATGATAAAACTATTTCACAAATAAAGTGAAGTACAGTTTTATTAGGATATCAGATCAATTTTTTTTCTGGTTATCAGCTTAATTTTCATAACTAAATACTTAAAGGGTTTTATTTTCTCTTGACTTGCAAATAGTTATTTTTATTTGATATGGTTGACATGATTGTAATAATTAAGTTTTAATTAAGTCTTCTTTTATATTAAGAGTTAAAAAGAATTATTACATTTATAAAGATCACTTAGAAATTCAATATCCTCTTAATTCATACTTTAGAATTTGATTTTTTTGTAGAATTACACTGAATTAAAAATTAAAATTTCCTGGTTGCAGTAAGAAAACTTGTTGATGTGTCATATCATATGTTGTTTGATGATAGTCCAACAGGCTCTATCATATTTATGTGTTGTTTGTTAACAGTCTGACAGGCCATGTCATATTTATATACTATTAAAAGTTTTCTGACAGGTTATGTAATATTTATACATTGTTCAATAATAGCCTGGCAGGCTCTATCATATTCACATGTAATAATAGTCTGACGGACCATGTACTATTAAGAATAGTCTGACAAGCTATATCATATTCACTTGTTTGATAATATTCTGACAGACCGTGTCATATTTATGTACTATTAAGAATAGTCTGACAAGCTATGTCATATTCACTTGTTTGATAATAGTCTGGAAGCCCCTATCATATTCACATGTTAGATAATAGTCTGACAGACCATGTCATATTTATGTACTATTAAAAATGTGATAAGCTGTTGTGTTACAATCAATCACAGATAAATATAGTTTAGCCTGTTGTGCTAAAAAAAAAAAAAATGTAAAAATTAAAATTTGTTATTTGGGATAAATTGTTTTTGTTTTGTTTTGTGTTAGTTATTTTTTTAAATTTATTTAAAATTTGGTGGCTTTATAATTTTCTTTAATCTCTAGCCTGTAAAGCTAATGTATCAATTTCTCCACTTCTATCATGAAAAATAAAATGTGTCTGTTTGCATAACAACTTTAAGGCAAAGGGCAGGACTCAATAAAATTCAGGTATAATTTGATTTACCGGTTTTTAGAATGTCTTTTGTAATTCTTTTTATTTTACTGTTTTTTTCATTTTATTTTATTGTTTTTGTTATTGTACAGGTATTGGCCTAAATAAATTATATATTAAAAAGATTCAATTAAAAAAGATAAGATTAAAAAATGATAATGCTTGCTTGTTTATATTTATTTTTTAATTTCTTTCATTTTAAATTGCATTTTTGTTATAAACATATCAAATTTAATCCTTTGGCATCAAATATATATAGAAGCAGGTACCTAAGGGTTCCTCACCCTGTAAATCATGATATTTGGTCATACTATCAAATTTGGGATTAACAACTTTTCAGCACCCCCACCATAGATATATAGGGCATTGGTGCTTATTAGCATTCCTATCATTTTATTGTCTACTTTGTAAGTATAGTGGAAATTATCCTCACTGAGAGTCTGACATCCTTTTCAAGTATAAGCTATATATATATAAAGTGAACATTGAAGTCAACACTCAGAGGCGACAGGCTGTTTCCTGCTAGATGCAATCATTAGGTGGCATCGAGATTGCATCTAGCATGAAACAGCCTGTCGCCTCTGAGTGTTGTCTTCAATGTTCACTTTTATATTTATATTTACATACACTTTATCTCTGATATTGAGCACTTTAACCCATAAATATAGAATACCTTAAATTATATTTCTTCATATATATATATATATTATATATATAATATATATATTATATATATATATATATTATATTTATATGTATATATATATATATATATATATATATATATACATATAAATATAATATATATATATATAATATATATATTATATATATTAAGGTATTCTATATATATATATATATATATATATATATATATATTATATATATATATATATATTATATGTATATATATATATATATATATATATATATATATATTTATATATATATATATATTATATTATATTACGTATCCTTGTGCAGGTATGCAGAAAATAGAAAAGAACACGTTGGGTGCATAATCCGGGGTTCCTTAGTATTTTTGTTTTTATTTTTAAAAAACAGTGCTCCATACAGAAGTAGAGCTTATATTATAATCAGACATCTCTATCCCAATATTTCTGGCATCTAAAGGAAACGAATAAAACACCAAAAGTAAAATGGAAAATAGTAAATAGAACAAGAACCTGTAGAACCTGGGATGACCCATGCCTCTTATGCTTACAGGAAAAACTACACATCATTAAATTCCTAAATAATGAAAAATTATTAAACCATAGGCAGGAGTTAACGGTTTTTTGCCGACATCAACAGACTTTCGCATTAGATAATTAGCATAAAAAAAAAAACAAAAAAAAAACATAGCTAAGTAAAATTCTAAAAAGCTCAGCCAAACCCTTAAATAGGAAAAACCCTTTTTGTCGTCGTCAAAAAAACTAAAAAAACAAACTAAAATTCAATGCAAAGCGATCTGTATATTAAACACCCACTTAAATAAACAAATAAATAAATAGATAATCAGATAGACAATAATAAAAGACAATTCTCCAGACACATAACGACTGTAGGCGCGCCATAAAAATATCCTTCACTGGGAACCAACTAAAGGATGACCGTAAACATTAGCCTTGAAATAGATACCCTACCCAACCTTAGCAAAACCTCTCAGAGGATGATGAATCTACTGATAAGAATTAACTCCCTGACCACTTAAAGAAGGAAAATAGTATAGCCACTCCCACAATAACAAATTCTGTAAAAATACACGTAAACCGAGAGATAGCTTATTCCTAAAATTTCGCTTGAAGATGAAACGTGACTAAACACCTCAATCCAACTTAATTTTATTAATTATTTGGATGATTTCGGCTCTCGTTTTTGAAACATGAGAACTCTTATGTAGCGAAGGAATCATATTTTTAAACAAAAAATATTATTATAATTATTATATATTATATTATATATATATATATATTATATATTATATATATATATTATATATATATATTATATATATATATATATATATATTATATATTATATATATATATTATATATATTATATATTATATATATATATATATTTTATATATTATATATTATATATATATATTATATATATATATATATTATATATATATATTATATATATTATATATATATAATATTATATATATTTTGAAGCACGATTTTGCCAGTATCATTGTAGGATTTACCAACCCTGCCTACAACACTCTTGGAACATTTCACTTTCTCTGAAATCTCTCTAATGGCGTGCTTTTCCTTGTGTAGCTTCACAATAGCTTGTCTCACAGAGTAATCAAGTTTTTGGTGTTTCGCCATGGTGCCGGCTGATGCAACGTTTACAAATGACTAAGTAAGACTTATTCTTTAGAGGAAATCAAAAAATTTGAATATAGCATACTGTTTACATTGTTTTTCTCAATTTTGTCCCTTACTTTTGGACGATCCTATTTTGAAAATAAATGAATAATTGTTATAATTCTTTTTCTATCCTTTGCAAATGATTCAAATTTTATTATGGATGATAACGACTACGAGTTGTCAAAATTTCAGCTTTTCACATTTTTTATTTCTAACAAATATTAGGTTTTAAAATTTTGTCCCTTAGTTTTAGACGCTACTGTATATATAATATATATTAACTCTATACTGATACAAATTATCAACACTCAACATCCCTAACTATTTTAAACAATTCACCCTGGCTGTTACCATGGAAATTTTGATTTCAGTTGTGAATATACTATTAAAACACGTAAATTTCAGAAATAAGTTATTCCAAAAAAAATTTCGCTTGAAGATGGAACAGAGCTTACTTTAACTCAATTTAATTCAAATAATTGAAGTTTTCGGCTTTTGTTTTGAAACATGAGACCTCTTATGTAGCGTGTTGGAATCATATTTTTAAATAAATAATTATATATATATATAATTTTTACACTAAAAAACAAAATTACATGAGTATAATCTATTTCAAGCTGGTCTGAACCCAGCTGTCTTCAGCTCTTAAGTGTTTATCTGGAAGTGAGGATTTGAATTTATTTTCAATATCAATTCTCCTCAGAGAGACACTTTCTTTATGATAAGGGGCTTTTGTTGGTGACTATGGGAATGCATGGTGTATTTCATTACATTGGAAGTGGTTTGGGGTAGGATTTTATTTATGGCTAGAACCTTTCATTGTCTGTAACTAAATTTCGAATCACGCTAGCAACAAATGTATTTCCCTGATATTTACAGTAAATAGTATTTATAAGATAAGAGTTTAAAGTTATTAAAAAGTTATGGTGGATTTAACCTTAAGACCAATTAAATTTAGGTAAAGTAGTTGACTGATAGATTCATAAATTGTGGGTAATACTGGAACACCTAATGGAATAGATCATGCTATCCAAAACATATACACATATAAAAAATATATATGCTCTATTATAATAAATACATTTAGCTCTCTCTGGATTATGCATCAATTGCTCTATTACCTGTACTATTTATATATATATATATATATATATGTATATATATTAGGTTGGTGCAAAAATAATGACATAATAATGTCGTTTTTTGACATTAAAAATACGTTAAAAAAACGACATTATTACGTCATTATTTTTGCACCAACCTAATATATATATATATATATATATATATATTATAAATAAGAACAGTAGGATATATAATCCGGTGTTCTTAGCAGTTACTTTTATTAAAAAAAAAAAAAAAACAGTGCTCAATACTAACAGTAGAGCGAATTATTATAATTATTTTCTTTTTAAAAAATATGATTCCATCGCAACCCAGAAATTTCTATGTTTCAAAACTAAAACTAAATTTGTAAATTTAATTATAAAAATTAAACTTAAAATGCAGAGATCCATTCCATTGTCAAGCGATGAAAATGGAACGAAACTCTGGATTTGAAGTTTAATTTTTATAATTAAATTTACAAATTTAGTTTCAGTTTTGAAACAGAAATTTCTGTGTTGCGATGGGATTATGTTTTTTAAAAAAGAAAATAATTATAATATATATATATATATATATATATATATATATATGATCTAAATAAAGAGATATGATGAAACATATGAGCGATTGCATATACATACAGGTGACTAAATAACTAATCAATGGTTTAGACAAAATAGTGCTCAATGTAGTAAAACAGAGCTATAAAGTATATATTAATAATTACACATATACCTATGTTTACAGTACAATTCACTGTTTCATAGGTTTGCCAACCATCAGGTACAAAACGTTACAAATTGTTCTGAATTATACTGTAAACATTGGTGTATATGTAATTATTAAAATATATATATATATTTAAGACATTTTTATATTTAAACATTCTTTTTATAGATACAAATATTTAAGTAAATGCTCTGTTTATAATAAACAGTATTAAACAACATTTATCGGCCTGAATGTCCGAGAAATTTTCTTCTGACAGGAATAGAACGTGTATCCTATACGGAACCATCATATAGCCTGACGTGCCTTTAACCGATTTGGCCACAGAGGAGCGTTCGGTTAGCAAGGTAGGCTGTGGTTGTATATAGCCTAAAGTTTAGATGTCTCTCTCGTATATATAAAAATATTTTTATTTCAAGCTCCTCTGTACAAAGCTATCATCAACACCAACCAGTACAGACCAGCTTGAAATAGGCTATTCCCATGTTGGTTTTTAGCTGTAAATATATATATATATATATATATATATATATATATATATATATATATATATATATATATATGCTCTGTTATAATAAATACATTGATCTTTCTGTGGATCAGTTTTAATAATTGACATTAGGATCCCCCCGGATTATATACCAATGAATCAATTTATATATATATATATATATATATATATATATATATAATGAAATGGATAAAGTCCAACAATTATTTTAAGACAAATATCTAAGTAAATGCTCTGTTTATAATAAACAACATTTACCGGCCTGAATGTCCGAGAAATTTCCACAGGCCGGTAAATGTTGTTTAATACTGTTTATTATAAACAGAGCATTTACTTAGATATTTGTATCTATAAAAAGAATGTATAAACATAAAAATGTATTTAAAATAATTGTCGGACTTTGTCCATTTCATAATGTGTGACGTCATTTGTTTACATTTGGATACGCCATGAGCAGATATGACTGTACGTGAGAGAATCATGGGAGATTGTAGTTTAAAGACAGTAAAATCGACCTTGCTAACCAAACGCTCCTCTGTAGCCAAATTAGTTAAGGCAGGTCAAGCTAAATGACGGTTCCATATAGGATACAGGTTCCTGTCGGAGTCTATGAAATTTCTCGGACATTCAGGCCGGTAAATGTTGTTTACTATTGTTTATTATAAACAAAGCATTTACTTAAATTTTCGCACTTAATCACAATTATCAAAAATTTAAAAATGAAAATTCTAAATTCATGACATTATTTTGAATGTATTTATTATCTGTTAGATAAATTCAGCTCAATTATGTATCTATATGTATCTACTTTTTTTTTTATACCTATACCTTTGGACCTCAGTAAATTTCAAAATAAGTTATTTCAAAACTCGCTTGAAAATGAAACAGAACTAGAGACTTTAATTAAGTTCTGTAATTGAATTTGAAGTTTTTAGCTTCTGTTTTTGAAATATGGTAATCCCTGTGTAGCGATGGAACCATATTTTAAATTAAAATCAGTAAATTTATTTATGCTCTGTAGATTTGCATTGAGCACTGTTTCGTAAAAATAAAAATATCAATTAAGAACACCGGATTATATATCTTACTGTTCTTTCTCTTCATTATATAATATATATATATATATATATATGAAGAAAAATATACGGAAAAAACAAACAAAAATCCTTATATGCAATTATGCTGTTTTAATGTTAATATAATGTCAACGTCGGATGTTTCGGTCTAATAAACCATCTTCAGGACATATTCATAAAATATAATTAACATTATCAATTCAAATTGACAAAGTTATAATGTAATGTTAATTATATTTTATGAATATGTCCTGAAGATGGTTTATTAGACCGAAACGTCCGACGTTGACATTATATTAACATTAAAACAGCGTAATTGCATATAAGGATTTTTGTTTGTTTTTCCGTATATTTTTCTTCATACTGTCGGATTTATATCCATATATTTGTTTACATACATACATACATACATACATATATATATATATATATATATATATATATATATATATATATATATATATATATGTGTGTGTGTATGTGTATATAATTTGTAGGTCTGATGAATTGGATCGTAATTACGATTCCAATGTAATAAATTAACCATGAAATATTAGTGTTTGGGCCTTTTATATTATATTATATATTATATATATATTTGCAAATAATCTTTCACATCGCAGGGGAATAATTTATAAATTTTTATTTATAATTTATTATTACAAATATGGTTCCAGTTGAAGTTCGTGTAATGTCACGGAAACGTACGAAGCATTATAGATCGTCGCTCGTAATCCGAACAAGGCTGCCATTTTTTTTTCTTAATAATAGCAGTGCTTGCCCAAAGAACTGAAATTTGAACAGAAAGAAGATAAAAGAACGTGAGTAGATGTTAAAAATGATTTATATTTTATTCAATTTTGCAACAACAAAAGACAAACCGATACAAGTCAAATAACGTGTCTTGTTTAATGCCACCGCAAACCGCGTTCCTGTGACGTCATTGCGCATTTCAGCGTGGACCACGGTACTTGATTTGTACTCTTAATTCTTATGTACAAACTTTCTTATCAATTGACATGATTGTATACAATTTCTTAGAATTTCTCATGGTATATTTTATTTATATAAAGAATACATAGTTATCAGCAAGAAATGTTTAGTCTGCAGTGAAATGTGTGTGTAAAAATAGTGAATGATTTTATTATATATATATATATATATATATATATATATATATATATATATATATATGATTACTGAATTTTAGATAACTTTCTCTTGATCTTACCAAAAAGTGTACATAATACACAGAGGGTAACCTAATCTGTGAGGGAGCGAATTCAATGATAATCATTCTTCATCATAATTTTCTTTTGGTGAGGGACCCAAAGGGTTTACAGGTTGTATAGCGATTGTTCATATATATATATATATATATATATATATATATATATAGCGATTGTTCATAATCTTTTAGAAATTCGTATGATATACTTTATTTATACAAGGAATATATAGCTTTACGTATATATTTATTTTGTGGTGGGGGCTGTGTGTAGAAAAAATGAGTGAATATATATATGTGTGTGTGTGTGTGTTGATGTGTGTGCTATTTTAGATAGCTTTCTTGATTTTATCAAAAATTCCACGGAAGAAATCTTCGATAACTTGACCAATATTTTCAGTTCTTTCTCGAAGCCAGTCAGCAAACTGATTAGCTTTCTGGGAAATACAACTTCCGGACACCTTCAGGACATGGCCCCACATTCTGAAAATAAACAAATCAATCACATAAGAAAGATACAGTAAAACGAAAGAAAGAAATAGTTAATTGCAACAAGACAAGAAGTGCCCACTGTTTTATGACCAGCAGTAATGTTTAAAGGCAAAGTCTTGAAAGCAACCACCCGCCGATCGAAAGGAAATAGAGAAAATAAATAAATAACATTCGGGATCATGTGCCTTTCGGCCGGAAGTTGGGGAGTTCCGTTTGCAGAGTCATAAACATACACTATGAAATTAATTACATTACTCTTTAGATTCATTGTGTTTTTCAAGGTCGGATAGAAAAATATCTCAGATAACTCGGCGTATCGATCAGCTATAATCGAAAGGAAATAGAGAAAATAAATAAATAAATAACATTCGGGATCAAGTGCCTTTCGGCCGGAAGTTAGGAAGTTCCGTTTGCAGAGTCAGAAACATACACTACGAACTTAATTACATTACTCTTTAGATTCATTGTGTTTTTCAAGGTGGGATAGAAAAATATCCCAAATAACTCGGCGTATCGATCAGCTATAACAAATTAAGTATAGGAGAAAAGGAAATTGAGTGTGTCAGAAGTAGTTTCGCCTAACACCGCACATTGCTATAAAACCAATACATCAACTTGAAAACTCCAGTCATATTCTTAAATAGCCTCGTCGGAGCGAGACATTAATATGAGTGCCATGCATGGCGCCAAACCCGTTCAGAAATATCTAAACTGTCAACTGCATACAACCGTTTTCTAAGACCAATGGTTACAAATGACTTTGAGGCAGTGAAGGCTTTGGGTCTTGGCAAAAATCATCTTTTGAAAATGTTGAACTGGCGCTACAGAATCACGAAGAACTATACCAAATAAGAGAAACCATATCATTTGTGGCAATAACTAAAATGGATAGCATATTTGATGTTGGCGTTCCACACTACTTCCTCAAATAAAAAATGAGGAAGGAAAAACCCATTAATAATAGAAAGAGCTATAATAGTTAGAAATATTGTTTTAAAAGAAAGATCTTATAAATTTCAACCGACGGCAATACAGGATACGAAGTTATTACAATAAGATAATAACTAAACACTGATATTCAGAGAACTTAAAACGATTACTTGGTTACTTATTTTAGTTCATCAATTTACTTAGAGTTATTGAAACGTAATGCAAACAGTAGCGCATTATTTAGTCGTAAATAATCAACAATGCTTTCCTATTAGCTCGGTCAAAGAATACCAAATGTTTTATTGTACAATAACCGCTAATATTACCGTTGTGACATATATTATGTCACAAATATCATAGTCTCAGGAATTGGATGTATCACTCAGAAAACTACTAAAGCTACCACAGAAATTCTACTTGGTACTAACAATTCAGCACGCATATATATTATTTTTTTCAACCATTTCACCCCAAGCAAGGCAGGAGTGCCACTGGTTCGAAGGGGGTTACATATAGTGAAGGTGAGAGAAAAACTGTGAACACGGGGAAAGAGAAAAGGACAAATGATGTTCAAGACATCAGAAGATGGCGATTGACGTTGCATTTACATTTTTGAAGATTATAGTTATCAGGGAAGCAAGTAGACGGAAGGGAGTTCCACAGACGGGAAGTGCGAGAAAAAAAAGCTGTTGGAGTAGAAGTGGCGGTTGCATTTAACTATTTAAACGGTAAAAAGGTGGTAACTACATCCTTGTGCAAATTAATTGAAACAACCGCTTTAGTTTCCTTTCTTTCATCATACGGTCAGTTTTAGACCCACTGGAGTGACGATGTGTAATCAATTTCTATTTTTCCTCAGATTAGGTCATTTGCAGTGGTGTGCAGTAATATGAATCTATTTTCGGAGAGTATGATGAAATTTGTATGGCCTTGAAAAATATTGCATCATCCGTGATTGTATCAGAAATTAATCACGCCTACTATTGTCTCGACTGTCGATTAGTTGTCCTACGGCCATTGTCTGCGATGGACGCTACACTAAGGAAGGGTACAAGAATCGTAACGCTGCACGAAAACACTGACATGCCTTACCAGTGAGCAAATAAAAGTACTATAGACTGGCCCGTAATCTTTGCTGATTTAAGTCCAATCGAAAATCTGTGGTAAATCTGCAAGGAACGACTTCCTTGAATGGACATACAAAGTACTAACATGTGTACTGTGTAATGTTTCACTGGAAAAAAAGTAAATAATAATGAAATTATTTGTTTTATTTCAATTAATTTGCACAGGGGTGCAGATCTTAGTCTAGCAACACGCTTAAATTTATGTAGTCTGGAGACCAGAGAAAAAAAAACTCGGAGGAGATCAGTTGCCATGACAATATTTGTAGAAAAGACAGAGTGAAGGTGAGAAAGTGATATATATATATATAATTTATTCGAAAATTATAACATAAACATGTTATAAAATCACTACAAAAATAGCCATTTTGTTTCAACACTTCTGGTGTCTTATCAAGTGATGGCGTTGAATGTAGAATAAAGGGTTTTAAAAGGTTCAAATCAAATCTTTTAAAATCCTTTATTCTACATTCAAAACCATCACTTGATAATACATCAGAAGTGTTGAAACCAAATGGCTGATTTTATAACATATTTATGTTATAATTTTCGAATAAATTATATTTGCTCTACACTGTATTGAGCACTCTTTTAAGAATAGTATTTTTTGGTTATTGGAATTTATTCCGTATACACCAATCCAATACTCTGCCCTTCGGCATAGCCTCGTCTGGGTTCCTCCCTGCCCAAAGACAGATAGTTCGACTAGCATAGCTGGAGACGAATCTCCAACTCATTCCCGAAGCAAACCCCCAGGTATATCCTGTGCTCACTATATATTGCTATATATAGTCAGTCCACATAGGCGATAGGGAATGTGGGACATTCTATTAGGGACTGCGGTCAACGCCGAGCGGCGACAGTCTGTTTTATACTTGAACGCAATCTTCAAGCTATGTGTTTTGTGTGCTCACACGACTAGGTATATACGCTGAACAGTAGTGCAATCTGAATCGCAAAATCTACTGTATTATCCTAATGGTTATTGTGTAGGCGGTAACGTTTATATTTCAAATTATTCTAGAGGCTACTGAGTAGAAATAATTGTCGATCTATACATATATATATATATATATATATATATAAGGGAGAGGTTAAAGTTGTTTCAATGAGAGAAAAGTGTATAATTTAAGACCTGGAATACGTATAACAAAAAATATGGAAAATAAAGTATAATTTATATTATTAAAAAAATCAAATAAATAAATGAATCCATATTATAATCAAAATATTTTCAGATTCTCTTTTCAATACACACACACACACACACACACACACACATATATATAGTGGTACTCACTTGGAATAGTGGTACTCGTTTTGTCACGTGGTCATGGTTGTTTTTGGTATAAGCGATATATTCTGTTCTATTTTTTACCTTTTTGGCCAGTTTTACCCTGACGATCCGTTTAGGTGAAACCTAGGTAGGTTTACCTGGCTCGTTAGGCTTATATATATATATATATATATATATATATATATATATATATATATATATATATAGCGAGACTCTTCGCAAGCCGAATTGAGTCACTGTCGGTCACTGGGCGTGTTTCCAAAAATAAATACGCTAAAAATCCACCTTCATCCCGACCGCTTAGTGGTAGAATATCCGCCTGATACCAGTTCAGTCGGGTTTCGGTCCTAGCTAGAGGCAACCGGATGTCTAGCCGCACTGATGAGCTGTGATACAGCGAAACAGTCTGTCTGTGGATGACATTATATATATATATATATATATATATATATGAGGAAAATATAGTTTTACGGTATGCTCTATTTATATGTTAAAGTGCTCAATATCAGGGATAGAGCGTATGTAAAAAAGTGGACATTGAAGTCAGCACCTAGCAGCGACAGTCTGTTTCATGCTTAAACGCAAACGTCAGGCCATATATATACAGGGTGCGATGGGAAAAATCTCGCCATTTTATATTTTTAATTTCGCGCATGCGCGTTTTTTCTTTTTGATTTTGCTGCACAGTATAGTAGGGTCAGTTGGGTACCGTATGTGAGAAATGGAAGAAAAGAAGAAAAAGTAGAAAAAAAGAAAGGGAGGACAAAAAAAAAAAAACAAGAAAAGAAAGAAAAAATGAAAGAAGAAGGAAAAAAATGAAAAAGAAGAGAAGAAAAGAAGAAAAGAAAAAAAACATGAAAAAGAACGGCAAGAAAATGAATTAAAGATGAAAGACGAAGAAAGAAGAGGATAAAAAAAAGAAGGGAAGAAAAAGAAGAAAGGAGAAAAAAGTAGAGAAAAATAAAGAAGAAAAAATAGAGAAAAAAGAAGAAAAGGAAGGGAAGAAAAGAAGAACAAGAAAAAGAAGAAAAAGACGAAAGAGAAAAAAGAAGAAGAAAAGAAGAAATAGAAAAGAAAAAGAACAAGAAAAAGAACAACAGGAAAAAGAAGAATGAAAAAAAACAAAAGAAAAAGAAATAGCAGAAAGAAGGAAAAAGAACAGAAAATAAAAAGAAAAAAGGAAGACAAGAAAAGAAGGAAAAACAGAAGAAAAAGAACAAGAAAAAGAGGAAAACGACAAAAGACGAAAGACAAATAAGAAGAGAACAAAAGATGAGAAGGAAAGAAGAAAGTAGAAGAGAAAAAATAAGAAAAAGAAAGGAAAGAAAGAAGCAAAGAGAAAGAACTAGAAAATGAAGGAGGAAGAAAAAAACGAAAGAAGAAGAAAAAGAAGAAAAAGAAAAGAGAAAGAAAAGAGAAAGAAGAGAAGAAAAAGAACAAGAAAAAGAAGAGAGAAAAAAGAAGAAAAAAGAAGAGAAGAAAAACAAGAAAATAAGAAAAAGAACAAGAATGAAAACGAAGAAAGAAAAAAGAAGAAAATAGTAATCAGAAAAGAAGAAAAAGAATAAAAGAAGAGAAAGTAGTAAAAAGAAGAAAAAAAAGAAGACCAAAAACAAGAAAAAGGAAGAAGAAGAAACAAGGACAAGAAGAAAGGAAAAGAAAAAAGAGGGAAAATAAGAAAGGGAAGAAGAGAAGCAAAACGTATAATAATAATAAGAAGAATAAGAATAATAATAATAAGAAAAACAACAACAACAAGAAATAGAAAAAGAAGGTGGAAATGAACAAGTAGAAGAAGGAAAAGAAGAAAAAAGAAAAGAAGAAAAGAAAAAGAATAAGAAAAAGAACGACAACAACAAGAAAAAGAAGAGAGAAGGAGAAAAAGAAGAAAAAGAAGAAAAGATAAAACAGAAGAAAAGAATAAAGAAGAAAAGAAATATTAAGTTGCAATGCAGTTGCGTCTTTGTTATCGAAAGCTTACAGACGAACATCTGTTTGCTTTAGTCTAGGAAAAAAAATACAGACGAAAAAAAAAGTAAGGAAAGAAAAAAAAAACATTTTGAAGTTGTGTCGCTATCGTTCAGTTCACACGATCACGACTTCCTTATTTTCCTTTTTATTTTTTTCTAAATACGTTCTCTTTGATGTCTTGTTAAAACGACCCCCTCCATGAGGAAACAGTTCGTTTGTATAACGGATATATATATATATATATATATATATATATATATATATATATATATATATATATAGATATATATATATATCGTTGTTAATTACTTAAGTGCAGTATATTATATATATATATATATATATATATATATATACACACAATAGTAAAGTGCAGTAATTAACAACGATATAAGTCTCATATATATATATATTAGGTTGGTGCAAAAATAATTTCGTTTTCTCACATAGTAACATATGTTAGAAAACGAAATATTTTTGCACCAACCTAATATATATATACACACAATAGTAAAGTGCAGTAATTAACAACGATATAAGTCTCTCATATATATATATATATATATATATATATATACACAATAGTAAAGTGCAGTAATTAACAGCGATATAAGTCTCATATATATATATATATATATATATATATATATATATATATATATATACAATAGTAAAGTGCAGTAATTAACAACGATATAAGTCTCATATATATATATATATATATATATATATATATATATATATATATATATATAGGCTCTGTTCTTTCATGTTGATCACTGTTTTTCTGCTGAATTCGCTGTGTACTATATTATACTTTGTGTGTACACACACACACACACACACACATATATATATATATATATATATATATATATATATATATATATATATATATACTTTATTATAGGATATTACATTCGAACATATGTAAACCTCTACATAAATACATTAATGTTTCGATGTATAACTTTCGCCTGACGTGATGCGATGATATGCATCGAAACAGGAATGCTATATTCGATTTGTTGTTAGGTATTTTTCATTTTCTCCTTTGTTATTGGCAGCATTTTAGAATACTTTAGCCGCAATGCTAAGTTTCCCAAGTTGAACAAAATGGAACTATTTTGTGTATACTTTGTTACCTCTCTTTTCCATTGTTCTTTTTAGATCGCTTTCTTCCAGTCATTTTTGATGGGCAATAACGAAGTTATGAAATTTAAATTAAAATAAACCAAGCCAAACTGATTTCTTACAAAGAATACATATTCTATTCATACGAACCTATCCTAAAAATCTTGTCGGCATTAAATAACCCATTGAAGTTGATATACTGTAAAACAAAATAAACCAAACCAAACTGATTTCTTACAAATAATACATATTCTATTCATACGAACCTATCCTAATAAATGGTGTCGGCATTAAATAAGCCATTGAGGTTGATATGCCATAAAACAAACCAAACCAAACTAAGGCTTTTGGACGGGATGGTGTTCGGAAGTGGTGCTAAATGTTCTCGGCTGGACCCATTTCTCAAACTTTTACTAAATACTGCAATACTCTTTTGGTTGGACAGAGAACTTTTCAGCACCCTCTCATAGGTAAACTCCCTGCAATTTTGATTGCTATTAAGACTAGATGATTTTCAGGGCAGACAAACAGACTGTCTGTACTTGGAAATTGGTGTGACACAAACTTCCTCTTGTATAATTTTCCCACATCTGCCAAAATTAAGCTTTAAAATCTAGCCCAAATTGCAAAACCAGTCCAGACTTACTTGCGGGAAGCAGTGGAACCCGGATTGAGGTCGGTAGCATCAAATATTTCCCATATAGCATCGCGGTTGTCCCAGTTAATGTCACAGAATTTGTTCTCAATGAAGCACTGGTGCATGGCATCAAATCCCGCGTTGTAAATTGCCCGACATGACTGAGCCGCTGATTGGTAGAGCGTCTTCAGTGCTTGAGTCTGACATTTCAGCGTCGCATTGGCCCAAACTCTTCCCTGGAAAAGATTAAAAAAAAAAAAATAAAACAATGTAAGTAGTCGTAGCAAGAAAAGACTTATTTTGTGTGTAGTAATGTTTTGCGAGTATGCTAGTGTGACCATTACTAATGTAATGTAAATTCAATCTTTACTGGTAGCACCATGTTTGCGAACGTGTGCCAGATACTAAGTTTAATGAATAAATAACACTAACAGCTCGATAAAAAACTCAACAACAATCAGCTTCTTTTTTTTTGTTATCAGCTTTACCGATGGGATTCCAGGTTTTCGTAATGGTCCACACGCGCTGTGTACTGAAATCACACAAATTCGCTAAACCTGTTCTTAAATTGGGCTTTATATCCATTGATAGAAAATTTAAGAGGACCCGTTTTTAAAGGATCTTGATCCCATTACCGTATATTGTGTGTTATGTCTATCATATATATATATATATATATATATATATCGAGAGAGAGAGAGAGAGAGAGTTTTGAAGATTGTAAGTTAATATATATATATATATATTTCTCACATTTCTCACCCACACAAGACAGACATGCTTACGGAGGGGTTGAGGCCTCACACTTAGACACACACCCACACGAATAAACACGCTTACACACATTATACTCACTCACTCCCTAAGAACCAAATAACACACACACACATAATTAACAGATATTTCTTTCCAGGAACCAATAAAACTATCAAAATGACCAAGGGAATTCAGAGCAGCATGAATCCATCCAACTTAAATAACAACTTAAAAGAGACTATTTGACCAACACAGAGACTGACCAAAATTCGCGTTAAAAAATAAAAAACAAATGAAAACTACAGACAAAAGTTCATTTTCTGCATCAAGACATTCATTTCTGTAGTTCATTGCTACCAGCAAGCAGAAAATTATTTTTCTCCTGATGATGGCCATGTTGGCCGAAACTAGTCGAGGAATCTAAATGAAATAATAATAAAAACGAAGGACTGTTAATATACAACTCAGTGTGTCTGAAGATTTTCATTTTTAATATTTTTTATTGTTCAATATACATATATATATATATATATATATATATATATATATATATATATATATATGAAGATTGTAATATATATATATATTTTGAAGATTGTAAGTTAATATATAGATATGTGTATATATGTAAAGTTTATATATATATACATATATATATATAAAGTTTTGAAGTGTGAAAAAATGCTTCTACTCATGCATAATACGCACCCCTTATTTGGTAATCAATTTCATTACGCTTAGCGTTTCCTACTCTTATTTAAAAAAAAATGCTTTATTCTAATTTACTTTTATGGTAATTCTTATTTTATTTTGGGGCAACTTTTTAAAGTTTTTTTGTAGCTGTGCATAATACGCCCCCCCCATTTTACTTATTATTTTTTAGAAAAAAATGCGTATTATATATGAAGAATTACGGTATATTTATACAAATACATAAGTATATACATACATGCATACATATATATATATATATATATATATATATATATATATATAGATAGATAGATAGATAGATAGATAGATAGATAGATAGATAGATATACTAGACTGTATGTTCAAATATAAAATATCTACACATATATAGTGCATGTGATATATTATGTAAACAAATCTTAGAAATATTATCAAAACATTAAACAAGTCTAATTATCATTCACATCCAAAGACTTTTTATGTTATTTTTAATTAACTTCTACGCCTGATTAAAAATGACATTTGCAAAGTATCGTAAAACGATGACAAACCAACATTTCTTCTCTTTCAAAATATTATTTATAATTAACTTTTGTTATTCTAACATTGGACTTTGTTAGGTTTCATACGAACTCAACACATCAACAAACCCGAAGCATCAGTGACAGGTCACCAAACACAAACATTGTCTTTGATTTCTTCATGCACCGTTATAGACAAAAATAAACTTACGGGTGTTACTGTTGCTTTTGGCGCTTTCAAGACGGGTTGAAGTAGGTGTGTATTATATTGTAACATTTGCTATAGTAAATCTGGCTATTCTAGTGTCGTGCTGGACAATCTTCTCAAAGATGAAGAAGAGAATTGAAGTAGCAGAAATGTATTTCTACATCAAAATGCTGAGGATACCATGGACCGAAAATATGAGCGACGACGAGGTTTTGGAGAGAATGGAAACTTTTGTGGCCTTGTTAGGGCCAGAAATAATGGCATAAATTGAGTTTAATTGAGTTAAACAAATATATTAACAGAAACAGTAATACAAACAGATACAACCGACAGTGTTACAGCAAGAATATTCGCTTCGACTGTCAAAGCTGACTGCCGGAAACTTTTCTCTCCAAAAGGCAGTACCTGTTCCTATTTATAGCTGGGAGAATCCATGCGTGCGCGGGTAAATTACCATAACAGAAACAAACTTAGATAGATAGACAGATAGATAGATAATGAACAGACTGAGATAAGGAAATGTTTTGGCCTTGTTAGGGTCAAAAATAAAAGACACAAAGAGATGAATTGAGTTAAATAAATATATTAACAGAAACAGTAATAAAACATATACAAACGAGAGTGTTACAGCAAGAACGTTCGGTTCGACTGTCAGAGCTGACTGCTGGAAACTTCTCTCTCCAAAAAGCAGTACCTGCTCCTATTTAAAGCTAAGAGAGTCCATGCGTGCGTGGCTAAACTACCATAATAGTAATTAAAAAGGAAACTTGTACTTAACATCAAGAAGAGACAGTTGAAATTTCCCAGGTATGTAATGGGGAAGGAGGGCTTGGAAAACCTGATACTCACGAGGGAAAGAGGAAGAGAGGAAAGCAGCGTGTAACAGACTTGATGGGCTTGAGTAAATGGATGACAGAACAGGGTTCGGGAGAAATAACAAAAAAACAAAACTTATTAATTAAGAGCTACAAGAAACAGGAATATGTGGAGGGCCATGATCCTCTACGTCCTGAAGAGACATGCCATATAAAAGAAGAAAGAAGTGTCATGTTAGTTTTTTTTCGCATGAAATATCGGAAGGACGATCATTAATGATTTCTTTCTAAGATGGATTTAAATATATGGTTATTTCTTATCATTTCACCGCAAGCAAGGAAGGAATGCCACGAGTACATAGGGGGTCACAGGAAGTGAAAGTGGGAGAAAAGATTTAGTAGGGGGAGGATTGAGGAAAGGACAAAAGATGAACGGGATTTAAGAAGACAGAAGATGGTGATTGATGCTGTATTTAAATTTTTGAAGATTGTAGTTATCAGAGAAGAAAGTAAACGGAAGGGAGTTTCACTGTCGGGAAGTGCGAGAAAAGAAACTCTCGGAGTAAAAGGGGCGGTTGCATTTAACTATTTCAACAGTAAACGGGTGGGACCTAGATGGCAATATAGTAGCACGCTTAAATACATTTAGTTGGGGAACCAGGTAAAAAACGAAAAAGCTCCTGAGAGCAGTTGCCAAGGAAATAGTTGTAGAAAAGACAGAGGGAAGTCACGTCACGTCGGTGAGAAAGTGACTGAAGTCGAGGTGCCAAGTCAGGATCGATTACATTGCAGATCCTTCTTTGGATTTTATCAAGAATCTTGAGATGTGTGGTAGGAGTAGCAGACCAGATATGGCAACAATATTCAATGCACAGACGATTTGTAAATATGCAAAATGGATTCTGGCGAGAAGACTTTTCTGGTACGACACAGTAAACCAACTTTCCTTGCAGCAATGTGTTCATTATATTGAATCATTCGCTATTGTAAATCTGGTTATTGTATATTTGTATTAAGTTCTATCATATGAAATATCGGAAGGGCGGCTATTGATGATTTGGCTCTATCAAGATAGATTTAAATAGATGAGTATTATATTTTACTAGTAGTAGCCATTAAAAATGTCACGTTTTTCCTGTTTGGATTTTGTTTTCTTTCTTTCTCTGAAATCAAGTATCGTCTCTGATATGTCTTTTCCATCTTTCCATGCAATCAAGATGGAATAGTCTATTATCTATGAGGTATTGGCAAGACGTAACGTACGTGCTAAGTAAGATAGATTTAAATAGGTGCATATTATATTGTACTAGTAGTACTCGTTAAAAATTCACGGCTTTCCTGTTTGGATTTTGTTTTCTTTCTTTCTTTCTTTCTTTCTTTCTTTCTTTCTTTGAAACGAAGTAGCGTCTCTGATATGTCTTTTCCGTCTTTCCATGCGATCAAACCGGAATAGTCCATTATTTATGAGGTATTGGCAAGACGTAACGCACGTGCTAACTAAGGAAGGAAGGGACACTCAGAATTAAAAATGAGATCATTTGCTCTTGTAAAATCTGGATATTCTAGTGGCGTGTTAGCTTGTTACGCATGAAATAACGGAGAGACGGCCATTAATGATTTGCTGCTATCAAGATGGATTTAAATAGATGCGTATTATATCGTATCAGTTGCTATTGTAAATCTGACTAGTCCACTTTTATATTAAGCTGCACTGACTTAAGAATGATTTACTGCTCTCTCTAAATAATCGGTATTTGTTGATGTAAATCTGGTTATTCTATTGTGTCTAAATTTTCATGATGTCTGTAAATGATAAACTTTGTTTTCTCACACTTGAAAATATATTGTCTGTGGAACAAACATGGCTACTCTTTTGGCATGATTCTAAAACTAGAATACTTAGATCTCTAATGTTAATGGTAATGTTATCCGTTTCCTTATTGGGAAACATTCAACAATCATTGACCGGGTAGATAGTGCTACTCTCATTTGAAAAAAGGAGAATTCCATCAAATAGATTTTCTACAATGACTATTTTATTATCACTACTTTAGTCTTAGAGGTTGAAAACAGGGAGGAGGCTTATGCTTAATATCAGGAAAAGACAGCTGAAGTATGTGGGACACATAATGAGGAAGGAGGGCCTGGAGAATCTGATACTCACAGGTCGAATAGAGGGAGAGAGAAACAAGGGAAAACAACGCGTGACATACCTAACGAGCTTGAGCAGGTGGAGGTCTGGGGGAGGAAGCAGAGGGAAGAAACTTGTTGAGAGCTGCAAGGAATAGAAGGAGGTGGAGAGCCATGATCGCCTACGTCCTGAAAGGACATGGCACATAAAAAGAAAAGGAAGACTTTAGTCTTAAGGACAACGTTTATTTTTATTTTTATTATTAGCCTCGGGTAATTTAAATTGAGTCTAGTCATGCTTAAGAAATTTCCAAGTTTGACCTTTATTTCCTGCTTTAAAATAAAATTTAATTTTATAAAATATAACCCTAATGAGATCTATCTATATTTCTGAGATAAGGTATTATAATTATTTACACTATTTACATTGTTCGGACTGTTGTCGTCGTCTTCATTAACATATTCACGACCTTTCGGCCGATGTACGCTCCGGCATTCTTCTGGACCTGTCGATATTTCTAAGATAAAGTATTGTAATTATTTACACTATTTACATTGTTCGGACAGTTCGTTGCTACATTCACGACTTTTCGGCCGTTGCTCGCTCTGGCATTCTTCAGGATCAATCTATATTTCTGAGATAAGGTATGGTAATTATTTACATAATTTACATTTTTCAAACTGTTTCCTCATCTTCGTTGCTATATTCACGACGTTTCGGCCGTTGTACGCTCCGGCATTCTTCAGGATTTAATTATATTTCTGAGATGAGGTATTGTAATTATTTACACTATTTACATTGTTCGGACAGTTCGTTGCTACATTCACGACTTTTCGGCCGTTGCTCGCTCTGGCATTCTTCAGGATCAGTCTATATTTCTGAGATAAGGTATGGTAATTATTTACATAATTTACATTTTTCAAACTGTTTCCTCATCTTCGTTGCTATATTCACGACGTTTCGGCCGTTGTACGCCCCGGCATTCTTCAGGATTTAATTATATTTCTGAGATGAGGTATTGTAATTATTTACACTATTTACATTGTTTAAACCGTTGTCCTCATTTTCGTTGCCACACTCACGATGTTTCGACCGTTTTACGCTGCGGCATTGTTCGGGATCTGCCTATATTTCTGAGATAATGTATTGTAATTATTCACACTATTTACATTATTCAAACTGTTTTCCTTATCTTCGTTGCCATATTCACAGCGTTTCGGCCGTTGTACGCTGCAGCCTACTTCAGGATGTGTTTATATTTCTGAGATGAGGTAGTGTAATTATTTGCATTATTTACATTGTTCAGGCTGTTGTCCTCATCTCTGTTGCAATATTCTCGACATTTCAGCGGTTGTACTCTCCGACCTTCTTCAGGTGATTAGAATTTCGAACTGAACCCTTTATTTTTTTTTTGGGGGGGGGGTAGATTGTTCTAGTTCCACGTGACATGCCTCTTCCGGATATCTCACTATCAGTTATCTCCCTTTAACTCAACTCTCCAAGTTTTTGTTCACCATAGCTGCAGCCAGGTATTGAACTCACAACGCTTTGGGTCAAGACACTGGATTCAACTAACGCTTTTGCCCTTGAGAACAATACCTTGCTACAGCTAGAGTAATCTTAATCTACAGCCTATCTTAGTAATGTTTACTGTATTAAACACATTAACCAGATCAATACTGGTTAATTCTCGCCAGAATGTATCTTAGATATTTACCATTCGTCCTTGCTTCCGCCATCCATTTACTCAAGCTCACTAAGTATGTTATGCGTTGTTTTCCTCTGTCCCGCTTGCCTTCAATCTGCCCTGTGAGTATCAGATTTTCCAAGCCCTCTTTCCTTATTATGTGTCCTAAAAATTTCAACTGTCTCTTCTTGATATTAAGTGTCCTTTTTGTTTCCATTTTTCGATCCTTAATATTCTCAGTATCCTTCTGTAGGACCACATTTTTGTTGCTTCGAGTCTTCATCTTTGAAGAGATTGTCCAGCATTCACTACCATATCTTTAAATTTTGCTATTTTGGGGTCGAATTTTAAAATAAGCTGAGCTCTAACTTGAGCTACGAACGAGAAAAAAAAAAGTAATTTCAAAATTTAATATCGCTGTGCTTTTAAAAGTCATTCAAATCGCTAGCTTAATTTGGTAGCCATGACTTGGCTTTTCGGTTTTAAAAATACAGTGGAACCTCGGTTCACGAATTTAGTTCGTTCCTGAAGGCCGTTCGTAAACCGAAATGTTCGTAAACCGAAATTATTTTTTCAATAGGAATCAATGTAGAGAAAAAAGTCACAGTACAATAAAAGTGGAAAAGAAAAGCACACCACGAGACACGAATGTATATAACATGGTAGTCGACTCAGAAATCATTCCGTTTGGGTTAAATCGGTTCGGCAATCTTGTTCGAGAACCGAAATTTTGTTCGATAACCGAGGCATTTTCATCTCGAATTTTCCATTCGAAAACCGATAGTTCGTCATATGAGACGTTCGAGAGCCGAGGTCGCATTGTATCGCCGAATTAATAGTCTTCTGTTAGCATGTGCGTGAATGGCTTGACACGTAGTTAATAA
The DNA here is from genome assembly GCA_963932145.1 of Acanthosepion lycidas. Classification (NCBI taxonomy): domain Eukaryota; kingdom Metazoa; phylum Mollusca; class Cephalopoda; order Sepiida; family Sepiidae; genus Acanthosepion; species Acanthosepion lycidas. The sequence continues at coordinate 86,578,930 of OZ010597.1, forward strand.
ATGAACTTTTTACCGTAAAATATTTTATCTGATACTAGATTAAGTGCATTAACATGGAGAGAAATTACTCTTGCCTCTCGATTAAACGGAGTGGTGTTCAAATAAACCTGAGGTGAATACGCTTATTCAGATAACCGAGAAACATATTTGAAATCTTCCCTAGGCAAGATTGTGCTGCAAACTAAATATATTTTTTATTATAAAACTGTGGACGTAACGTTAAACGTTGGTAGTAAAAAGAAAGACACCCATTTTAAAAAATTGTTAAGCGTGAAACAGCGCTGTAAATGGGTAAATAAAACAAAAACGTCATTTTTATTTTCATTAATCAGCTCTTTTAAAATAATTTAAAATAGGGTACTTTTATATAAACAAGAAATTGAATATACAAATAATACATACATATATATGTATATGTGTATGTGTGTGTGTGTGTGTGTGCGTGCTTGCGTGTATGAACTTTTCACCGTAAAATGTTTTATCTATGTGATTCCTGTCCACTACTGGATTAAGTGCATTGACATTAAGTGCATTAACATTAGTCTCAATTAAACGGGGTGGGGTACAAATAAACCTGAGGTGGATACCCTTATTTAGATTAAGAGACACTGAGAAATATATTTGAAATCTTCCCTGCTTACCCCGGCATTGAGACTGTTAATGTTATTTTTTATGCGTTGGCAGTAGTAACGTCCAAATCTCGAGGCATAGCCATCTCGTCCACACGGGAATCGGTTTTCGATGCAGGTGTAAAAATTACAATCTCCATTTGTACTTTGTTGAATGCATTCACTCAGAACATCTGAAATGAGAAAAAATTAGTGAATTAATATGTTAATTCATAAACATACAAATTTACTAAGTTCAGCTTACTTTGGCTTTTGTGGGGTCCTCATTGAGAACCATCCCTTTAAAAAATTGAATTGTTTTTTGTGACTTGCTTGCTAATCATCGAGATGAGTTCTATGGCCCTAATATACCAAATAAATCGATATAGTAAGCTTAGTTTAGTCTGACACAAGGCCGTAGTTCTTCTTCTTTCGCCCCGGAAGGAGTTGCTGGGGCACCAACGTGCTGACCTGTCCACCATTCTCCCCAAACTGTCGAGGTCGTGTACCAGAGCCTGGGTCTCCGCGAATGGTTTCTAGGTGTGCTCATCATGTGGCGTGTCTTGGGCGTTTTAAACATGTGGAACCCCTCCCTCTCCAGGTTGGACCACAGCCGATGTACTCCATCTAGGTGGCTCGCCTTATCCGCGAACACGTTGCCGTTGTAGTTCACGTGAAGAACCCATCCGTTCTGACTGGTTTCCCGGCGTTGAGGAGGTCCGTTGCCCAGCGGTGCCGTGTTAATCACGTGAGTTTAGCCCGCCAGCCGAAACGGTTTACCAGAGCATGACAACTTGGAGCCATCACGTGAAAGATTTAGATTTTTGGGTACCAGTGATGTCCGTCCACCCGAAGGTGGAGCATGCCAGACAGCAAACGTACTAACTCTAGCCAGTGAGTGCTCTCTGGGGCGTAGTTGTGGATAATCAATTTGCGGTAATAGTTATATAGACTTATCCAAAAGAAAGTAGGAAATATTTTTTTTAAATAATTGTTGTAGACTAGCATTCTTTATTCTTAAGCTGCGACATTTGTCAGAATCGAAAAATATTGATTTGTTAGCATTTTAGAAAAGGGGGTTCTTTTCATAATACTGATGAAGTGCAAAATCGATCCCTGACTTTTACAGAGGTATCGGCAATTAACTGTTTGTTTACAAATACCAAGTTAGAAACTGTGCTTACGTCATTCTTACCTGCATACAGAAAGAGACTTTTATTTGCAAACAGATTTCTTTTCAATAACGAACATATATATATATATATATATATATATATATATATATATATGACGTCACACATTATGAAATGGACAAAGTCCGACAATTATTTTAAGACATTTTTTTTTATATTTATATATTCTTTTTATAGATACAAATATTTAAGTAAATGCTCTGTTTTATAATACACAGTATTAACAACATTTACCGGCTTGAATGTCCGAGAAATTTTCATAGAAAATATTCATCCTCCGACAGGAACCTGTATCCTATACGGAACCGTCATATAGCCTGACGTGCCTTTAACCGATTTGGCTACAGAGGAGCGTTCGGTTAGCAAGATCGATTTTACTGCCTTTAAACTTCAATCTTCCATGAATCTCTTACGTACATTCATATCTGCTCAAAGCGTATCCAAATGTAAACAAATGACGTCGCACATTATGAATTATTTTAAGGCATTTTTATGTTTACACGTTCTTTTTATAGATACAAATATTTAAGTAAATGCTCTGTTTATAATAAACAGTATTAAACAAAATTTACCGACCTGAATGTCCAAGAAATTTTCATAGAAATCATGAAGAATTGTGGTTTAAAAACAGTAAAATCAACCTTGCTAACCGAAACGCTCCTCTATGGCTCAATCGGTAAAAGCACGTCAGGCTATATGACGGTTCCGTATAGGATACAGGTTCAATTCCTGTCGAAGGACGCATATTTTCTATGAAAATTTCTCGGGCATTCAGCCGGTAAATTACATCATTCACTATATATCTATTAAGGAAAAAGACAATAGGAAAACTGTAGTTTTAGCTGACGCGTTTCGTCCAATGTGGACGTTTCAAGGCAAAAAACAAAATGAATTTATTGAAACAGAGTATCTATAAACAACATAGCATCATTAGCAACTAGAAGAATTTAGAAATGCTATTGTATATTCTTATGGTAAGCTGAAAAATGACGTCAATTACTTTATGTGTGAAGAGAATATTTTCACACATAGAAATATTGTTTTTATTGTTGTGTTGACGGATTCAGATATTTTCTTTTGATTTCTTGATATATTTGTTGTGTACGTTGGCTTGGGAGAGCAATAATTATGTTAGGAAAGATGATATTGGATAAAAACCTGGACGTAGATAATTATTTGGATAATATTCAATGGCGGCACTCTCGAGGATTTTCCTTCTGAGTGAATTATTTTCTTTTTTATGAGTGTAGCATTTATAAAATCAAAATTGTTATTTATGAGGTCTCTTTTGTGTTCATAGATACGTTTTTTTAAAAATTTCTGCATGTTTCTCCAATATCACTTTTGTAGCTCTTAATAAATTTTGTCTCTTTGTTAATTGTTGTAAAACCTGTTCCGCCATCCATTTACGCAAGCTCACTAAGTATACTATGCATCCTTTTCCTATGTCCCCCATGTCTTCAAAATGTCCTGTGAGTATCTGATTCTCCAAGCACTTTTTGCTCATAATAATACTAAGGACCGAAAAGGATTATGAAACTAGAGGAACAAAATATAACTACATCCGCCAGCAAGGTCTCTGATCGGGAGATTTTGGGGAGCCTGGATTGCCGTTGTCTCTAGGTCCACTCTGACTTGGGGTGCTAGAACCTGTTAGGGACCCAGCTATGGGCAAATAGTAACCCCCAGACAAAAACGAAAAACTTAATTGTAAAAACTTCCTTGTAAGTACATCGAATATCATCCACACTTATGAAATGTGAATAATTCCCTGATTTTTGGTAATTTTTAAGTCTGAGGGTTGGAGTTGTTGCGAGGCAAGCTAAATAAATTTTGATTTAAATTTCAAGAGTGTCAAAAATTTAATTAAAAAAAAAAAAAGGAAAAAACGTTAATTTAAAAATTATAATTTATTGGGGTGAATTAATATTTGCGATAAGTTTACAATATTGTTTAGAGTTAAATTAACTGAAAAGAACCGAGAATTGGTTAAAATTATATAAAAGAATGTTTTTAAAAGCAATGTCATATATAAATATCTAGATAAATGTACTTAAAAATGACTGAAAAAATATAACTTACGATATATGTTTCAAAACATAAAAGCGTACGCCCATTAAATGTTTTCTACTCTCCACAGCAGTTGCAACTGCAACAGTCTGTCAAATAATGAACTCAGTGAGAGAGAAAGAGAAATTATTAGAAGGAAGTAGGCTATGAAAGCAGATAGCGCTGGCGATCCCAGAACTGATGATCGGTTTTTGTTTTTTGGGGGTTGAAATTAATTAAATTAATTACTTGGAGAGGAGATGGGCGCCTCTAAGTTATCAACAAGCCCACTGAAAGGATTATGATGCAAGAGAAGCAAAATATAACTATGTCAGATCGGTCGAGGCCCGGATCACCAACGACCGCGCGTTGTGGAAAAGTGTTAGTGTGGCTTCTGCATTCGGATCCGCCCTACGATTACAAAAACCAAGGGGATGATGATGATGACGACGACCAGCAATTCATTTTTGTAGGTAAAAAAATTACCAACTGTAGATATTAATCGTAAAATTACCAACAATACATTTTATCTGTAACTGAAGCCATAAAATTGTTCAAAATATTTAGATTTCGTCATTAAATAACCCATAGAAGTTGATATGCCGCTAAACAAAATCAACAAACCCCTCCGTTGTGAGGGGGCTGGAGTTATTAACCGGCGCCTGAGGCGTTCCCAAGAGGGCTTGGGAAATTTTTCCGCGGTATTTTTACCATGTTAAACCTCAACCATGTGTCATATTCCGTAGTAACATGGCCGGGTTAAAAATACACTTTCCTCTTTGGTACATCGACTTTATGAATGTAAGCGCAGTACAGTGATACCTCGGTTTAAGTCGTTTCGAGTTAAGTCATTTTCGAAGATACGTCGGTTATTCCTAAATATTATATGGAAAAATAAAACTCGACTTATGTCGTTTTATTCGAGTTTACGTCAGCCGTTAAAAATATTAGAAACGTCAAACACTAAAATAACAACAAACATATAAAATCATATTTAAATAAATTTAAAAAATAATATTAAGTATACTATATATATATATATATATATATATATATATATATGTCATAAAATCATTAAAAAAAAATAGCATAAATTATGTTCAGCAGATGTTCTATTTTAAATTCCTGCCGACAGGCGGCACTCGTGAGTTGTTTTCCGTTCCAACACCGATTTTGAATTCAGAATTGTTTACATCTGTGTTCTGCCGTTGACGTTCTTTCAATTACATTTCAATTCTGATTTAGAATACATTTTTTCCCATGGCTCCGAAGAAAAGTTCCAGTGCAAGTGCTAATGCTAAGCGTAACGCTATATCGCTGGAAGATGAGGTGAAAATTATTTCTTTTTATTCTGAATACTGTACGTACATATTATAAATACTGTAATCGTCAATGGGGGGTGCGTATTTGCGGTTTATAATGTAGTTATTTCGATTTAAGTCGTTTTTCAACTTAAGTCGTGACCTCTTGAACCGATTAACGACGTAGATCGAAGTATATCTGTAATACCTTAGTAGCTAGGACCCATCATTTTACATTTGAAATATATATATATATATATATATATATATATATATATATATATATATATATATATATATATATATAATCGTAAGTTCTATGCTGACACAACTTTCTTCTCACAGACTTCTGGTTTGTAGAACTTTCTTCCAACCTCTTGCTTTGATCTTCAAAAATTTAAATGCAATGTCAATCGTTATCTTTTGTCTTCTTAATTCCTGTTCTTTTATTGTTCTCTCTCATTAATGAGGTTCTTCTTTTTCTCATATTATTTTACACTCAATTTAACCCTTGCTTAGGGTGAAATTACTTTTTAAAAAAGAAAGCGAGGATGCGTTTTCTCGCTGGATTTATTCAGTATATACAACGAGATAATCCTAAAAATCTTGATGACCTTTCAGGATCTATATAATACTAGCTTAATATATATATAATACAGAGCAACCGCGCTTCTCAAACGTCTCACATGTCGAACAAATCGGTTTTCGAACAGAATATTCGAGATGAAAATGCCTTGGTTATCGAACAAAATTTTGGTTCTCGAACAAGATTGCCGAACCGAGTTAACCCGAACGGAATCATTTCTTAGTCGACCGCCATGTTGTATACATTCATGCATGTGTTGTGCTTTCCTTTTTCAATTTTATTGAACTGCGCATTTTTTTTTCTCTTTATAAGTCCTCAGTCATGGTTCCAAAGAAAGCTAGCAGTAATACTGGTAAAGGAAAAAGAAAAGTTAAGAGAAAAACAATTGTTGATGATATTGTCTCTTCCTACTCAGTTTCACATGACAAAATCAACGATCTATACTATTCTTATAAATAAAGAGACGATCATGTCTTTCCTTCCCTTTTCCAAACAATAGCATCTCCTTCTTTTCCATTCCACTTACGCAATCAACTCTCCTACTTACAGAAAAGGTAAAATTAAAATAATGATGATGTCCTATGATGGTGATGATATTGTCTCTATGATGATGATGATGTCTCTATGATGATGATGATGGTGATGATATTGTCTCTATGATGATGATGATGATGATGATTATGATGATGATGATGATGTCTTTCCTTCACCTTCCACAATCAATTCTCCTACTTACAGAAAAGGTAAAATTAAAATAATGATGATGTCCTATGATGGTGATGATATTGTCTCTATGATGATGATGATGATGATGTCTCTATGATGATAATGATGATGATGGTGATGATATTGTCTCTATGATGATGATGATGATGATGATGATTATGATGATGATGATGATGTCTTTCCTTCACCTTCCACAATCAACTCTCCTACTTACAGAAAAGGTAAAATTAAAATAATGATGATGTCCTATGATGGTGATGATATTGTCTCTATGATGATGATGATGATGTCTCTATGATGATAATGATGATGATGGTGATGATATTGTCTCTATGATGATTATGATGATGATGATGATGTCTTTCCTTCACCTTCCACAATCAATTCTCCTACTTACAGAAAAGGTAAAATTAAAATGTTCGTCTATATTTTATCTGTTTAGTAGAGTTTATTCATTTTTTTCTTCTTCTTAGATTTAATGATTTTCGTTAGTTTTGTTTATAAACTTGTGCACAAAGTACTGTTGTAAAAGTTTAAATAAGCAATCATCTTGGGACAAGGAACGGATTAATCCATTTTACATTAATTCATATTGGAAAAATAGTTTCGGTTTACGAACATTTAGGGTTACGAACGGGCTTCAGGAACGAATTAAATTCTTGGTTTCACTGTACAAACTTAAAAATCGCACTCCGAACGGACTTTTAAGCTAGCTCCCGCATAGAGCTAATTGGGCCTCCAGACCTAAACCAAAGAGACCTCTGGTCCAGCTTAGAAAACAGCAATGATAATTTTGCAGAAATAATTTTGAATTTCTCAATTAACTCCATGGAACTTCAAAATTTCACTTTAACGCTTCAATCCACCAGGCAATTATTCTAATAAACAATCGGGTAGTTTTATTTTAGAGCTTTAAACCAAAGCTCTGTACACCGGTGATGGAATTTTTTAATATGATTTCTTTTTTTTTTATCAAAGGTTCCCGAGCGGTGCTAATTTGTATGCTGAGCCCACTGAGCGCGTTGTTTCTTTCAATTGTCTTAGCCTCCGTTATTCGTTCTTTGGTAAAATGTCGAAATTTGTACGTTTTATTCATTTCATCCCAAACAAGGTAATAAGACGCAAGGGATTATTGACAATATGAGAAAAATATTAAGGGAAGAAAACAATAAAAGAACAAGAATTAAAAGACAGAAGATAACGATTGACGTTACATTTGAATTCTGGGAAGCAAGAAGCCGAAAGAGATTTCCACAAGCGAGAAGTGCGATAGAAGAAACTATTATCATAGAACTTACAGTTACATCTAGCCAATTCAACTGTAAATTGATGAGACCTTACCGCCAATCTAGTACTGCGCTTAAATTCATAAAGTCTAGGTACCATAGAGGTAAGTTCATCAGAACAATTACCATGAAAGTATTTACACTATTTACATTATTCGGACTATTGTCCTCATCTTTGTCGCCATGTTTATCACAACGTTTCGGCTGTTGTACGCTCCAACCTGCTTCAGGTGGTTAGAATGTCGAACTGAACCCTTTATTTCACTTACTGGGGTAGACTGTTCTAGTTCCACGTGCCATGTCTAATGGATGTCAGTTATCTCCTGTTAATTCCTCTCTTAAAGTTCTCCACCGGGTATTGAACTCACACTCTTTGGGTTCTGTCACTGGATCTAACTAACGCCTTTATCCACTGTGCCATATGTTCTTGAGGACATCTGTGTATGAATTTCTGGGTATTATAAAACTAATGTCTTCAGCAATCATTTTTTAACAGTGCTCATATTGCAATTTTTGCTGTTATCATTATGTTTTTACCAGAGCTCATATTGAAATTTTTGTTGTTATCGCTTTTCTTTGGTACTCCTTATTACTGGTTCCCATATTCATTTCTATGCTTGGTCGGCTCAGGAGATTTTTGTGGCCTAGCATATGTGCTGATTCCTTAAGTTTATGAATTTTTCAATGATGTTCTTTGTCTATGATCTCAACTTGATCCCACATAGGGCGGTGATCCCCCTTTTCTCTCCATATCTGGTCAGCCACGCCTGATTTTTACACTTCCTCCCGTGTTACAGCTTTCTGGTGTTCTTGAAGCCTTACCTTAATTGTCCGAATAATGTAAATAATGTACATAATATCTCATCTCAGAAATATTGACAGATAATGAAAGTATTTGTAGAAACGGCATGGGGAAGCCACGTTACCGTGACAGAAAAGTGCCTGAAGCCGAAATGCTAGGTTAAGACCAATAACATTGCAGATTCTTCTTTGGATTTTATGAAGAACCTCTAAATATATAGCAGGAGCACCAGACCAAATGTAGCGGCAATATTCAAAGCAAGTACGAATGGTAGATTTATATATATGGAAGTTAGATTCTGGCGAGAAAGATTGTCTAGCTCGACACAGTGAATCAACTTTCTTATCTGCAGATTTAGCAGTTCATTCAATATATTATTCTACTTCATATCAGCGTCAGAATGGTAAATTTTCTTGTTTGCTCCTGGAAGATTGATTCAAAACAATGTATCTTATAAATTTATGTCGCTCTTTGTCGTTAAGTGAGTGTCAATTCTAGGTTAGGCTTTGTCAATGAAGAAAGTATGAATAAATGTTTTCTTCCTTTGTTTTACCCGCTGCCTGTAAATTAACTTTTGTTAAGTGACTTTATAACAAAGTGTCAGCATTCTTTTCTTGTGGTTTTCCTGAACATGTCTCTGTTCCAGATGTGTCAAATATTTGATAAATGATTTGGCTTTTCGGTTTTAAAAATTTCCCCCAAATAATAGTCTTCTGTTAGCATGTGCGGGAATGGCTTGACATGTAGTTAATAAATGAACTTTTCACCGTAAAATGTTTTATCTATGTGATTCCTGTCCACTACTGGATTAAGTGCATTGACAAGGAGAGAAATTACTCTCGATTAAATGGAGTGGTGTTCAAATAAACCTGAGGTGAATACGCTTATTCAGATAACCGAGAAACATATTTGAAATCTTCCTTAGGCAAGATTATACTGAAAACTAAATATATTTTTTATTATAAAACTGTGGACGTAATGTTAAACATTGGTAGTAAAAAGAAAGACACCCATTTTAAAAAATTGCTAAGCATGAAACAGCGCTGTAAATGGGTAAATAAAACAAAAACGTCATTTTTATTTTCATTAATCAGCTCTTTTAAAATAATTTAAAATAGAAAACTCTTATATAAGCAAGAGATTGAATATACAAATAATACATACATACATATATATATATGCGTGTGTATGTGTGTGCATGCGTGTGTGTATGCGTGTTTACAAACACGTTTTCTTAAATTCAACCGACAAAGACCATGTGTGAAATATTTTATTGTTTTTTTTTTCCTATTTTCGAATAAGATGTTGCACATGGAGATTTTTTCTTCTAACTTTTCACCCCAAAATGCCACTAGAACGTAGGGGTTACAGGGAGTGAGAGGTAAAAGAAGACGAGAAGATGTTTGAGGAAAGGTCAAAAAAGGAACAGGGTTCAAGAAGATGGAAGATAGCGATTGACAATGAATTTAAATACTTGCAGAAGTGAGAAGCGCGAGAGATGAAACTGCTAGCATAGAACCTGCGGTTAAATCTAGCCATTTCAACTATAAAATGATGAGACCTAGCCGCCAATCTAGTACCTTGCTTAAATTCATAAAGGCTAGGTGCTATAGAGGAAAGGTCAACAGTTACCATGAAAGTATTTATAGAAGAAGGAGAAGGAAGCTACGTCGCGAGGGTGGGGAAGCGACTAAAGCCGAAATGCTAGGTCAGGACCAATAATATTGCAGATTCTTCTTTGGATTTTATCAAGATTCTCTTAATATAAAGCAGGAGCACAAGACCAGGTGTAGCAGCAATATCCAAAGCAAAAACAAATGGCAGACTTGCAAATATGTAAGATGAATTATGGAGAGAAAAATCATTTCACTCCCAAGGAAAGCAATAAAGCCACTAAGGTATAACGGGGTTACTATTTGAGAATATGAGAGAAAAAAAAAAACACTATTAAGGAGAGACAACAATAAAAGTACAAGAATTAAGAAGATATCGTTTGACAATGCATTTAAACTTTTGAAGATCAAATTTGACTGGGAAGCAAGAAGCAGGAGGAGAGTTCCACAACTGATAGAAGAAACTGTCAGCATAGGTATCATAGAGGAAATTTCATCAGAACAATTACCATGAAAGTATTTATCGAAAAAGCACAGAGGCAACGTTATGGCGGTGGGAAAGCGACTGGAGCCGAGATGTCAGGTCAGGACCAATAACATTGCAGATTCTTTTTTGGATTTTATCAAGAATCTCTAAATATAAAGCAGGAGCAGCAGACCAGATGTTACAGCAATATTCAAAGCAAAGACGAATGGTAAATATCTAAGATACATTCTGGCGGGAATTAACCAGTATTGACCTGGTTAATATGGTTAATACAGTAAACATTACTAAAATAGGCTGTAGATTAAGATTACTAAGCTGTAGTCAGGTATTTACTCAAGTACGCATGGCTCAGTGATTTGTTTTGTTTTGTTTTACAGCATATCAACCTCAATGGGTTATTTAATGCCGACAAAATTTTTATTGCTGGTAATATGTTTTTCTTCAAAAATCTATTTTTGGGAATATTTTTTCTTGAAGAAATCTATAGCTGGTCATATTTTTTTCAAAGAATGTATAGCGGATTGTATTGGTGGTATTTTTTAAAGTTTTGCTGATAATAATTTTTCCTTTAAAAATTATTGCTGGTAATAATTTTTTTTTTATTACAAAGTATTTCTGGTATTAAAATCTATTTTTACACAAGTTTGAGTGTTAACTATTTTCCCATAGCTGGGACCCTAACAGGTGCTACCACCCCGGGTCAGCGTGGACCTGGGAACACCAGCAACTAAGATGTGGTTCCACGCTCCTCAAAACCTTCTGATCAGAGGTCTTGCTGCTGGATGTAGTTTATCGTCTTACCCAGGACGCGGATGTAGTTTATCGTGATACCCAGGACGACATGGCTCAGTGGATAAAAGTGTTTGTTGATTCCCGTGACTTGACCCAAAGAGTTGTGAGTTCAATACCTGCAAATACATTGCAAATTCTTCTTTGGATTTTATCAAGAATCTCTAAATATATAGCAGAAGCACCAGACCAGATGTGTCAGCAATATTCAAAAAAAGGACTTATAAAAATGTAAGATAGATTCTAGCGAAAAAAAAAAGTCTGGTCCGATACAGTGAAGCAACTTTCCTTAACTGCAAACCTCGCAATTGATTCAATATAGTTTTTCCACTTCATGTCAACTGAAACATTTTCATTTCAAACATACATTTGTATTATTGTAGTTTGGTCACGCCAGGGCTTATGACTTTGGCAACTCTGAAACCCCCGTAATACTCACATAAGAATTATACTTGGCAAATGTTTAAGTTGGTTTGGGATTAGTGATTCATATATATAAAGCTTTATTTCAATTGAGCACTGTTGAGTGATAAGCTAATTCTATAAACAACAGCCACCTGCGTTAATGCAAAGCTCTTCAGTAAAATGAATTGGAGCACTCCGGCTGATTCGCATTTTTTACATTCGTAAAAACAACACGCTAGATTTAGTTGTTTATCTCTGTCGAATGAAGATAGCTCAGTGGTAGAAACTGTGACTGATCGGTTGGGTTTTGATCCCGACTTGAAGTATTCGGATGTCTATTCGCACTGAGGAGCTGTGATACAGCGAAATAGTACCGTCTGCGAATGATATAAAATATATACGGTATTTACATTATTCGGACAATTGTCCTCATCTTCATCGCCATATTTATTACAACGTTTCGGCCGTTGTACGCTCCGGCCTTCTTCAGGTGGTTGGAATGTCGAACTGAACTCTTTATTTCGCTCACTAGGGTAGACTGTTCTAGTTCCACGTACCATGTTTAATGGATGTCAGTTATCAGTTATCTTCTGTTAATTCCCACTCAAAGTTCTCCACTGCCTTAACCGGGAATTGAACTCACGCTCTTTGGCTCCTGTCACTGGATCTAACCAACGCCTTTATCCACTGTGCCATGTATCCTTGAAGACAATACCAATACATCTTCGGATATCTATATATAAATATATAAACATTAAAGTTTTTTTTTTTTTGTTTTTTTTTTTTTTTGTGTGTGTATGTGTGTGTGTTCGGGAGCGTGTGAAAACATGGCACATGGAACTAGGACAGTATACCGCAGTGAGCGAAATAACGTGTTAAGTTCAACATTCCAACCACCTGAAGAAGGCCGAAGCGTACAACGGTCGAAACGTTGTAATAAATATGACGACAAAAATGAGGACACTTGTCTGAATAATGTAAATAGTGTACATAATACCTCATCTCAGAAATATAGACAGATACTAAAATATATTCGGTTAAAGTTTTCTTTTTCAAACAAAAGGTCTCCTTACAAATGCAACTAGTTTAATCCAGCTTCAGGGGTTAGCGACAGAAAAGTGCAAATTCAGGCGGAAACAAACAAAAAGGGACTCTTTTTTTTTTCTTCTTCTTCTTCTTAAAAATAATTTTGGAGAAAACGTTCATCGAAGCTTCTAAAAATGTTATTTGATGATATAAATGTTAAATTTCTTTCAGAAAATGACTTTTTTTTTTCTTCAATAATTTAGGTGTTCAACTTTCCGGAATATTGAATTATTCAAACATTTCATTCCATGTCCTAAAGTGTCCGGATAACCGAGAAAAGTCTAAAGCGTATCCAAAATGGAAAATGGCGAAAGAGGTTGAACAATTTTTGTCCCAGGTCTTATATACGTGAGGTAATGTCGGTTTTTGACGTTAAAAAAATACGTCAAAAACCGACATTATTTTTGCACCAACGTAATAGTTTAAGCTCGGTTTTTCGTCATATTCCGTTCCATGGGTGGGGATGGGGCGTACGGATAAATACCATAGTGTATTAATTTACGTATTTAATAGACTCAGTAAGGTTATGACTTTTTGACATTTTGTAAAATAATTCATTTCCTGTATCATAATTCGATGAACTTTTGTTTAAAAATAATGAAGGGTTTAATTCAGTTTATTTAAAAAAAAAAAAAAAATGTCACTCGCAGCACGAAATTTCTAAAATCATATATAAGTATAGTAGTACTATGGCATTCTGGAAACTTCTAGAACTTTCTGGCGCTTTCTATTAGAACTTTATGGAACATACTTTGCTAATCCTTCTTGCAAACGTCCGTTCAGGCATATTTGTGCTTATTCAATACCCACAAAATTAACTAGATTGAACAGACCTTAGTTACAGTTTCTAGAGTGAGAAAACGAAAAATCCGGCGTGATAAGCAGTTGAACCAAAACCTTTCTTTCTTTTTATGTGCTGTGTCCCTTCAGGACGTAGGCGATCATTGCTCTCCACTTCCCCTTATTCGTTGCAGCTCTCAATAAGTTCCGTCCCTCTGCCACCTCCCTCAGAATACGTTCCGCAATCCACTTGCTTAACCCGCCAGGTATGACATGCGAGGCTTTCCCTTGCCTCTCTTTCCCTCTATTCGACCTGTGAGCATCAGATTCTCCAGACCCTCCTTTCTCATTACGTGTCCTAGAAACTTCAGCTGCCTCTTCCTGATGTTAAGTATAAGCTTCCTCCTTGTTTGCATCCTCTCCAAGACCTCATCGTTGCTCACACGCTCGGTCCATAATATTCTCAGCATCCTTCTGTAGAACCACAACACTGTCGCCACGAGTCTCTTCTTTATCTTTGAGGAGACCGTCCAACATTCGCTGACGTAAAGGAGGACAGATGTCACGTAACAGCTCAGTACTCTTTTCTTTGTTACTAAAGTGATCCTCCTGTCTCGTAATACTCTATATATAAATATATAAACATTAAAGTTTTTTTTTTTGTTTTGTGTTTTTTTTTTGTGTGTGTGTATGTGTGTGTGTTCGGGCGCGTGAGAAAATTTAATATTTACAAAGGTGATTGCCTGTCAGCGTGGGTACGTGCAAATATTATCTAAAGCTCTGGCATCAAATAAATATGGTTTGGGGCATTAGTCCATATGCCCAGTCGAAAACAATATGGCGCATGACCGAGTTTAAAGAGGAAATCTCAAGTTCACATAGGATTGGTGGTTGCAATTGCTCAGCCCGTCCGTCACTCCGCCTCAGGGACGCCTCACATATCAAGAATCAAATTCTGTCCTTCCTCCTCTCAGTGCAATGCTACAGCTTTGTGGGGTGGTGCCCTAAGGCTGAACAAATTATGCTTATGATATTTTTGTAACCCTATGTTTCTCAGTCATAAATCGATGAACTATTGTTGAAAAATAATAAAAAAAACATTGATTTGATTTAGTTTTTGAAAAAGTTCACCCCTAACCGAAAATTCGATTTTACCATATGCGAAATAAAAATAAAAAATAAAAATATTTCAGAGGCTTTATTTTCCAGTTTGCTAATGATATAATTAGATAGTACTTACGTATTTTTAATGCATTTAACAGCTCATAGCTATAGCATAACATACACACTTACAAATAAACAAAAACAAATATCGTGACTGAGGATTTGAGTTAACTATCGAAGGAAAGCGTTATTGTTATATAGCTCCCTCGTTCTGGGGAGGTCTTGGGTGACGTATCAATTCGATAATAAAGTTGCATTCTTCTCTTTCGGCTGCTGGCCGCTAGTTGATTTGAGTCCAGCGATAAAAGAACTTCAACACAGTGAATTTTAACATAACTATTTTATTAACGTTCATATCGACATGTTCAATCTATCCAGTAGCGGGGTCGTTCCTCCTTTCACTGGGGAGCCGTTTCAGACACGAAAGAAAACACGTCTACATTGTTCAACGGTTCAAAAACAACTCATTGAAAACCCTTTCTCTATATCTGTCATTCCCACGCTAGCTCAGCCAATCAAAATCGACTTACTTATTTTGTCTTCCATCTGACCTCTAAGGTCAACCTCAGGAATTCCGAGCAGAGATACACTACCTCTAAAAAAATAATAGTCTGCTAAATAGTTTGAATAATGTAAATAGTGTACATAATACCTCATCTCAGAAATATAGACAGATACCAAAATATATTCGGTGAATTTTTTTTTTTTTAAACAAAAGGTCTCCTTACAAATGCAACTAGTTTAATCCAGCTTTAGGGGTTAGCGACAGAAAAGTGCAAATTCAGGCGGAAACAAACAAAAAGGGACTTCTTTTTTTTCTTCTTAAAAATAATTTTGGAGAAAACGTTCATAGAAGCTTCTAAAAATGTTATTTGATGATATAAATGTTAAATTTCTTTCAGAAAATGACTTTTTTGTTTTCATTCTTTTTCAATAATTTAGGTGTTCAACTTTCCGGAATATTGAATTATTCAAACATTTCATTCCATGTCCTAAAGTGCCCGGATAACCGAGAAAAGTCTAAAGCGTATCCAAAATGGAAAATGGCGAAAGAGGTTGAACAATTTAGCATTATAATTTCAATAAACGTATCTTTTGTCATTTCCAGATATTTTTTTTTTCCTAAATGGGATGATCGGGGGAGTACGAAAAAGGTTTCGATCCTACCCACTTTCCAAAATTTTATCAAAGTTTTTCTTACCAATTTTTTTTTTTTTTTAGAAATCTCTTATTGGTCGGGCTGAGAACTTTTCAACAGAGTACTGTTACCATATGTGAACTCCAGCTACCCAATACACACTTTCCAGTCTTGATAGTGTCCAAACTGGCTTTTTTTGGTGGGGGGGGGGCATATTTTACAACCCTGCATTCTCTTTCCCACTAACTGAAAGCCTGTCGCTACTCTATCGCTATTTCCATGGCAAAGGTTCGGACGAGCTACATTATTTCGTTCCACCAATCGAGATATTTAGAACTAGCAGCATGGCCCGGCGTTGCCCGTGCTTGATTCAAAAATCGTACGACTCATACAGCAATCGCTATCACTTGACTTAAAATATTTTTGCCCTTCCTTGCCTTTAAAGGAGTGCCCATTGCCGTGCTGATGTTGCTTTATGCCTTACTTCTTGCCTATCTCAACACTGCGAATTTTTTCCAAGCTCTATACTAAACATTAAATCTGTTACGAAAAAAGAACTAAACAAAATGAACACAAAACGAACAGCTTTAAAAAAAGGACTTGTAACTGGAAAAACCGAATGAAAAAAGAATGTTAACAACAAATACTTTTTCACACCCAACCCAGTTCTGCGGAATCAGAATCAACGTTAAGTGTAAGCAAGCGAATGAGCAAATTGGAGTAAAGTGCTATACAGATTTAAATTTTTCCCACTTGTGACGAATGCAGATATCGATTTTTTTTGCATGCTAGCATGCTAGTTAACATTCGTGGCAGCCAGCTATTGGCTCTCACTCTGGCCAGTACAAAATGGCCGCAAACTACATGAAAACTGCCGTAGAAGCATGAAAAAATCGATTATTTCCATTATCGATGGGAGTTGGGAAATGCAAAGTCGGTCTTGGCCTTTCCACTAACTTGGAGCATGTGCATATAAATTTTGGTGCAAATCCGTCGAAAATTGCGGCCGTGCATTCGTTACACACACACACACACACACACACACACACACACACACACACACACACACACATCCTGCCTTTTATAGATAGAGATTAAGACCCACCATATAGCATTAAACTAGAATTTCTTTTAATCATTTCACCCAAGCAATGTGAAAAATGTCGCTAGTACCCAGGGGGTTACAGGGAGTGAAACTTAGAGAAAAGACTTTGTATAAGGAGGATTAAGGAAAGAACAAAAGTTCAAGAAGATAGAAGATGGCGATTGGCATTGCATTTAAGTTTTTGAAGATTGTAGTTATCAGGGAAGCAAGTAAGCGGAAGGGAGTTCCACAAGCGGGAAGTGCGAGAAAGGAAACTGTTGGAGTAGAAGTGGCGGTTACATTTAACTATTTAAACAGTAAAAAAGTGGGACCTAAGTGCCAATCTAGTAGCACTCTTAAATTCATTTAGTCGGGACACCAGGGAAAAAAGCTCGCCAGGGAAATATTTGTAGAAAAGGCGGAGAGAATCCACGTCACGTCGGTGAGAAAGTGACTGAAGTCTAGAAGTCAAGTCAGGATCCATTACATTACAAAATGCACCCAATGGGTCATTATCGGGATTCTAATACTGTTATTATTATTATTATTATTATTATTATTATTATTATTATTGCTCAGAATAAATTTTAATTGGCACCATATGATTCTATTCATCAAATTACATGGGAATCAACACAAAACAGGAAATGCCATTTACAAGCTTCTAATCCTGTGATCAATATTGCTCAAGATTAATTTTAATCTTATTTGTATTTATTTATGAAGATTAGCATAAATCACGTTTCATTTTTATATAATTGTGTTTTCTTTTTTTTTTCTTATGACGTCGGATAGTCGGGGAAACTTGTCAAAGTAAAAAAAAAAAAAAACTTTAAAAATTGTTTAAAATGTGATATATACAGGGTGTCCATAAAGTTCGTGTGCACTTTAAAAAATTTATAACTTTATTTCTATTTGCGATAGAAATAGTTTGTAAAAAGGATTAGAAAGAAGTAAATCTATAATTTTTAAGGTTTTATTGAAATTTTATTTAAGTTTCCATATGTCCTCCATCATTATTAGCAATACAAAGGGTAATACGATTTTGCAGTTCACGGAAAACATTTGCCAACTGATTTACAGTAATGCCTGAAATCACATCAGTTATTTTAGCTATACTTAAAACTAGGTACATTAAACTTTATAACATTTTTTACAGATTATTTCTATCGTAAATACAAATAAAGTTATAAATTTTTTAAAGTGCACACGAAGTTTATGAACACCCTGTACAATGGTTTCCATTCCTTTCTGCATGCTTTAGAATTCACTTTTCCTTCTTCCATTTCGATGTATGCAATCATGGTTCTCCACGGCGCCCTTTCTTTTATTATCTATAAATTGCCATGACTTCTTGGGAAAGATAGGGGACTGGTTTCCTATTTAATTCTCTGTGTTTTGGAATTCAGTTTTCCTTCTTCTTTACGATGTATGCAATCATGGCTCTCCAGAGTGTCCTTTTCTTTCTTATCCTAAACCTGCCATGACTTCTTGGGAAAAATAGTGGAGCAGTTTTTATTCCTTTCTCCATGGTTTGAAATTCCGTTCTCATTCTCTCATTAGGATGTATGCAATCATGACTCTCCACAGCGTCCTTTCCTTTATTATCTATGGATTGCCATGATCTCTTGCAGAAGATAGGAAATGGTTTCCCGTTTACTTCTCCATCGATTGGAATTTAGATTTGCTTCTCCCATTAGGATGTATTCAATCATGGCTCTCCACGGTGTCCTTTCATTTATTATCTGTGGATTGCCATGAATTCTTGGAATATGTATTGGGGTAGTTTCTCGTTTCCTCCTCCACAGTTTTAAATTAGGCGAATGATTCATCTAGACTGGTTGCAACTCAAGAATCGAGAGCCCAGTTTACCCTGCTATTTAAGGTATGGAGGAAATGAAATGGATTCATACCATTCCTAAGGGCAGCAGGCAAATTGATCGCCAAAAAACTAGACTGTGATTTGAACTTAGTTCGAGGGATTTAAAACAGTACTTATTCTAGATTGGCTGCAAGCTCAATGCTAGGGAGCCCAGGAAACACTGTTGTTTAAAAGAGTTAGATTTATAGCTTACCCAGTGTTTTTGTGAAAAAGTGAATGTAACATACTAGTCCTGATTTTGAATTGCCATGAATTTTAGCAAAGATACTGAAGTTAACGATTCCGCAGTTTATGGGCACGCTGTATAATAGAGAAGAATGTTTAATATCCGGGATAAAGGGCTTAATTATATAAACAGCGTTGGGCATAAAAAAAATAACCCTGCATGGCGGCTGGCAGTCTCACACTTTGCGGGTGCTCCATAGTTGCGGCCCTGTAACCCGTATAAGCTACGCTTAGTAAATCACTACCCACCACACATACATATTTTGGTTTGGTTTGGTTTGGTTTGTTTTACGGCATATCAACCTCAATGGGTTATTTAATACCAACAAAATTTTTATTGCTGGTAATATTTTGTTTTGTCAAAAATGTATTGCTGGTAATATTTTTCCTTCAAAATTGTATTGCTATTAATATTTATTTTTTAAAAACATTGTTGGTAATATTTTCTTCAAAAATGTATTGCTGGTAATATTTTTCCTTCAAAATTGTATTGCTATTAATATTTATTTTTTAAAAACATTGCTGGTAATATTTTCTTCAAAAATGTATTGCTGGTAATATTTTTCCTTCAAAATTGTATTGCTATTAATATTTATTTTTTAAAAACATTGTTGGTAATATTTTCTTCAAAAATTTATTGCTGGTAATAATTTTTTTACAAAGTATTTCTGGTATTAAAACCTATTTTTACACTTTCATAGTGTTTTACCCCAGTTTAGGGGTTAACTATTTGCCCATAGCAACACATGCTACCACCCCGGGTCAGGGTGGACCTGGGAACATCAGCAATTAAGAGGTGGTTCTGATCAGAGGCCTTGCTGTTGGACGTAGTTTATCGTCTTACCCAGGACGCGGATGTTGTTTATTGTCATACCCAGAACAAACACACACACACACACATATATATATATATATATTATATTGGGCTGCATATATTTTCTAATATAAATAGGTAATCATACAAAGAATTAATTAGTAATATTAATGTAGTTAATGGCGAAATCTCTTCGCTAACAGACTTTAATAAGGCATTAACTTACTCACAATCCATTGATTGACACAATCCTTATGTCTAAATTTGTTGTCAGATGCTCTAAAAACACCAGATCCATCTGACAACAATTTTATGCACAAGGACTGCGTCATTCAATGGATTGTGAGCAAGTTAATGCCTTATTAAAGTCTGTTAGCGAAGAGATTTCACCATTAACTACATTAATATTACTAATTAATTCTTTGTATGATTTTCTTTTTATAATATTATATATATATATATATATATATATAGTAATGATACAATATGGCAATTTGTATGGAATTTTCCGGAGGATATCAAAAATCAGGGAAAGCTCTATCTCAAAAGAGAGAGCAAAATTATTATTAATTACAGAATATCAAACACTATAGGTAATATTTTTTATTTGTCGGTCTTGAAGATTGAGAGCTGCCTTTTTAGAGCTCTCATGAAATAAAAGATATTACCTATGGGATTTTAAGTGTTTGATATTCTTTAATTAATTAATTAATAATAATAATAACAATATATATATATATATATATATATATATATATATATATATATATATATATATATATATATATATATGTACAGAGTACGCCAAAAAATGTATACATACTTCAGGAAAGGAAAAACTTGTATAGATGTTATATTACTAAATTTATTAAGACATCACGAGATTTATACAAGTTACCTTTGGACTCTACAATCCCAAGAGATGCTCAAAATGGTGGCCTTTAGTTTCTGACATGTATTAGTACGGCGAACTCCTGCTTGGCCAACGTTAGTCAAAGTGTCCAGTAGCATTGCTGCACATGTATTTTCGAATTCTTATCTAAGGGCCAACAATTTAGTCGATTTTCTGTGATACACAACACCCTTTAGGCTCCCCTATGGGTAAAAGTCTACAGGTGTTAAATCAGGAAAATATCATACTACAGTAAACAGTGTTACCGGAATTTGGTAAAACTATGAAAGACAAGTTTTTTCTTTCCTGAAGTGTGTGTACATATTGGGGGAGGACTCTGCGCATATTTAAACGCGGACACACGATGAAAAATATGCAGAAAACCTAATAAAAACGAAGTTATATCGATAAAACCTTTGTTATTACTAAGATGAAAGATCCAAGAATTTTTTATGTATTTTTTTATATCCGTTTCAGAACCTAAAAAAAAAATTGATAAAGCATCTTGTTTTTCTGGCATCAATGTGCTTTGAGCTTTTTTTTTTACGATAAACAACACACACATATATATATATGTGTGTGTCTGTGTGTGTGCGTGTGTATGTGTGTGTGTGTTTGTGTGTGCGTGTGTGTGTCTCCCCGAATACTAAGTATGATTGAAAGAAATATTAAATAAACCCTCTTTAACTCGACCATATCTTTCAAAGCATCCCTCATTACCCCCTCTGGTAAATTACAAAAACATATACTACGCATCAAAAGTATGAATTTTCATTTCATTTCGTTTCGTTTCATCTTTTGGAAGTGCTATCTGATGATCCAGATTCCTTTAAAAATTCTTATATATATATATATATATATATATATAAAATGGAGAGAAAGAACAGTAAAATTTATAATCCAGTGTTATTATTAATTACTTTAAAAAAAAAAAAAAAAAAAAACAGTGCTCAATACAATTCTGCAGAGCATAAATATTATAAATTTACTAATTTAAAAATATGGTTTCATCGCTACACAGGAATTACCATGTTTCAAAAACAGAAACTAAAAACTTCAAATTTAATTATAGAATAAAATTAAAATCCCTGTTCAAGCGAATTTTGGAATTTTTAATTCTATAATTAAATTTGATGTTTTTAGTTTCTGTTTTTGAAACATGGTAATTCCTGTGTAGCGATCCATATTTTTTATTAGTAAATATATATATATATATATATATATATATATATATATATATACACACATACACACAAACACACACGCAGACACACACACAGGCACACACACATACACACACACACACATATATATATATATATATATATATATATATATATATATAATGAATACAGAATCGTTAAAAATCCATTCGGTTTGGTGATAATTTATTTCGTGGACTTCAGACGTCCATCTATTCAAACCAATTTTACAAAAATAAAATCATTTTGTAAAATTGATCTGAAGAGATGAAAGTCTGAAGTCCACAAAATAAATTATCACATGAGCTGATGTATCTTTAAGGGTTCTGTATTCATTATTATATTGTTCTCTTCTTACATTAAGCTCTCTTTGGATTTATATCCTCTTTGAAATTATTCCTACTAATCATCAAGTGATATATATATATATATATATATATATATATATATATATATATATATATATATATAAGCGTGTTATTAAAGATGACTGACACAAAGTGTGTAAAAGTTGTCCAAATGATCTAGGACTCTTTTAAACACACACCTACCAAACTTCATTCGCAACATACTTGTAGAAAAAATATAAATAAAAAATATATAAGAAAATATATAAAAAATATTAATATATATATATATATATATATATATATATATATATATATATTTATAAATTCATGAATCATTCATACAAAAAACAAATATAGAGGTTAATGGTTTAAATGGCGAGAATACATCGTCGCAAACTTTATAAATAAGATACATCAACCCCGAACCTGTATATGAATGATATGATCTCCGTTTATAAATTCCAGTTGCATAAGGTCTTTTTAATTTTAACAAGTTTTCGTCTGTTCCTACAGACATCATCAGGTATGGAAGTAGATTTGGTTCTTGTTTTAACATATATATATATATATATATAAACTCTAAAAATAATGGAAGCCCTAATAATAAAAAAGAAAAAGCCAACACTCAACAACAGCAACTATGAACACGGCCACAACGTGTCGGCCGTATTTGGAAAAAATCTTTTTTAAATTCCCATTACTCTAAAAACGCATATAAAAATCTATGCATTCAGTTGAAAATAAAAAAATAAACATTTTTGATAACGAACAATAGAATAACCGAAAGCGCTCGGATATATCGAACATTCGGACAGTTGAAAAAAAAATTGAATGTAAAGCTTAATCGTAGTATCTTAATCGTCTTTAATAAAATTGTATAAAAGAGGGTTTGCAAAGGGATTCAAAGAGATTTTTCAAAATACTACTAACTAATAAAAGAATATACTATAGCAATGATATCGATTTGCTTTAATAAAAGTTGTGACGGAAGAATTATACTTATTATAGATCTTATAGGTACCTCCACTTTTTCGCGGGAAAACAGCATAGCGTAATAAACAAATGCCACAAACTTAACGAAAATAAATTTTTATCGTCAAAATGCTTATGTTATTATTAAGATGAAAGACCAAAGTATATTTTAATTATTTTTTGATATTTTTTAATATTTTTTAACACGTTCGAAATTTTGGTTAAAGTTTTCTTTTTTTTACGTCATCGCGGTGCTGTAAAAATAACATTGTTTTTTTTTTTGCGCTTTTTTCCCGTTGAAAACCCATTGATTTGGAAATTCTTGTAAAATTAAAGTAATTGTCCGATTTTAATGAAATTTTCAGGACTTATTCACAAATGAATGAAATTATTTTTGAAATATTTCTTTTTAGAAAATTTTGGTAAAAAATTTTTTTTTTTTAAATATGTTACACCCCACTTATTGTCCTGAAATTTAATTCAAAACCTTTAAACAAGAGATTAGCAACAATAATTGATAAAATCGAGTAACAATATACTGTAATAACTTATGTGTTTGATAGAAGATTCGTTCTTTCTGTAGAGATTTTCTTCGGCACAATAATAGATTTAAAGCAATAACTAATAATAAAATAGAACCATTATAACGATATACTGTAATAAAAGTTATATGACGGTAGAAGATTCGTTCTTACGGTAGATTATATTGGATAAAATAAGAGATTAAGAACAATAAATAATAAACAGAACAATTTATATAGAAATGTGCAGTTTGTGGCGGATTGATGATCCTGTACTGTAGTGGAGATCTTAGAAAATTTAAGATATAAAAATATATAATTTCTTTCTTTTTTAATCGAGAACTTTCATCGTTTCTCTTAAAGAAAGCCCATCATAAATTCTCATGAACTTTATATATATACATACATACATACATATATATATATATATATATATAATTATTTATTCGAAAATTATAACATAAATATGTTATAAAATCATTACAAAAATAGCTATAGCGACTAAGTGATACTTGATAAGACACCAGAAGTGTTGAAACAAAATGGCTATTTTTGTAGTGATTTTATAACATATTTATGTTATAATTTTCGAATAAATAATCATATTTGGTCTACTGTTTGGAGCACCCTTTTAAGAATAGTATTTGTTGCTTATTGGAATGTATTCCGTATACACCAATCCTATACTTGGATCTTTATATATATATATATATATATATATATATATATATATATATATATATATATATATATATATATATATGAGCAAATATATATATATATATACAAATTAGACGCACTAATCGAGGGATTATTGTTTGTGTTTATATACACACACAAACAAGAATCCTTCGATTAGTGCGACTAATTTGTATATTGGTAATTAATATAGTTAAACTGAAGAATGCTTTACCGCACTAATTGAGTATTCTGTATGCACTAATCGAATTTTGATATATAATTTAACGCATTAATCGAAAACGCATTAATCGAATGTGCATTAATCGAGCGATTTAATTTAGATAAAATTCTAATTTTTTTTTTTTTTGCAAACACTTTAAAGTTCCTTAAGCGAAAAGATTTGAAATTTGGGGAGAAAGAAATAGGTTCGTATCAAAATTAACCGCCTCTAGAATTTCTCTCACAAAGCGCAAAAAAAAAAAAAATAATAATCTGTTTAGAGAGAAAGTAAAATAAAATGAAATAAAACTTAAAAAAAAAAACAAACAAAAAAAACTCCCCCAAATAAAATACACACATTTACTTACCTTTTTGTGCTATTTGTTTAATCTCGTCCGGGTCTCTCCGGTCGAATAAAAAACCATTGGCAAAAGCCAAGCAGAAAGTAATTACAGCTATAGCCGTCCGCATGCTAAGTACTTTATAACGAAGCCTTTGTTCTTGCTTTGAGTTTTAAAAGCCGCTTACGAGAACGTGTTGCAAAATGCTGAGAAGGACGGCGACTGCTGCAGTTTCTGTCACTGACTTATCATTTTGTCCGCTTCGCCCACAGGAAAAACACCACGTGACGTGAAGTAGATGCACAGTGAGTGTCAAATTCGGAAAGTTTTGATGGGCGTGATTTCCTTAGTATGGAAGCACAGAAGAGGCTCATAAAAATCTGGCCTTTGTACAAAACTAAAAGAAAAGCCTCTTCTTACACAATACTGCAAACATGTATCTCATAAAAATGCTGACGCATTTGATAAATGCTCATCAATATTGTAATTTTATCATTATTATTATTATTATTATTATTATTATTATTATTATTATTATTCCATCTTATTATTTTTGCTTTTTATCCCAACCCTCTGGCTCTATACACTCTTCATTATTACTATTATTTTATTACTAGTTTTATTCCATCTTATTATTGTTGCTTTTTATCCCAACACTCTGGCTCTATACAATCTTCATTATTACTATTATTTTATTACTAGTTTTATTCCATCTTATTATTGTTGCTTTTTATCCCAACACTCTGGCTCTATACACTCTTCATTATTACTATTATTTTATTACTAGTTTTATTCTATCTTATTATTGTTGCTTTTTATCCCAACCCTCTGGCTCTATACACTCTTCATTGTTACTATTATTTTATTACTAGTTTTATTCCATCTTATTATTATTGCTTTTTATCCCAACACTCTGACTCTATACACTCTTCATTATTACTATTATTTTATTACTAGTTTTATTCCATCTTATTATTGTTGCTTTTTATCCCAACACTCTGGCTCTATACAATCTTCATTATTACTATTATTTTATTACTAGTTTTATTCCATCTTATTATTGTTGCTTTTTATCCCAACACTCTGGCTCTATACACTCTTCATTATTACTATTATTTTATTACTAGTTTTATTCCATCTTATTATTGTTGCTTTTTATCCCAACACTCTGACTCTATACACTCTTCATTATTACTATTATTTTATTACTAGTTTTATTCCATCTTATTATTTTTGCTTTTTATCCCAACACTCTGGCTCTATACACTCTTCATTATTACTATTATTTTATTACTAGTTTTATTCCATCTTATTATTGTTCCTTTTTATCCCAACACTCTGGCTCTATACACTCTTCATTATTACTATTATTTTATTACTTACTTCACTCATTCATATTCATGTTACTTTTATCGCAATGTTGTCCAATAGTCAAGTGGAATAAACGTAGAAATTCCATAAAGCTAGCGTCTGTCTAGAGACAATCAAAATTCGAAATCCTTAGCAACCTATTTCATATGACATGTTGGACAATATTTCTATTCGAAAAAAATATTGTATTTGGGGGCATTGAATATTAGTTTTTAAGTGTTGTCTTTTTGGGGGTTGGGGTGCTGGCCTGACACCGATTCTTTCAAATTTCTAGACCCGGATTAGGAACACCTACGGCGACAACTGAACTTTAGTCGTACTGATATTGACAGAAAATATCTAGGCTCGCACAAAGTCAGAATAAGATCCATCTCCCTCCTA
The DNA here is from genome assembly GCA_963932145.1 of Acanthosepion lycidas. NCBI lineage: Eukaryota > Metazoa > Mollusca > Cephalopoda > Sepiida > Sepiidae > Acanthosepion > Acanthosepion lycidas. The sequence goes on from OZ010597.1 coordinate 86,605,878, forward strand.
ATGACCTGAAAGATGAATCTGCCGCAAGAACTTTTTTTTTTCAGTTTACAAACCACGTAGAAAAGATTCCAATCACACAAAAACTGCTGAGCTTAAAGTCCATTCGTTCCGTGCTGACAAGAACTGTAACAACTTCAAAAATATTCGCGTTGATGTCATCAAACTTTAAAACTACTGTTGGGGGTGATGTGACTTTCTCAGGAGCAGGTTATGGATAGTTGACTTATGGGACGCAAAAAGTGTTTGGTTCTTGTGGCTAACTCGTATAAGATAGTGGAAGGGATTATTAATTATTCAGGGTCCTGTCCGGAATAATGCAATCTTAACAACACAATGATTAAGGTAGGCATTTTAAAAAGTGGATTTAACATGCACAAGAAGATAAAAATGTGTTCGTTAATAAATAACAATTTATTTCAGTATTTTATACATCGCGTGGTGAATATAATAAAACCCTTGAAAAGAAGTATAAGTTCGTATGTACGGATTTAAAAGGAAAAAGATAACATACACACATTTAGATGTGTTTAAAAAACCCTTGAAAAGAGGAAAGTTATGTACACACATCTAGGTGTGTTTTAAATAAACCCCTGAAAATGGAAAGGTACAAAGACATACATTGAGGTGTGCTTAATAAAACTATGAAAATGGAAAAGTACAAAGACACACTTTGAGGTGTGTTAATTGAATCCGTGAAAGGGGGGGGGGGGTTCATATCTTTGATTCATTGTTGAATCTACATAAGAGAAGCGTGGAATGAGAAGCGTGGAATGTTTCAATGGATTAGTAAATCGGTTGAGTTGACAACGTGTAATCCTTTCGCCAACTGCCTTTAATTGCTTTATGGTCTGTATTTATAGCTTCCCTTAAGCAGGATCACAAAAAGGTCCCTCGAAAATGCGGGCGGGGGAAATGCTGTCATTAATAATTAATAATTTGTATTATATTTTGAATATTTTCAACGCTACCGGAAGTGAGAATGAAAAATTTCTGTGGATCCGATACTACTGTTCAGGGCAAGTATAAAAACTTGCTTAAGCATCTCTTAAAACATTAGTTCTTGCAGTATTCTTTACATCTTCGCTTGTATAATTTATCATTATCTTCTTCTATGTGATGCGTAGGCAATCATAGCTCTCCACAATCTCCTATCCCGTCTAAATATTTGTTTTATTATTATAGTTCCCACTTGTTGTTCCGACATTTATTCACGACATAAGTTCGTCAGATAAGTAGTCCGCTGCCTTCTCCCGTAAAGATAATCCTTCTTTGAACATTATGAACGATAGAAGCACAAAGAACTGTACCAAATAACAACATCACAAGAGGACTACCAACAACGGCAACAACTAAAATGAATAGTACATGTAACTCAAAGAGAAGATAATGGCATAATCAAGATGTTAGCATTCAACACCACTTCAAATAAAAGGTTAGGAAGGAAACCCTCATCAATACTGAAATACTGGATAGAATAAAAATCATAGTGAATTTATCGTTCCACTGAACGTTGCGTTCTATAGTTGACTTGGAAGAACTCCGGCCCGCTTCTGCAGCTGGGTTGGAAGGCAAAGCCCTGGCCCTATTCTGCAGCTTTATTGCCTTGCCTGGTATGAAATGATTAAAAAATGTGAACTGGTGAACCAGATTCACAAAGAACCTTACAAATAACAGAAATCTCTTAAAACATTAGTCCTTGCAGTATTCTTTACATCTTCGCTTGTATAGTTTATCATTATCATCTTCTTCTATGATTGCGTAGGTAATATTAGCTCTCCACAACCTCCTATCCGATCTCATTTGAGGACTACGAACAGCAGCAACAACTAAAATGGATAGCACATGTAATGAGAAGAGAAAATAATGACATAATCAAGTTGTTGATATTCCACACTACTTCTGATAAAAGGCTACGAAGGAAACTCCCATCAGTACTGGAAAGAGTTATAACAGCTACTGGACCCGAGAAACATATTTTCTGATAAAAGGCTAGGAAGGAAACTCCCATCAGTACTGGAAAGTTATAACAGCTACTGGACCCGAGAAACCTATTTTCTGATAAAAGGCTAGGAAGGAAACTCCCATCAGTACTGGAAAGCGTTATAGCAGCTACTGGACCCGAGAAACCTATTTTCTGATAAAAGGCTAGGAAGGAAACTCCCATCAGTACTGGAAAGAGTTATAACAGCTACTGGACCCGAGAAACCTATTTTCTGATAAAAGGCTACGAAGGAAACTCCCATCAGTACTGGAAAGAGTTATAACAGCTACTGGACCCGAGAAACATATTTTCTGATAAAAGGCTAGGAAGGAAACTCCCATCAGTACTGGAAAGAGTTATAACAGCTACTGGACCCGAGAAACCTATTTTCTGATAAAAGGCTAGGAAGGAAACTCCCATCAGTACTGGAAAGAGTTATAACAGCTACTGGACCCGAGAAACCTATTTTCTGATAAAAGGCTAGGAAGGAAACTCCCATCAGTACTGGAAAGAGTTATAACAGCTACTGGACCCGAGAAACCTATTTTCTGATAAAAGGCTAGGAAGGAAACTCCCATCAGTACTGGAAAGAGTTATAACAGCTACTGGACCCGAGAAACCTATTTTCTGATAAAAGGCTAGGAAGGAAACTCCCATCAGTACTGGAAAGAGTTATAACAGCTACTGGACCCGAGAAACCTATTTTCTAATAAAAGGCTAGGAAGGAAACTCCCAGCAGTACCCGAAAGAGTTATAACAGCTACTGGACCCGAGAAACCTATTTTCTGATAAAAGGCTAGGAAGGAAACTCCCATCAGTACTGGAAAGAGTTATAACAGCTACTGGACCCGAGAAACCTATTTTCTGATAAAAGGCTAGGAAGGAAACTCCCATCAGTACCCGAAAGAGTTATAACAGCTACTGGACCCGAGAAACATATTTTCTGATAAAAGGCTAGGAAGGAAACTCCCATCAGTACTGGAAAGTGTTATAGCAGCTACTGGACCCGAGAAACCTATTTTCTGATAAAAGGCTAGGAAGGAAACTCCCATCAGTACTGGAAAGAGTTATAGCAGCTACTGGACCCGAGAAACATATTTTCTGAAATATTGTTTTAAGAAAAAGATCTTTTAATACACTGGGTGCTCGGTCAATGAATGTCGAAAGTTTAAAAGGATAATATTATCATTATCATTACAAGACCGTCTGAATGGTTTAGTTTCCAGCTCATTCAACCTCCTTGCAAAACGTTTCGGAATATTATTGTTTTACATTAGGAATGAAGTGATAGCAAGCCTCTCCAATACTACATTCTCTCCTTGGTACTCTGTTTCCAGTAATGCTATTTCAGCATATTGCTGCTGGACTCATTTAAGGCGACCAACACTTATATATAAATATATATACAGTGTAACCCGGATATAAAAGACCCGGATATAAGAAAAACCCGGATATAAGATAGATTTTCTCTGGTCCCAAATTAGAGCCATACTTACCTAAACAAAATAGACCAAATCCGGATATAAGAAAAAACCCGGATATAAGAGAGATTTTCTCTGGTCCCAAATTAGAGCCATACTTACCTAAACAAAATAGACCAAACCCTGATATAAGAGAAACCCGGATATAAGAGAGATTGCATCTGGTCCCAATTCAGAGCCATACTTACCTAAACAAAATTGACCAAACCCGGATATAAGAAAAACCCGGATATAAGAGAGATTCTCTCTGGTCCCAAATTAGAGCCATACTTACCTAAACAAAATAGACTAAACCCGGATATAAGAGAAACCCGGATTTAAGAGAAATCCGGATATAAGAGAGGTTTTCTCTGGTCCCAAATTAGAGCCATACTTACCTAAACAAAATAGACCAAAACCGGATATAAGAGAAACCCGGATATAAGAGAGATTTTATCTGGTCCCAAATTAGAGCCATACTTACCTAAACAAAATAGACCAAACCCGGCTATAAGAGAAGCCCGGATATAAGAGACTTCGTATCCGGGCCCGACAACTCTCTTATATCTGGGTTTCACTGTATATAAATATCTTTAATGTTTGAATGAGTAGAGTGAGGAAGAATCACAGAGGTTAGGATGTCAAATATAATAAAAGTTTAGGAAGGAAACCCCCCTCAGTACTGGAAAGAGCTATAACAGTTACTGGAAATATTTTCTGAAAAAAATATTTTTAGAGAAAGATCTTTTAAAACACTGGCTGCTTGGTCAATGAATGTCGAAAGTTTCGTAGGAAAAGACACTTCGACGTGATGCAATGGCTAGCAAGCTATATGATAGATAGATAGATAGATAGATAGATAGATAGATAGGGAAAAATGTTGGCATAGATAGATAGATAGATAGATAGATAGATAGATAGATAGGGAGAAAATGTTGGCATAGATAGATAGATAGATAATGTACATAATGTATTATCATTCTTTCATTTCTATTTACCGTGTCCTTTCAGGACGTAGGCGATCATGGCTCTCCACCTCCCTCTATCCCTTGCAGTTCTCAAGTTCCTTTCCAAGACCACGTTTTATACATTTGCTTAAGCCCGCCAGGTATGTCACGCGTTGCTTTCCCTTGTCTCTCTTTCCTTCTATTCGACCTGTGTGTATCAGATTCTCCAGGCACTCCTTCCTCATTATGCGTCCCAGAAAACGAATTTGCTTTCTGTTCTTTCAACCTTATGTGCTCTGTTATTAATAAACTAGTGCTTAAATGGTGAAGTTACTTTTTGTATTTTTAGGGTATTAAGTATGGTTGGTTGGGTTAATAGAATTTGTTGTTTTAATACATACATACATACATACATACATATATATATATATATATATATGTATATATATATATATATATATATATATATATATATATATATATATATATATGAAGACATTTTTATATTTATGCATTCTTTTTTATAGATACAAATATTTAAGTAAATGCTCTGTTTATAATAAACAGTATTAACAACATTTACCGGCCTGAATGTCCGAGAAATTGGCATAGAAAATATGCGTCCTACGACAGGAATCGAAACTGTATCCTAAACGTAACCGTCATATAACCTGACGTGCTTTTACCGATTTCGCCACAGAGACGAGTTTCGGTTAGCAAGGCCAATTTTACTGTTTTTAAACTACAATTTTCCATGATTTTCTCACATACATTCATATCTGCTCGATGCGTATCAGGCCTACGGATAGAGTCTCGTCTGGGGAGGTAGACAGCTACCCGACCTCGTCTCTGCGGAGTCTACGGGGAATTTTTGCCCGAGCATACGTGCTTGGAAAACCCCACTTTAAAACCGGCCTAGTGCCACATCCCGTCTTGTGGGAAGGTCTCGGCTAAATACCGAGAAGTTAACGATTAATCGTTACTCTGCTTGTCGACTCTCTGCCATCAGGCGGAGAAAAGCTCAGACGAGGCTACGTGTATGGAAGTTCTACAGGTAATTTTTGCCCGAGCGTAGGCGGCCGAAAGGCCCCACGTTAAAAATCGGCCTCGTGCTATATGTAGTGTAGGGAGGTCTTTGAGGTAAATACCGAGGCGTTAGCGATTAACTGTTTATTAAATTAATATGTGTTCTCAACCGTGTGCCATATTATTATCCGGAACAAACTATTTCTTATTTTCTATATGTGTGTCAACCTTTCCTATTTACGACATAACAAATTGATAGATTATAAACAGGCTGATAGATAGATAGATAGATAGATAGATAGATAATGGACAGTCTGTTAGATAAATAGAAGCGTAAAATAGCAGTAAAGCTAACTTTTGTGGAGTAGCTGAACACCCCCACAAGATGGACTGATCTAAGACTATTCAAACAGCACTCTCTCTTACTGAAGGAAAGGAGTTAGCAATTAACTGTTTATTACATTATCTGTGTTCTCAAATGTGTACCATATTATTCTCCGGAACAAACTACTTCTTATTTTCTATATGTGTGCCAACCTTTCGTATTTACGACACAACAATTTTGCTGTAAAATGCATCGAATATCAAGAAGGCAATCATTTTCAGAAGAGAAGGAATTGCTTCAGTCAGTCTCTCAACTGTTTTCTACTTATTGCATTTCCAACCTATTTCAGTTTTTCTAATCTCATTAGAGACTCTTGTTTGTGTTCTGAAAGCAAGCACATGGTGTCCTTTGATATTGTCAATTTGTACACAAACTCCCCTCTTCCTCTGAGAATACCTTACAAATTTGTAATGACCTTCTTTATAGACGTCAACTGGGTCCCGCCTTAATTCCCGAAGATTTATTTTTGGGGTTTATGTGTTCGGTAACGGAGGAGATGGAACCCAGATAAGGCTATGTCTACGGACAGCGTCTCGTCTGGTTAGGTAGAGAGCTGCCTGACCCCGTCTATGGGGGAATTTTTTGCCCGAGCTTGCGCACTCGGAAAGATCCACGTTAAAAATCAGCCTCGTGCTACATCCCGTTTTGTAAGGAGGTCTCTCAGTTAAATACCAAGGAGTTAACGATTAAACTGTTTATTAAATTAATCTGTGTTCTCAACTGTGTACCATATTATTCTCCGGAACAAACCTCTTATTTTCTATATGTGTGTCAACCATTCCTATTTACGACACAACATTGATCTAGCGAGACAAGCTTGCTAACCATTGCATCATGTCGACGTGCCCAAATGGTTTTTAAGCCTAGATTAGATGTGGCACAAGGCTGAAAGTGAGGGGCACCCGATGAGAAAAAAATTGAATACTCATTCGTAATTTATTTAGCGAGACAAGCTTGCTAACCATAAAACCACTTCTACATGCATAATGGATGATTCTCCAGAATAAACTACTTCTTATTTTCTATATGTGTGTCAACCATTCCTATTTACGAGACAACATTTTTCTACACATATTTTCATTACAGTACATATTCTATTCATACGAATCTATCCTAAAAATCTTGTCGGCATTAAATAACCCATTGAGGTTTATATGCCGTAAAACAAAATAAACCAAATCAAACTGATTTCTTACAAAGAATACATATTCTATTCATAAGAACCTATCCTAAAAATCTTCTCGGCATTAAATAACCCATTGAGGTTTATATGCCGTAAAACAAAATAAACCAAACCAAAATGATTTCTTACAAAGAATACATATTCTATTCATACGAATCTATCCTAAAAATCTTGCCCTCATTAAATAACCCATTGAGGTTGATATGCCGTAAAACAAAATAAACCAAATCAAACTGATTTCTTACAAAGAATACATATTCTATTCATAAGAACCTATCCTAAAAATCTTCTCGGCATTAAATAACCCATTGAGGTTTATATGCCGTAAAACAAAATAAACCAAACCAAAATGATTTCTTACAAAGAATACATATTCTAATCATACGAACCTATCCTAAAAATCTTGTCGGCATTAAATAAACCATTGAGGTTGATATGCCGTAAAACAAAATAAACCAAACCAAAATGATTTCTTACAAAGAATACATATTCTATTCATACGAATCTATCCTAAAAATCTTGCCCTCATTAAATAACCCATTGAGGTTGATATGCCGTAAAACAAAATAAACCAAATCAAACTGATTTCTTACAAAGAATACATATTCTATTCATAAGAACCTATCCTAAAAATCTTCTCGGCATTAAATAACCCATTGAGGTTTATATGCCGTAAAACAAAATAAACCAAACCAAAATGATTTCTTACAAAGAATACATATTCTATTCATACGAATCTATCCTAAAAATCTTGCCCTCATTAAATAACCCATTGAGGTTGATATGCCGTAAAACAAAATAAACCAAATCAAACTGATTTCTTACAAAGAATACATATTCTATTTATAAGAACCTATCCTAAAAATCTTCTCGGCATTAAATAACCCATTGAGGTTTATATGCCGTAAAACAAAATAAACCAAACCAAAATGATTTCTTACAAAGAATACATATTCTATTCATACGAATCTATCCTAAAAATCTTGCCCTCATTAAATAACCCATTGAGGTTGATATGCCGTAAAACAAAATAAACCAAACCAAAATGATTTCTTACAAAGAATACATATTCTATTCATACGAATCTATCCTAAAAATCTTGCCCTCATTAAATAACCCATTGAGGTTGATATGCCGTAAAACAAAATAAACCAAATCAAACTGATTTCTTACAAAGAATACATATTCTATTCATAAGAACCTATCCTAAAAATCTTCTCGGCATTAAATAACCCATTGAGGTTTATATGCCGTAAAACAAAATAAACCAAACCAAAATGATTTCTTACAAAGAATACATATTCTAATCATACGAACCTATCCTAAAAATCTTGTCGGCATTAAATAAACCATTGAGGTTTATATGCCGTAAAACAAAATAAACCAAACCAAAATGATTTCTTACAAAGAATACATATTCTATTCATAAGAACCTATCCTAAAAATCTTGTCGGCATTAAATAACCCATTGAGGTTGATATGCCGTAAAACAAAATAAACCAAAACCGAACTGATTTCTTACAATGAATTCATATTCTATTCATACGAACCTATCCTAAAAATCTTCTCGGCATTAAATAACCCATTAAGATGTTGATGTGCCGTAAAACAAAATAAACCTAAAAAGGATACGTATTTTATTGACATTAAGAATAATGTAAGTGATTTTACATTGATACCATTCAAACACTGACCTCTGGTTTATTATGTCTGGGAATAAAATACCCATTGATATTACTGGTCCTTACGATCCATCATGGCAGCTTCCCTTTCATCCAATGCGCATTGATCTAATATTATTTTTGTTTGAACAGTCGAAGGGCAAATTTCAGACACGAAACTCCGACCTTTAAAGCGGATGTTATTAACATATGATAAAATCACTCTAATTTCTTTTTTTAAGAAAAACAAAGTTGACACGTTGTTCAGATCTACTTCCACTAATAATGACGTAATTCACAGTTGCTTACATAGAAAACTAGATTTAAAATTGGTAAAAATGTGCGAACGATGCTGATGGCTTAGTTATTCATAGTTGGGGTAATAATGATGTTGAACAATAACAAAAAAACAAAAAAAAATCAATATTCTTTACCAACATTACAAAGCAGAAAATAGGAACTTGAAATAGTATAAAATTAGCGATGGTACATACTCTACAGCCATAAAAAAAAATCAAGATGTATAATTAATTAATTCTAAACATTTCATATACCTCTATTAATCAGTTATAACAAATTTAGTATAAGAGATAAGGAAATTGAACACAAGATATATGAGGATATATAACGCTTGGCCCTAGACTAGTTTAAGATGATTTTGATTGGCTAAGCATCCTTTTGGGATACTAGTGTTCAACCAATACAAGTCCCAAGTGACTCTCAAAGTAGACGGTTACTGAATAAAGTTGTTGTAAGGGCTTAAAAGGGGCAACTAAGAAGTGCATATTATGAGGACATGTAGGATATATAAGGCTTGGCCCTAGACTTGAAGAGGTTAAAATGGTAATGATTGGGTAAGCATCCTTTTAGGATACGATTGTTTAGCCAATACAAGTCCCAAGTGACTCTCAAGGTAGACGGTTACTGAATAAAGTTGTAGTAAGGGCCTAAAAGGAGCAAGTAAGAAGTGCATATTATAAGGATATGAAGGATATATAAAGCTTGGCCCTAGACTTGAAGAGGTTAAAATGGTAATGATTGGGTAAGCATCCTTTTGGGATACGATTGTTTAGCCAATACAAGTCCCAAGTGACTCCCAAGGTAGACGGTTACTGAATAAAGTTGTAGTAAGGGCCTAAAAGGAGCAAGTAAGAAGTGCATATTATGAGGATATGAAGGATATATAAAGCTTAGCCCTAGATTTGAAGAGGTTAAAATGGTAATGATTGGGTAAGCATCCTTTTGGGATACGATTGTTTAGCCAATACAAGTCCCAAGTGACTCTCAAGATAGACGGCTACTGAATAAGGTTGTTGCAATGGCTTAAAAGGAGAAAAGAAGATGTGCATATTATGAGGATATGTAGGATATATAGAGCCTGATAGAAGATCACCGACTGATCCACTTCTTTCAAACCGTGTGACTTGCTTCCCAATCATGTTTTCGCCGATATTTTGAATAATTGATCTTTCAGTAGATCAGAAAAACTCAGAGTTTTACTCCTTGCCGGTCATCATACGCAGCGATTTTAATCTCCAAGGGATTGCTCTATAACCTGCAAAAAAATTGAAAACGAACAAGTTATGACTTTTTCAAAACCTTCAGTTTTTCAGTAGCCACCCTATATTAGTAAATATACATAATAACCCACGTCAATATTCTCTTTAAATATCTTGCTCGAATTTTGATAAATATTTTTTTCATTGTTCAAAATGAAACCTATTTAATTTCCTTTGCCGGGGACATATAGTTACTCAGATAATCACATTTAAATTATGTCCATTTTTGAGACGCTCTGTATACATAATAATTATATTAGGTTGGTGCAAAATTAATGTCGTTTTCTCACATATGTTACTATGTGAGAAAACGACATTATTTTTGCACCAACCTAATAAATATGTGTGTGTGTGTGTGTGTGTGTGTGTGTGTGTGAAAAATATATAGAAAATAGGAAAGAACTCGTTAGGTAATTATTCCGAAGTTCTTTAGTATTTTTGTTATTATTTTAAAAAAATAGTGCTCGATGCAAAAGTAGAGCATAAATATAATTATTTATTTAAAAATATGATTCCAACACGCTACATAAGAGTTCTCATGTTTCAAAACAAGAGCCGAAAACTTCAGATAATTATATTGAAGTTTTCGGCTCTTGTTTTGAAACATGAGAACTCTTATGTTGCGTGTTGGAATCATATTTTTAAATAAATAATATATATATATATATATATATATATATATATATATATATATATATATATATATATATATATATATAGCGTCCAGAATGTTTATCATACATATTTGAATATTATCTGTTACTTCATAAGACGTGACAGGTATCTTCAAGGATACTCGAGGACTCTCTGCCGTTCCGCTTCCACCGATCCGACAGTGTGTACAGTACGCTTAGGACCTGTTCCCGGAAGATCGACAAATAATCCAGTTTTTTCAACCGGGGAGATTAGCTTCCGAATCATGTTATCGCTAGAAGATAGTCTAACATTAAAATGTTGCCGGTATTTTCTCAGAGTCTGAATAATTGATTTTTCATTGAAATAAAATCCTTTTAATCTTTGCTGGCTATCATAGCCATTTTAATCTCCAAGCCGTGCTCTATAACCTGCAAAAAACCTCAATAAAAAAAAGTTTGAAAACGAACAAGTTATGAATTTTTCAAAACCTTCAGTTTTTCTGTGGCCAGCCTATACAAAGAATGTATGAAAATTTTTTTTTTAAATTATGGATGTTTTATTAGGATCCCTACGAAGGCGTGATACATGTTGAAATGGATGGCGAAGGATAGGTTCTTGTGGTGACTGGGGAAATTGTTAGATTGATGCACCGTGAGTCGAATTAGCCAGGTGTAGGGTTGACAGTGTTGACCATCTTTCCTCACTTCCCCTTCAGCTTCGTGTCACAAATTAATGAATCTACATTAACTAAATAAATTCAACCCTTTTCATAATATCAATAATATAAAATGGCTTCAGGCGGATGTACTGTCTGGTTCATAAAAGTGACAACCCTTCATTAAACTTTATAAACTATGGTTATCTTCCCTATTTACATTATTCGGACTATATCCACATCTTTGTCGCCATATTTATCACAACGTTTCGGCCGTTGTACGCTCCGGTTTTCTTCAGGTGGTTGGAATTTCGAACTGAACCCTTTATTTCGCTCACTGGTGTAGACTGTTCTAGTTCCATGTGCCATGTTTAATGGATGTCAGTTATCAGTTATCTCCTGTTTCATTGGAAAAATACCAAAATAAATAAATAAAAGGGGAATTATTCGTTTTGCTTGAATTAATTTACACAAGTGTGTAGTGAGTCTAAAAAGTGTCGAAGAAAAAATTAACTCTAACAAAAACAGATATTATTTCGCTTAAACAAAAATGCATTTTGATTAAATGAAAGTGTTATTTAATTTTTTTTTATTCATCAAAATAAGACATTTTATACGGGACAACCTTATAGTCTTTTTTCAGATCAGATCACGTGACAAAAGTTTCAAACTGTTTCTTTATTCCTTTCACGAGATGTACATATTTGGTGAGTTTGGATGATAATAATTTGTGTATTTCACGAATCGACCCACGGACACCGGGAGATGACGTTCCCGCAAAAGTTCACAGTAGACAATTCATCTTCAAAAATATAAGTGCTTTTACTCTTTGCAAGAGCCAGATAAGTAAAATATTTGAAAAAATAATCGTAGGTCATTTCCCCTTTCCGACCACTTGACGAACCCAACATGACTATCCACATCACACACACACACACACACACATATATATATATATATATATATATATATATATATATATATATATATATATATATATATGGGAATTTCAGTGTGTCAATATGTTGTGGATTCCGAGATGAATTCGGTCTCCAAGGAATGACAAACAAAATATTAAATATAAGAAATAAAATGTATTTGCACAATCATACAAAGAGTAATACTGTTAGTAAGTCCAGGAAAGTGGTTAGTAGCAAATACAGATAGATATATACAGTCTCGAAGTAGGACTTCCTTAGAGTCTACGTGCTTGTAACTGAGTTCTACAAGAGGTTACCTCACACTATCTCCGTTTGTATATTCTCTCACTCTCCGTATATCCTCTCTCTACCCGACTACCCTCACTGACTGTAACTCTGGGTATTTAACGGCAGCAGTCCAGGTACACTTGATACAGTCCACTTATATGAAAAGGGGAGGACCCCATAACACAATATGTCAAACTTTTTCAACTTTACTCCTAGAGGCCCAACATGTACCGTTTTGGAATCGGGCCAACTCCGTGAGCAAATTGAAAATATTCTGGGCCAGATCTGGGCCCGCAATTAATTTTGTATTCCCAAGTTTTCATTAGTGCGACTGTTTTAGACGATTTCTTTTACGTGATTTTTTGCGACGAATAACAATTTTTATAATTTGGAAATAAATTTGGGAATAATCGAAATTAATTGCGAAATCCAGCGATAGTGACCCATGAAATAATTGTTTGTACGAAAAGTAAAAACCTACGTACATCAAACTGTGTTTAAATTATTAGGGTGGTGCAAAAATAATGACGTAATAATGTCGTTTTTTGACGTTAAAAAATACGTCAAAAAACGATATTATTACGTCATTATTTTTGCACCAACCTAATAAGTGGCGACAGAAGAATTATGTTGAACTTTTAAGAGGTAAGCTTAAATATTAATGCAATACTTAAATGCAGAGATCTATTTTGAGTTCTTCTGTAGTTTATTGTTGCCCAGCGTTGCCTACTCCTCGTTATCTCTTGTGAGTAAGACCCAATGAAGAGCCCTCCGCAGAAGCAAGCTGAAATACTGCCCGATAGACCAGCTTTTAAACTATTATATATATATATATATATATATATATATATATATATATATATATAGGGTGATTGAAAAGTAAATCCTTATTTTATGTATGATGAACTCTCCCGTCTAACTGTAATTTTTTACAAGACGAAAGTTCATCATACATAAAATAAGGAGTTATTTTCAATCACGCAGTATATATAATGTATATTTGGGCAACAGCCTTTCTTTTAGACATGTTTCGTTGAATATGTCAAACAATTAAAATTTGATGACTTTTTAATTTAGTTTTTCTAATATTTTTACATTTTTCTGTTCGATGGAAGTAAAGGAGTATAAAATTTGTCCATAAGGTCTGTTGTTCCAAGCGCGACCGAAAGTGTGTGTGTGTGAGAGAGAGAAAGAGAGAGAGCGAGAGAAAAAGAGAGAGAGAGATAGAAAGAGAGAGATAGAGAGAGAAAGAGAGAGAGAGAGAATGTGTGTGTGTTTTTAGGGAACAATCCTTCTGCAGGGGCAGAGGAGCAGGGCAATGGCCCATCCCTCCCTATTAGTGGCAAAGATTGAAATATCTAAGGAAGCCTTACGTCCAACAAAGAACGATCACAGGCTGATTAAGAAGTGCTATTATACAGTCTAAATGAAAAGTAAGTATACATTTAATTCCTGAATGGTAATTGTAATTGTAGTATTAGCCGTTTCTCTATAAGGAAACATTTGGCATGCATTGACCAACCAGCCACTATTGCTGTCGGTTGAAGTTTTCAGGAAAATAGGTTTCCAGTCCAGTAGCTTCAAAAAGTATGGATGGTTCTGGACAGAGCCTTCACCACTCTAATCAAATCATATGTGCTGGTGTTTGGGCTGTCGGTTCCTAGGAACTGAGCTGCTTGACCCTCATACATCAACCATATATATATATATATATATAATTCTCAAAATGTGTGTGTGTGATTGGATGTGGTACAAGGCCGAAGGTATGTGACACCAAGTGAGTATAAAAAAAAAATATACTCACTAGGAGCTTATCTACACCGATTTGTTGTTCTTAGTAATGAATTTCTTTTAGCCGTGGCTTCTTTATTACTCCCCGTGTCTGCCTTTTTCAGTTTCGCCATTTTGTTTATTGTCGGTTCGAACGAATCTTTCTGAAGAAGTGCTGGATGCAAAAGGTTCCTTTAAAAGAATGCGTTCCATCATTTTCAAAGTCATAATATAAATTTTGTAGTATATATATTTTTTTGCTTATAAAAATGGAAGGAACGGTGGTGTAGTGGATATCGTCTCGAATCGATTACATTCACTTATGTGATAATACCCTTGGGTAAAGGTATTAATCCTCTTCTTCTCCCTCCAGCTATCGATGGCACCTAGTCTAGGAGAAGGACAACTCTGAATTCAAAAACTGCGGAGGGTCGTTTGGGGACCTTGTGGTACGTAAGGCACCAGATCTCTGTATTCTTATCTGGATTTTTTTAGGAATCTCTAAATATATACGAGGAACAATGGGCCATATGCGGCAGCATATTCGAAGTATGTACAAATGGTAGACTTTTCACTGACGTGCTAATACCCTTGGGAATCCTTCTCTTCTCCGTCCAGCTATTGATGGCAACTGGTCTAGGAGAAGGACAACTCTGAATTCCATACCTGCGGAGTGTTGTTTGGGGCCTTGTTTGGGGTACGTAGTGCACCAGGTCTATGTATTCGGCCCTTCAAAAAGTGTGGTTGGTTCTGCACAAAGCCATCACCACTATAATCAAATCATATGTGCTGGCTCTTAGGAAGTGAGCTGCTATATATATATATATATATATATATATATATATATATATATATATATATATATATATATATATATATATATATATATATATATATATATATATATATATATATGCACCTCGAGGTGGTATAATGCTTAGCAGGCTTGTCTCGCCAGAACAATTACGTCTAAGTAGTGAGTTCAATCCTCACTGGGTGCCCCTTACTTTCGGGCTTGTGCCAATCCAAGCTACACTTGGAAAATCACTTTGGGCAACTCGAGGCGGTGTAATGGTTAACAAGCTGTGTCTCGCTAGAACATTTACGACTGAGTAGTGAGTTTGATTCTCACTGGGTACCCCACAGTGTCGGCCTTGTGCCACATCTAAGCTACGCTTGGAAAATTACTATATATATATATATATGTGTGTGTGTGTGTGTGTGTGTTAGGGTTTGCAACCCCATGTTCCTGTATCATAAATCGATGAACTTTTGTTCAAATGTAATGAAAAAGGCATTAATTTGTTTTAGTTCTTGAAAAAGGGTACCGCAAACCGAAAATTTGATTTTACCATATACGCAATATTAAGAAACCGTCAAAATATCTCAGAAGCTTAATTTTTCAATTTGCAAATAATATAATTGGATATTACTTACGCATTTTTAACGTATTTTTACTTTTTATAGCTATAGCATAACATACAACCTTCCAAATAAACAAAAACAAGTTCTTGAAGGCTCCAGGAAGTTCTAGGTGTTTCCACAAAGTCATAGTATTAGGTTGGTGCAAAAATAATGTCGTTTTCTCACATAGTAACATATGTAAGAAAACGACATTATTTTTGCACCAACCTAATACTTATAGACGATTTTAGAAATTCCGTGTTGTGGGTGACATTTTTAAAAACATAAACTGAATTATTTTTTAAACAAAAGTTCATCGAATTATGATACAGGAAATGAATTATTTTACAAAATGTCAAAAAGTCATATGTATGTATGTATGTATGTATGTATGTATGTATGTATGTATGTATTCGTGTGTGTCTGTGTTATATCTCTCACAATTTAAATTCGTTTTACCGATTGAAATATAAACAGAAATGATCGATTGTTTTCAATCAAAGTCCAAGGAAGTTATTCATTATAATTGTACATAGTTTTATTGTTTATAATGTTAAAAGATTTGCACGATAGTTGGAGGCTTTGCCGGTATTTGTTTGCTACACAGTTCAAAGTTAAGGTTCATTAAGTACCTTCAAACAACAGTCGCTTCAAGTCGAACAATATGGCAGATGTTGAGCTGTCGATAATGAATACTGTAATTCCCCACGTATAATACGCATTATTTTTTCTAAAAAAATAATAAGCCAAATTATAGGTGATTATTATGCCCTGCTACAAAAAAATCTTTAAAAAATTGCCATTTCATAGGTCGATGTCAACTCTCCCAGACCACGTTCTGCCATCCACTTGCTTAAGCCCGGCAGGTATGTCATGTGTTGCTTTCCCTTGTCTCTTTTTCCCTCTATTCGAACTGTGAGTATCATATTCTCCAAGCCTTCCTTTCTCATTATGTGTCCCAGAAATTTCATCTGCCTCTTCTTGATGTTAAGTATAAGCTTCCTCCTTGTTTGTATCCTCTCCAAGACCTCATCGTTGCTCACACGCTCGGTCCATGATATTCTTAGCTTCCTTCTGTGGAACCATATCCCCACTGCCTCGAGTCTCTTCTTCGTTTTTGAGGAGTTCGTCCAACATTCGCTGCCGTATGGGAGGACGATTTATTGCCTTTTCAGTCATTAATATTTTATCATAGGTCGATTTCAATTGCGAAATGACTACTCACCACAAACATACGACAATTTCCCACTAACATTCGGCGATTGTGACCCTATAAGGATGTCAAATACAATCATATGTACCTAAAAATACTTAAAAATGTAAAATAAAATAAGAATTATCATAAAACTAAATTAGAATAATATTATTCTATGTTTAAAACCATTTTTTTTAAAAATAAGAGTAGGAAACGCTGGCCGTAATGAAATTGGAGAGGCACAATTTATAGGGTTTGATTAGCAAACAAGGGGTGCGTATTATGCGCGAATAGAAGCATTTTCCCCACACTTTCAGCCCAATTTTAGCGGTGTGTATTAGGGATGAAGGCGTATTATACATGGGGAATTACGGTAATTATAAAAGATGCTTTCTCAGACAAAACTTTTCAAACAGCATTGGTCTTTATTACTTGATTACTTCTACTACTACGTTTTTCACGGATGTCAATAAAATGTAAGGCGATAAAGCCACTGTCATGCAGGGGATTACTGAGAGTGTATTAAAATCCGACAGTTATTTAATTTTTGCGAGAATTTCCAAATTTCATAAATAATTTCATTCATTGGTGAATAAGTCTTGACTTATTCACGAATGAATGAAATTATTTTTCATGATTTTAATGAAACTTTCAGGACTTATTCACGAATGAATGAATTTTTTTTTAATTTTTTTCTAAAAAGTCTTTTTTTGACATGAAAACTTTTTTAATTTCACGAAATTTCCAGAAATTAAATATTAATCACAATTTTTTATTAGTTAACAGCAGTACTCTATGGAGAATGTAAATCATTAATTTCCTTTTTTTTTTTTTTCAAACTACTACTCATTTCCCGAAAATCTGTTCCGAATTGTAAAATTCAATAAAACTATGACATTATTTCATTAGAAAAGCTTCCAATTGCTTTTATGAATAAGATTTATTAAGAACATTATTGTCTTAAGAAAAATTTCGATGGATAATATATTTTTACAAGAATTGTTTTCAATTTTTAAAATTTTAATTATGATAATTTATAATATATAAACTGTTTAAAACCCTGCATTGCTTTAATCCCGTTAGGTAATATCGTTATTAATTCCAAGCTATATTTCCTAATCAAAAATTGAAAAGCTTAATACTTTTGCTTCCAGATTTTAAAAATATTTTAAAAAAATTTTATGCATATAAAATATCACGTAACGTGTCCTTGTTTGAAATTCTGACTGACCTTACACGACATTATCATAAAATAAGACCGATGACTGTTAAATTTAAAGTCAACATTACTAAAATTAGATTATGGAGAATATTATCCAAGATTTTCAAGATTACTGACTACTTAAAAGTTATATAAAAAAGGCTCTCATCCGTCACTATCTTAAATTGTGTTTTAGCAGATAAAGCCGCCGTAGAAGAAAAATAAACATGTCAACACTTTAGTAGTGCCTGTTAAGTGATCTAAGAGTGACAAGAGACGGTGACAAGTGCGTAAACACCGCTACTGTTTGTTTTAAAAATACATTTTTCTGTTAATTTAAACTGAAAGTAAATAATATTTTTTCCAGTCAGATTAATTTTACTTTAAATCAACCAATATTCCTCAAATAAAGTTTCAGAAAAGTATATTTTATTTTTGGAAGATTTTTAAATCCGAGAATTATCTTTTGTTTACAAATGTGTCAAAAATGGCCGATAATTTTCTGAAAGCGGCCAAAGAATTGCGATTACAATCAATATAATTTCTATTTTAAATACACCAGAGTGTTTTGCTTACTGGAAATAGTAAATTTCATCATATAGCTTTCGATTAAAGCTAAAAAGAAAGTTTTAACCCTAGAACACTAACCATCAATTAAAGTTACACCACTACTAACCATGGGTATATCATATCTGATTTTGAAAATATCAAAAAAATATTAAATATAAGTCTTTATTTGAAATATTTTACATGCAGGTACTTCAAACGTTGTACTTTGAGTTAACATTTTAGGAACTGAAAAAAAAACATTATTTTGGTAAGAAAATCAGGTACTGAAAATTGTAATTAAAAATAGAAAAATTTGCGCTGGGTACTATATACCCATTGGTTAGTGTTCTAGGGTTAAGAATACTTTTTCTTTTTTAATTCAGTGTCGAAATAGTGGAGGTACTTACACGTAGTCGATTAAAATGGTGTACAACTGTGTTGATACTAGCAAGCAACCTCTCTTGTTCCTTTACACAAAATACTCTGAGTCGCTGCATATTTTTAGACAAGGAACCATGACAAATATTTTCACCAAAATAAGTTTGATAAATTAGTCACCCGCCCCTTCCACATTTTTGCAGAAGCAGTATTGAGC
This sequence comes from Acanthosepion lycidas, assembly GCA_963932145.1. Taxonomy (NCBI): domain Eukaryota; kingdom Metazoa; phylum Mollusca; class Cephalopoda; order Sepiida; family Sepiidae; genus Acanthosepion; species Acanthosepion lycidas. The sequence continues at coordinate 86,625,293 of OZ010597.1, forward strand.
TAGACATATCTACTAGGTGCAGGCAGACAGTCAACCAATTTTAAGGCGAGCGAAGATTGTTCTAGTCCCACTCCAGAGAAGGGAAGATAAATATGTGCCTGTGTACCCCACGATCAGTCTCTCTGTCTCTCTTCACTCTCTGCATTCTCTCTCGCTTCCCTGTCACGGAAAAATGCCAAACTGATTTAATTTAGCTTTGTGAGGATTTCTTTGGTGACAAAGAAAAGAGTACTGAGATGCTACGCGAAGATGAAAAAGAGACTCGAGGTGACAGAGATGTAGTTCTACAGAAGGATGCTGGGGATATCATGGACCGAGCGTGTGAGTAACGATGAGGTCTTGGAGAGGATGCAAACAAGAAGGAGGCTTATACTTAACATCAGGAAGAGGGAGATGAAATTTCTAGGACACGTAATGAGAAAGGAGGGCTTGGAGAATCTGATGTTCACAGGTCGAATAGAGGAAAAAAGACAAGGGAAAGCAACGCATGACATACCTGGCGGGCTTAAGCAAGTGGATGACAGAATGTGGTCTGGGGGAGGGGTGACACGAGAGAAATAAATGGCATATGAACGAAGCGTTTACTTAGGAATTAATTAAAATATTAATGACTGAAAAGGCAATAAATTGTCTTCCTATACGGCAGCGAATGTTGAAAGAGACTCGAGGCGACGGAGATGTAGTTCTACAGAAGGATGCTGAGGATATTATGGACCGAGCGTGTGAGCAACGATGAGGTCTTGGAGAGAATGCAAACAAGGAGGAAGCTTATACTTAACACCAGGAAAAGACAGATGAAGTTTCTGGGACACGTAATGAGAAAGGAGGATTTGGAGAATCTGATACTCACAGGTCGAATAGAGGGAAAGAGAGACAAGGGAAAGCAATGCATGACATACTTGGTGGGCTTAAGCAAGTGGATGGCAGAACGTGGTCTGGGAGAATTTGGCAGAGGCACGAAACTTATTGAGAGCCACAAGGGATAGGGAGAAGTGGGGATCCATGATCACCTACGTCCTGAAAGGACACGGCACATAAAAAGAAAAGAAGGATCTGCGAATTCCTGGTCGGGAACCAGCCCCTAAGAGAATTCGCGGAGCCCCTGGTTAGAAACCAATTTAAAGTGATCGCGCACCCCTGGGTTGGGAGGTTGATGCCCTCCCCATTCGTAACACCCTGGTGACAGGCCTATTTTTGACCCGCTGCACTTCTTTGCGTGTTTGGAACCCTGATTTAAACTGATGTGCACGTATTTAAAGAAGGGAATTGTGATGAGACGCCTACCTCAATTTTTACAGCCCTTTAGGTGACTTAACGTTGATTGTCTTTAATTAATATTATCGTTATATTTTCTGCTTGTCCCTCTCCTAGTTAGCACGCCCATTATGCCCTGCCAATACTTCATAAATAATGGCCTATTCCGTTTTGATTGCGTTGAAGGACAGAAGAGTCATACCAGAGACGTTAATTGGTTTCAGACAATGAAAGAAAGAATTGTTTAACGTCTGTTTCAGTGAAATGGAAAAAGTTGTCAGTTTTAATTGTCTTCCCCTTACTTCTTAAAATAACGAAGAGCATTCGTATTTATGATTGTTATTGCAATATTTTGTTAAAATTGTAAAGCTCAAATATTTAACGTTTAAATTTCTACTGATATTTTATTGTCGTAAAATCGATAATAAGCCCATAATCGATATGGACTTATTCAACTATTAACTAAGAATAGTCAGAAAATGAAAATAGGAAAACCGTAAACTATTCATGGGCATTTGTAGTTTATCATATATTTTTTTTTAGATTGTTCGGAAAATAATGTCCAATTTTAGAATTAACTTTTGTTTGTTTGTTTGTTTGGGTTTTATGGCATATCAACCACTGTGGGTTATTTAATGCCAAATCCAGTTTATATGAATTTTAAATGCCTATTTTGTATGGAATAAAAAGTGTATAGCTGGCAACATTATTGTTTCAAAAAAAACGTATAGCAGGCAACATTATTCTTTTACAAAAAACGTATAGCTGGCAACATTACTTCTTTACAAAAAAACGTATAGCTGGCAACATTACTTCTTTACAAAAAACATATAGCTGGCAACATTACTTCTTTACAAAAAAACGTATAGCTGGCAACATTACTCTTTTACAAAAAAACGTATAACTGGCAACATTACTTTTTTACAAAAAAACGTATAGCTAGCAACATTACTTTTTACAAAAAAAACGTATAGCTGGCAACATTACTTTTTTACAAAAAAAACGTATAGCTGACAACATTATTGTTTCAAAAACTTAGAGCTGGCAACATTATTGTTTCAAAAACTTAGAGCTGGCAACATTATTTTTCTGAAAACATTATTTGAGACCTTGCTGTTGGATGTAGTTTATCGCCGTACCCAGGACGTGAGTAAGACTTGGAAAACTAGGAGTTCACTATTTGCCCATAGCTGGGACCCTAACAGGTGCTACCACCCCGGGTCAAGGTGGACCTGGGAACACCAGCAATTAAGAGGTGGTTCCACGCTCCTCAAAACCTCCTGATCAGAGGCCTTGCTGTTGGATGCAGTTTAACGTCATACCCAGGACGAAGAATTAACTTTTATTCCTGAATGAATCTAAACTGTGTTTAAATTAGTCAAATCACATCTACGCATATCTGCCATCGAGTTACAAGGTTATTTCTATCTTTACGATAAAAGTCTATAAGTTTGGATGTTAAGGAATCTTTGAATGAAGTTTCTCCATCTTCTTTGCAACGGGATGTCTTTTAGCTTAAAAAATCGTCAAGAAGCTTGAAAACGTGGTAGTCAGTTGGGCGAGAGATCAACGGTATATGGTGAATATGGCAAAGTCGGTGTGCTTCTGCAATGTCATCCTATCAACATGTCTTTCGGCTTAAAAAATTATCATAAAGCAAAATTGACCCAAGTCTATTAACCAGTACCTGTCGCATTTGGGTTAACTGAATGCGCATTTCATCCCTTTGTTGGCTGTAAACTTCGGCAGTGATGTTCTGGTTAGATTCCAGAAAGCTGTAACAAATAACGCCAAGAGCGGCCCACTCACCATAATCTTATATTGGTGCAATTTCAGTTGTGGAAACTTAAATGATCAAGCAATTGAACCGATCATCGTCATAAAGGATTTATTTCTCATCAGAAGTCACTATTCAATCGAAAAATGGATCATTCGAATATCGCAGATGGATCGAACACACTTCAAAACGTCGAACACTTTGACTGAAAATGTGCAATCCATTTATAGAGATTCTTCACTTCACCAATTTTCTTGAGATTGTCCGATATTGTTGAAATGCTGGCATCCATTATCTGAGACATTTCTCTAACACTTTGACATCGTTTTTGTTCGACTAAGTTTTGGCGTCCTAGGTATGACGATAAACTACATCCAGCAGCATGGCCCCTGATCAGGAGGTTTTGAGGAGCGTGGAACCACCTTTTAATTACTGGTGTTCCTAGGTCCATCCTGAACCGGAGTGGTAGCACCTGTTAGGGTCCCAGCTATGAGTAAATAGTTAACCCCGAAACTGTGGTAAGAATACTATGAAAATGTAAAAATAGGTTTTAATACCAGAAATACTTTGTAAAAAATTATTATTAGCAATAAATTTTTGAAGAAAAAAAACTATTACCAGCAATACATTTTTGAAAAAAAAATATTACCAGCAATACTTTTTTTTTTAAATTATTACCAGCAAGACATTTTTTGAAGGAAAGGGAAAAATTATTACCAGAAATAGATTTTTGACAAAACAAAATATTACCAGCAATAAAAGTTTTGTCGGCATTAAATAACCCATTATGGTTGATATACCTTAAAACAAACCAAACTAAGTTTTGAAGATTGTTTATTTGAACGTCCCCTACCACCCGGATCCCACTGCGGAACTTCAAAATACAGAACCGATTACAAGCGGATCCTTCACCCCATGCCCTGTCAATTTTAGCAGCAGTTTCAGAAGCTATAGCGATTTTTCCAAGCGTAGCTCAGATGTAGCAAAGGCCGAAAGCATGGGGTACCCAGCGAGGTTCGAACTCACTATTCAGTCGTAATTGTCCTAGCGAGACACGCTTGCTAGCCATTACACCACCTCGAGGTGCCCAGTTTCAGAAGCTATATATCCAAGCTTGAATTCACGCAAAAAGGTACTATATACAATGCTGTTCGATGAAAGTGACTCACCTGATTTTTTTTACTAAATGTTCTCTTCTCCGATTAAGCGAAAGTTGAGCTAAATTCAAAGGATAAGCGATCTAAAATCTGAAGAAGAAGCTTTGAAAGCTCTTTGAATTTAGCAGTAAGTACTGTCAAGCATCCGTTCAGTATAATGTTCTGGGAGATGCTTTTCTTTTCATGGAACTGGTTTCTTAAAACCTATTGAAAAGACCCTGAGGAGCGAGCAGTACAAGAGAATTTTAGAGTCTGTCTGCTTCCTTCTGCTGAAAGGGTACAAATCGACCCCACCAAGCTCATTTTTATGCAGGATAATGCTCCCTGTCACAAATCAAAATTGATGAAGGAATAGTTTGATGAGAAGCAGGTGAGTGTTATGACATGGCCACCCCAATCTCTCCTCCCCATAGAAAACTTATGGAGCATTATAAAGTACAGGCTCTCGAGAAAGCAGTTGAGCAACATGCTCCATTAGTTTTCTATGAGGTTGAGGTCAGGGGATTGGGGCGGCCAAGTCATAACATAAAAGTTTATTCTAAATATCGGACATTATTTTCTGAAGATTCTAATAGTTTATATGATCATCGTTCGCGTAAAAAATGACGGCATTATTTACTTAGTGGCAGCACGGCCCGGCGTTGCCCGTGCTTGATTCAAAAATCGTACGATTCATGCAGCAATCGCTATCACTTGACTTAAAATATTTTTGCCCTTCCTTGCCTTTAAAGGAGTGCCCTTTGCCGTGCTGATGTTGCTACATGCCTTACTTCTTTCCTATCTCACACTGCGAATTTTTTTCTAAGCTCTATACTAAACATTAAATCTGTTACGAAAAAAGAACTAAACAAAATGAACACAAAACGATCAGCTTTAAAAAAGGACTCGTAACTGGAAAAATCGAATGAAAAAAGAATGTTAACAACAAATACTTTTTCACACCCAACCCAGTTCTGCGGAATCAGAATCAACGTTGAGTTTAAGCAAGCGAATGAGCCAATTAGAGTAAAGTGCCTAGCAGATTTAAATTTTTCCCACTTGTGACCAATGCAGCTATCGATTTTTTTTGCATGCTAGCATACTAGTTAACATTCGTGTCAGTCAGCTGTTGGCTCTCACGCTGGCCAATAGAATCTTCCTGCCTATTCGTGGAAGCTAGCTATAGGCTCTCACTCTGGCCAGTACAAAATGGCCCCAAACGACATGAAAACTCGTAGGAGCATGCAAAAAATCGATTATTTCCACTATCGATGGGAGTTGGGAAATGCAAAGTCGGTCTTGGCCTTCCCGCATGTGCATGTAAATTTTAGTGCAAATCCATCGAAAATTGCAGCCGTGCATTCGTTACACACACACACACACACACACACACACACACACACACACACACATCCTGCCTTTTATAGATAATGGATCGGAATCGACACTTAATTATCGGATTAAAGTATCTACACAATCAAAGGATTACCAGATGACAAACAAATGTTGTCGTATGTAAAATTTGTAAAGCGTTTGAGGTGAGGCGAGATAATTGTTCAACTGTTTGTTTAAAAACAACAGATAGCTTGATTCATAACAAGCCTATCCTTTTAACTCAGAGGTTATTTGTCTTTATTGTGTTCTTAAATTCAATGGAGGTCAACGTAAATAATAATAATAATAATAATAATAATAATAATAAGAAGAAGAAGAAGAAGAAGAAGAAGAAGAAGAAGAAGGAGGAGGAGGAGGAGAAGAGGAAGGGAAGAAAACTACAGACCTTGATAGACAAAATTAGACCTTGATATCAACAAAATTAATGAACTAGACCAAGTTGGTATATAAAAATACTTAGGAATTAATGAAGGATACAGAATACATTTAGTTATGATGAAAAAGACCCGAATAGAATATTATAGGAGAGTGCGTTTAATACAAGAAAGCGAACTTAATGGGGTCAGTAAAATGAAGGCTATCAACACTTTAGCTATACCCGCAGTAACATACAGCTTCAACATTATGCAGGATAATGCTCCCTGTCACAAATCAAAATTGATGAAGGAATAGTTTGATGAGAAGCAGGTGAGTGTTATGACATGGCCACCCCAATCTCTCCTCCCCATAGAAAACTTATGGAGCATTATAAAGTACAGGCTCTCGAAAAAGCAGTTGAGCAACATGCTATTATCAAATAGAAGTTGAATGACATTAAAAGATTGGAGGCCAATACCAGAAAAATGGTTATCTGAATAAGGATACACCACCCGAAATCACATGTTGATAAGCTGTACGTACCAAGAGCTTTAGGGGACGGAGGTCTCATCCAAATTGAACTAACCGCCTACAAAATACAACATTTGGATTGGAAGCGTAAAAAAGTCAATGACTCAAAAAAGTCAATGGCCTTTCTCCTACAAAGAGTAAAACACCAAATCCACTCCATCAACAAAGAAATTGAAAACTTTAGGGTTTTCATATATGAATTTTCTGATGAATCTGAAAAAAAGCTCCTTGCGTGTTTCGCCACCCCCCCCCCATTGCCTTGTTAAATATTCAATCTTAACAAAAGCAAAATAGAACAATAACAATCATTAATGTGAATGCTGATAATTTAAAGAAGAGGGTACAAATGAAAAGATTCAAAATTGACATGGTTTTTTGTTCCACTGAAGTAAACGTTAAACGCGTGACAGCTTTATAGGTTCTTCTGTTTTCTCTGTCTTTTTCTTTCGGTGAAAGCAAACAGCGTCTACGATTTGATTTTTTCCACCTTTCCTCGCGACCGCAACAAAATAATCCATTATTTATCGATATTGGCAGGATGTACCACGTGTCTTACCAAAGTACAGATTGAAGGAATAAGCAGACTAATAATAATAATAATAATAACAACAGTAACAACAACAAAGGTTTCATCATTTTATAGTTGATTTAGCTCGATGTAACTGTAAGTTCATTGATAACAGTTTCTTTTCATGCACTTCCTGTTTGTGTAAGACTATTCCGGCTTCCTGTCTCTCCAGTCACCTTTGATCTTCAAAAATTTAAATACAATGCCAATCGTTATCTACTGTCTTCTTGATTTCTCTTCCTTTATTGTTCTCACTTCTCACCTGTGGAACTCTCTTCCGGCTTCATGCTTTCCAGCCAACTTTGATCTTCAAAAATTTAAATGCAATGTCAATCGTTATCTACTGTCTTCTTGATTCCTCGTCCTTTATTCTTCTCACTTCTCAACTGTGGAACTCTTTTCCGGCTTCATGCTTTACAGCCAACTTTGATCTTCAAAAATTTAAATTGCAATGTCAATCGTTATCTACTATCTTCTTGATTCCTCTTCCTTTATTCTTCTCACTTCTCACCTGTGGAACTCTCTTCTGGCTTCTAACTTTGATCTTCAGACATTTAACTGTAATGTCAATCGTTTTCTACGCTGTATTTTTATAGTCTTTCTTTTATTGTTTTCGTTCCTTGATATTTTTTTTCTTTTTCTTATTCTTTCACATTCAGTAAAACTTTTAAAGCCTTGCTTGGGTGAAATGATTAAAAAACAAAACCCAGATAGATAGGACTTTAATTTTGGGTTGGCCTGTACTTCCTAACCGACAGTATTCTTGAAAAGTTGTTCGATGTTTCCCATGTTTTCTACGCTGACCATCAAGAAGAAAATAAACCACATAGAAATAAAATCGTATTTAGGACAATATACTCTTTATACTAACCTAGTTCATGTGTTCTATAAGTGCTCGTGATTAGCCCACAAATGTCGACAGGAAGAAAACCATTGATTCCAAACCAGAATGAAAAGCCCTATACTCTGTGACCTGTCCGTTTTAAGACAGATGCTGAGATTAAAATGGATACTAGAATAGTACTTGCTAGAAGCCGAAATCCACGCCGAATAAGAAGTTCAAGACTGGCTATAATGAAAGTAAAAAAAAAAAAACGGTTCCTTTATAGTGATAGTTGGCCTCTTTAATGAAACAAATCATAAACTCGTTATCAAATACGGTGAAAGAAATGAAATCCCCATCTAAGAAATATCTCACATAGTATGTGAGAAAACGACATTATTTTTGCACCAACCTAATATTTTTTTGAAACACATTGAACACGATGGTTCAGCATAATGATTTTCAGTTTCCATTCACAGCTCAAATCCTTCAGCACCTTTTCAAAATATATTCGGGAACATTTTCAGCGTTATATCATCTGTAGTTCACGTTAAGTCTACGTTCACGCAAATTGTCCAGGAACGTTATCCTCGTTTGATAGACTTTCGAAGGGAGGTTAGATCTGGTGACAAGAGGGCCATACTCAGCTACTCCCAAGTGTAATCGTCGATTTGAATAGCGTTCATTCAAATAATCCTGAGCACTTATGGTAATGCTAATGGTAATAATAGTCGTTTCCCTGCAAGGAAACATTTCGAATTCATTGACGAGTACTGTTTTCGGTTGAAATATATAAAAACCTTCTCTTAAAACAATTTTTAAAAAAAAAATCCTAAATCCTAATCGCAAGAAGTTCTTCTGCATCTTTCTTTCTTTTTCGTTTTCTTCTCCTTTCTCTCTCTTTCTTCTTCTTTTTTCCTTCTTTTTTTTTCTTTTTCGTTTTCACTTTCTTCTTCTTTATCATCTCTTTCTTTCTTTCTTTCTTTCTTTTTCGTTTTCGTTTTCGTTTCCTTCTTCTTCCTTCCTTTCTTTCTTTCTTTCTTTCTTCTTCTTCTTTCTTTTTCGTTTTCGCTTTCTTCTTCTTCTTCTGTTTTTCCTTTCTTTCTTTTTCGTTTGTATCTTCTTCTTCTTCTTCTTCTTTCCATCTTTCTTTCTTACTCGTTTTCGCTTTCTTCTTCTCCTTTCTTTTTTTCCTTTCTTTTTCGTTTTCGTTTCCTTCTTCTTCTTCTTTCTTTCTTTTTCTTCTTTCTTTTTCGTTGTCGCTTTCTTCTTCTTCTTATGTTTCTTTCTTTCTTTTTTTCCTTTCTTTTTCGTTTTCTTATTCTTCTTTCTTTCGTTATTTCTTTCTTTCTTTTTCGTTTTCGCTTTTTTCTTCTTCTGTTTCTCTCTCTCTCTCTCTATATATATATATATATATATGTGTGTGTGAGTGAGTGCTTGTGTATATTGAATGATACGGACACACGTAAGTCACGAAGGCACAACAACGACACAGGCATATACAGGGTGGTCCGAATGTCTTGTCAGCCTTTGGCAAAAAAAAAAAAAAAAAAAAAAGTAATGAGGACAATTGAAGAACAAGTCCTACAGTTAATACAAAGCACTTGATTCAGTTTATTCTCTTTCATTGACGCTGTCACACATCGAGAAGGTCTGTACGAACACCATCATTCTTGTGGTAGCCATCTGAAATAGAAACTTATATTATGTAGGGGTGACAAAACTTTCGGACTATTCAGTATATATATATATATATATATATATATATATATATATATATATATATATATATATATATTACGAAATGGACAAAGATTTATTAAAGACATTTTTATGTTTAACGTTCTTTTTATAGATACAAGTATTTAAGTAAATGCTCTGTTTATAATAAACAGTATTAAATAACATTTACCGGCCTGAATGTCCGAGAAATTTTCATAGAAAATATTCGTCCTTGGACAGGATTCTAACCTGCATCCTATACGGAACGATCCTTGGTGGCCGAGCGGTCAAGGCACGTCAGCGTAAATAATACTGTTTATTATAAACAGAGCATTTACTTAAATACTTGTATCTATAAAGAGAACGTTAAACATAAAAATGTCTTTAATAAATAAATATATATATATATATATATATATATATATATATAGTGAGAGAGAGAGAGAGATTTTGAAAGTGCCTGAAATTTGGAAGATATATATATATATATATATATATATATATATATATATATATATATATATATATATATACAATTAATACAAAGCAAATATACTGGATTCAGTTTATTCACTTTCATTGATGCTGTTTGATTTCTATACATCGAGAAGGTCTGTATGAACATCGTCATTTTCGTAGCAATCATCTGAAATAAGAAATTATATTTATGTAAGATCGACAAATCATTCGGACCATTCAGTGTGTGTACATATATATATATATATATATATATATATATATATATATATATATAATGAGAGAGAGAGAGAGATTTTGAAAGTGCCTGAAATTTGGAATATATATATATATATATATATATATATATATATATATATATATATATATATATTTGTGTGTGCGTTTATAAATTTCGTCTGAGTATGACAAGAAACTACGAGTGGTCCGAATGTCTTGTCATCCCCTACCAGAAAGTAATGAGAACAATAGAAGAACAAGTAATACAGTTAATGCAAAGCAAATGTACTGGATTCAGTCTATTCACTTTCATTGACACTCTCACTCATCAAGAAGGTCCGTAGGAACCCCATCATTTTCATGGCACAAAATGATGCAGCGCCATGTCCTGTGTGATATTTTACGAAACTGTTATTTGTTGATTGTTGCAAGGGCTCCCCGAACGGCGTCCTTCAACTGATTGGTATTCGTGTATCGTTCTCGTGAAACTCTCTCCGTGATAATAATACCCCACAGAACTTCGAAATAGAAAATTATATTATATAGCGGTAACAAGACTGTCCCAAACATGATATAATTTTGTGAAGGACAGTGAATCAGGTCTTCCTTTATTATATAGATTTGGGGCTCTTTTCTCAACACATTTCGTTTTGTTTTGTTTTTAAAAATATCGCTTGGAGGTCTTTACAAGAGATTTAAAGTTTCAAAGTAATTACCATTGTGAATTTCAAAATAATTTCAACGATTTACGGTGCATATTTGACACTTGGTTAGTCTTCCGCTCCCCACAAGAGAAATAAAATCCACTGAGTATCTACCACAAACTAACATCAACAAAAAGAATAATAATGATAATTTTTACGGGTAGCAATTTATGGTTTAATTTCCAAATATCTGAAACTAGGTGAGAGAATACGTGACTGCTCTAGAGAAACTGACAAGCACTTCAGACCCCCAAATGGTGACGGTGTACACATTTCGTTGGTGTTTGAGGGAAGCGTTCGCGAAAAAAAAAAAGATCCGAGAAGCAGGCAACAATGACACCACTGTATATATATATATATATATATATATATATATATATATATATATATATATAAATATATATTAGGTTGGTGCAAAAATAATGACGTAATAATGTCGTTTTTGACCTATTTTTATAACGTCAAAAAACGACATTATTACGTCATTATTTTTGCACCAACCTAATATATATATATATATATATATATATATATATATATATATATATATATATATATTAACCATGTTTCCGTTTTGTTCTTTTTTTTACATTCAGAAAACAAATTGACTGCTGCTTTGTTTTTATTTTTAACTTTGTCTCCCCGTTTTCTTTGCTTATTCAGTGAATTTTAGAGCAACCCTGACCTTTTCAACTTGAACAGCCCTCAACCAAGTGACGATTACCGACTCATTTGTCTCGTCTAAAACAAGAAACGGGTTTGAGGAGAGCAAGGATTTTGTCACACTACCTAGGTAATAACACACATATATACATACACATACCTATACGGACATATCAATATATATATATATATATATATATATATATATATATATGTATATATATATATCAGATCAAATATGGATCGGGCATAACGTATATGAAGCTAAAATACTTTACGTTTATAATTTTTTTATTTCATTTTATGGTGAAGCTTTAAGAAAAGTGGACATGTTAGATTGATATACGTTTCCTATTTGTTCTATATCACACACACACGCACACATAGATAGATAGATAGATAGATAGATAGATAGATAGATAGATAGATAGATAGATTGGAACAGACTGGAGATAGATAGATAGATAGATAGATAGATAGATAGATAGATAGATAGATAGATAGATAGATTGGAACAGACTGGAGATAGATAGATAAATAGATAGATAGATAGATAGGTAGATAGATAGATAGTAACAAACTGGGATATATATATATATATATATATATATATATATATATATATATATATATATATATATATAATTCGGGTCAAATATGGATCGAAATCCGATAGAATGACAAGATAAGGAGCAAATATAAAATGTTTCCCTTTTATTAAAGCTTCATTTTTTTCTCCATACCACATGAAGCTTCAATAAAAGTAAAACATGTTCGATTGATGTCAATTTTCTGTTGAGACACGAAACCCATTTTTCATCGCCTGTAACAATACGATGCAAAAATGAACGGTTGCCATTCCCGGTTTAAAATCTCTTTCGGTCGGTGGAACGTTGTGTTTGAGCCTCAAGCCAAAACTCATGGGGAGCCCAAATTCCATCTTTGCAAAATTTCCCAATTAAACGCTAAAATGCACTATAGATAAGAGATCTTATTTTTTTTAAATCTTTATAAATCAATTCACCCCAAACAATACGATAATGCCACTAAGACGCAAGTGGCTACTGAGAGTGAATGAGAAAGTCTTTTGAAAGAACCAGAAACACCATAGAATCAATTTCAGAGTTTAGGTGGAGATGTTAGAAGTATAGAGTTGAAGTAGCATTTAGAAGGAACTGGAAACTCAATCTTAAACAAGAAACAAGGGATAAACCTCTACTCCTGTTCAAAAGAGCGGTGAGGAGTGTGAACCGGACGATAGGTGAACCTACCAACTCCTAAAAAAAAGATTTTAAAAAATAGTAAAAATGCCCGAGTTTAGGCGTAGAGTTTAGCAGTATAAACTTGAAATGGAATTTAAAAGAAACCGGAAGTCCAAATACAAGTCGGAAATAAGAGATAAACCTCTACTCCTGTTCAAAAGACTGGGACGCAGTCTGGAGTAACGTTAGGTGAACCTATTTACTAATTGTAGAATCAGTTAGATACCATTCCTACTTGCTTCTGGCTTGATATGTTAAATCAAAATTCATAGCAGATGAAGAATATGGAAAATGTAGAAGAACCTCTTGTCCAAAATGACCTTATTCTTTCTAAGGCTTGTCCTGTAGAGTGAGCCCTAGCATAGTCATATTGTTTATCAAAAAAAAAAAAAAAAAAAAGTAATTTTCGACGCATGCGCCGTTTACTCGATCAAGTTACAGGCAATAAACTTCTGCAATGATGATCCTTTCCACTTTGCCAGACATACGAAAATAAATTTGTTATTCAGAATTTATAATTTTTTAAAAAAAATAAACACATAATTACGAGTAACTGTAACATAAATCTTGAAAATATGAATTTCCCTAGAATTTCTTTCAATTGCTCTCGCCACTCACTAAAACCCAGATTTCTTACAACGAGAAAGTTTAATTAAATAATATATATATATTATACACTGTTACATTAGAACTTCTAAGTAACTACTACAAAATTGTACATTTTATTTCGATGTTTAATATACATCTCATCAGGTAGTTAACAATGATGGTACCAATTGATGGTATAATTTTGTAATAAATACTTACATGTTCTAATATAACAGTGTATAATAAATATTTATTGCTCTACTCTTGTATTGAACCCCTTTTTTTAAATTAATGTTTTGAGTGTTGAAATTTTATTCTTCGTTCTTTTACATTTGCATATATATATATATATATATATATATATATATATATATATATATATATATATATATATATATATATATATATTCTCCTGATGATGGCTATGTTGGCCGAAACTAGCCGAGGAATCTAACTGAAATAATAAAAACGAAAGAATATTAATATAGAACCCATTGTGTCTGAAGATTTTAATTTTTTAATATTTTTTATTGTTCAACATATATATATATATATATATATATATATATATATATATATATATATATATATATATATATATATATATATATATAACTGAATTGACTAATTACATAATTACGGCAAATTTAATAAACATACCTGCAAAAACGGTGTGTCAAAAGGATAATTTTTATTTTGATAACGCGATTACTCTATACTTCATTGGCAATTCTTTTATTCTAAAATGCTATACAGACAAACCTCTCATCATACGGACCCCCATCAACGGACTTCGGATGCAACGGACAAAATCTGTGGGCAAAATAAAAAACAATTTGCAGGAAAAAAAAAACAAAAAAAAAACTTCTAAATAGTCAGCGATGTGTTTCAAAATTTGCGGACTTAGCGGAACGAGTCGTATTAGTTCTCAAAGTGACCGCTTGTCGGCGGTGGCTGGCCTTTCAATTGTAAACAAAGACTGGTGTACAGTATATAAAGTACGATACATTCGTACGTGCGTGAAAAAGTAGCTGTGAGAAATCTATTATTTTTGTTATTTTGATTAATATACCTATTAAGTATATATTTATTTATGCCATATGCACATGTTTATAATATTTACATTATGATCATAACAAATGTTAGTTACTATAGTGGTTTTATAACTCCAAAATAATCCCTTCCAATCGACGGAAAATCGGCTTTAACGGACCACCCATCCGCACTATTAGTCTGTTGATGAAAGGTATGTCTATATATTAAAATTCTAATTTTAATAACACTTAAACTTATGAAACTGGATTTGTAGATTTTTTTTCTCGAGAACTGACAACAAAAATGTTAAATACTATTTATTTATTAGATTGATGATTTACATATTTTATATTTACAAAATTACATGAAGCAACTACAATTTAGCATTTATCATTTACCGCGTCAGGACGCAATTACTATAAAAAAAAAATTTTATTCATAAATTTGTAAAAAATGTGTGTGAACAAGATAAATATAATATTTAACACATAATTACGATTAATTTATAGTTAGTTAACTATAAATTTTGAAAATATGATTTTCCGGGCATTTTTTCGTTTGCTCTCACCACATAAATTCATTAAAACACAGATTTCTTACAGCAAAAAAGTGTTAGAGCTGTTTAATTAAATAATATATATATATATATATATATATATATATATATATATATATATATATATATATATATATATAATAGAATGTTATATAAGTTTAGGTTCAAAAGTTATTTCCTCTACAAAAAAATTGCACTTGTACATTATTATCACTAACACAAGGAGTTCCAGTAGGATCCAGACACATATATTATAATAATAATAATAATAATAATAATAATAATAATATATGTGTCTGGATTATTATTATTATTATTATTATTTATTATTATTATTATTATTATTATTATTATTATATTTATATTTATATTTATATAAATATTTTTTTCAGTAGTTCCCTGCTACCAGCAAGCAGAAAATTATTGTTCTCCTGATGATGGCCATGTTGGCCGAAACTAGTCGAGGAATCTAGATGAAATATTAATAAACGAAAGAATATTAATATACAACCCAGTGTGTCTGAAGATTTTCATTTTTTAATATTTTTTATTATATATATATATATATATATATATATATATATATATATATATATATATATATATATATATATATATATTTATATAAATGTATATATATATATGTATGTATAAGAATTTTTCATTATTAATCCACCATGTTTTTAGTTTATTTGTTTACTCATATTTGAAATAGATGCGCTGTTTTTTATTTATTTATTTGTTAAAGACTATATTTATTTGTTTACATCTATCGGCCGGAATATTCGAGAAATCTTGTTAAAAAAATATGTGACTGCGTTCCCCAGGGAAAACTGTAATTAGATCCTCCTTGTCGACCGTATTCAATGAAAGATATATATATATATATATATATATATATATATATATATATATATATAATATATATAGTGACACGCATAAGTATTGGATACATGTTATTTTCTGTCATAAAAATCTAGTTTATGTTCGCCATTTTGACTGATATTTGTTAAGTAATATCTCGTAAAGTTGTTTTAGTTGTATGTGGAAGGAAAATTAAAAACTCATGGTTGAATCCATGTTTTTTTTATCAAAGTTCAAAATTACCCTATGTATTGGATACATGATACTTTTTTCAAATTTCCAATCGAAACTTTGTATTTTAAAAGACTTTAAATATTCAAATTTTCAATAGTATTGGAATGTTATCTCTGACAAATAAGAGAAGCACACAATTGTTTACAAGACAGTGCAACTCATCATCTGACTCTTTGATGTGCATTCTGCAATTCAAGGATTAAAAATGGCAAAAACTAAAGAATTATCCAGAGATATGCGGGATAGAATCATTGAACGTCACAAACGAGGACAAGGTTACCGAAAAGAGATGAATCTAGCACTAAGTACAGTAGGAAATATCATCAGAAAGTATAAGAAGTATGGCGACGGTACAGCAAGGCTTCCAAGAAATGGAAGACCGAGAAAAATAAATGAGAGTACTTCAAGGTGGTTCAGCAGAAATGTGCAAAAAAAACCCTTCATTACTTGTTCTGAAATTAAAACTGATCTTGAGGGTGCTGGAATTAATGTAAGTAAGGATACCATTAGCAGAGCTCTATATCGTACAGGCTTTCATTCAAGATCACCAAGAAAAGTGCCTTTACTGAAAGCCAAACATGTCAAAGACCGATTAAATTTTGTCGAAACTTATGAAAAGAAAGGTATGCAGTTTGGGGAAAAGGTAATCTGGTCGGATGAAACGAAAGTTGAACTATTCGGAAGGAACACAGCGACAAGTGTTTGGCGAAAAAATGGCACTGCCTTCAACAAGCACAATACAATCCTCATAGTTAAGTTTGGGGGTGCTTCCATTATGATATGGGGATGCTTTTCATCCAAGGGCACTGGTGAGTTACAAGTTATCCATGGTAGAATGAATGGTAGAATGTACAGGGAGATTTTAGAGAAGAACCTTCAGAAATTTGAAACTTCTTTAGGACATGGTCGGAATTTCGTGCTTCAACACGACAATGATCCCAAACATACCGCAAAACTTACAAAGGAATGGTTTGAAAATAATGGTATTAATACTCTCAGTTGGCCAAGTCAGTCTCCTGACTTGAATCCAATTGAGAATTTGTGGAATACTTTGAAGGTTAAAGTTCATAAGCGGGTGGTCGGACCCCAGCCAGTATCCATATAACCAGAGAGAGACAGGAAGTCAGTAAGTAGGTAGGCGTCCAGCAGTGACTGAGTAAGTGACTAACGACTATTAAGGAAGGGCCGGCAGTCAGAAAAGAGGAAAAGACCAACAAGTTGAAATCAGCAGTTGCCTAGACGGTCAGTGAAAGTAGGGGTCCTCTTCCTTTGGCCGGAATCCAACCGAAGGAAAATATAGACGGCTAAGGAGACAAATCTGTGAACATAGCGAGTCGGGCGTATATGCAGACACACCCGGCCTTGGGTATTATCACAGGTGAAGTGAATGACAGCCATTTTGTTACATGTCGTTACAAACTGAATCGACTAAATTGCACAATTATGGCAAAGTTTTAAAAATATATTTTCTGTGTATTTCTTTCATTTGCTCTCGCCACAAATCCACTCAAATAGATTGAGAGCATTGAGATTTTTAAGTTTTTTATTCTTGAGAATTGATAACAAAAATATAAAACCCTATTTATTATTATTAGATTGTTTATTTGCAAGAATAATTTTAGATGTACAAGATTATAAAAATATTTGATCGACTCAAAAGTTAATAATATTAGAAATTAAATTTAATAATTAAAATTATTTTTTTTAAATTATCGAGGGTGTAAGAGTAATAACGGAGAGTGAGCAAAAAAAGTGCTCATTTAAATATTTATTTTTCGTGGATACGTTTGTTAAAATTTGCCGGAAATTTGTTTTTGGTCAGGCTTAAAATTAAGCTCGATCCAATCATGAAATGAATAAGTAATATATAAAAAATTTTAATTCCCTACTAAATCTAAGTTCTTGTGTCAAGCACGAAACTTAGTAGGAATAACAATTCATAATAGGCGCCTTCACCCTTGTGCAAATTAATTTAAGCAAAACGAATAATTCTGTTATTATTTACTTTTTTTTCATATTTTTCCAATGAAACATGACCCAGTGCATATGTTAATAAACCGTATGTCCATTCCAGTAAGTCTTTCCTTGCTGATTGACCAAAGATTTCTTCTTTTCTGATCGCTTCCTTTATGATGATGGCGTTGATGACTAAGTAGACCAATTCTTTCTTGGAAGAACCGATGAGGGAACATTGCCAGTTGGCACGATCTCTTGTGCATGGGTTTCAAACGATGGAGGCTCAAGTGCAGTGGCTTTCAGTGTTATGAGTTGGCCATAGTGATATTTGGCTACCCCCACGAGGGTTGTATGTGGCACAAAGCCGGTTTAACGTGAGATCTCCGAGCCCGTAGGCTCGGCCAAAAATATTCCCTCTTTGAACCCACATAACCGGGTTCAGGGGCAGTCAACCACCCCGAACGAGACTCTGCTCTTCGGCGGAGCCTCGTCCGGGTTCCTCTCCGCCCGAAGGCAGAGAGTTAGACTGTTAGCAACTTAGTACACCCTTGTGCAAATTAATTGAAACGAAACGAATAATTCCGTTATTATTTACTTTTTGTCATATTTTCCCAATGAAACATGACCCAGTGCACATGTTAGTACTTCGTATGTCCATTCCACGAAATTGTTCCTTGCAAATTGACCACAAATTCTCGACGGAATTTAAATCAGAAGAGTTTCCGAGCCAGTCGATGGTACTTTGATTTGCTCACTGATAAGGTTTGCCAGTGTGTCCGTGAAGCGTTATAATTTTCGTACGCTTCCTTCCATCGCAGAAAATTGCCATAGGACAACTAATCGACAGTCGAGACAATAGTGTCTGGGCGTGATGAAAATCTGATGCAATCACAGATGAGGCAATATTTTTCAAGGCCAATCAAATTTCATAATACTCCCCGAAAATAGATTCATATTACTGCACACCACTGCAAATGACCTAATCTGAGGAAGAATAGAAATCGATTACACCTTGTCACTCCAGTGGGTCTAAATGTGACTTTATGGTGAAAGAAACGAAACTAAAGCGGTTGTTTTAATTTATTTGCACAGACAGGATAACAATTTCTGATAAAAATGCTACCATCGAAAAATGCAAAGAAGTTACCATTTCATTTTAGAAAAAGACAAGGATTCAACGACAAAACGAAAAAATAATTTAAAAAGACAGAAAAACAAAGGTGCAATCACCATTCATAAAAAAACGAAAACACTTTTACTTGCTCCCCGAGAAGTCTCTGGAACATAAAATAATTTTAGAAAAGCCCCTTTTAAATTCACACTGTGCTTGGGAAAATTTTTTTGAACTGTTTTCATGCTTTGTTGTCAAAACGCAGGAGAATTTTCCCTTGTGAATTTCTAGGCCCCCTGCATATGGCTGGTAATTGATGCTCTCTTCTTGCTGTCAAAATGTCTTCCGCTCTTTGATCTCGATTTGCCTTGGCCCCTTGCTCTGAAAAAGTCGTCTGCTTCTTAATCTAGATTTGCCTTGGCCCCTTCCTGTGAAAAAGTCGTCTGCTTCTTAATCTCGATTTGCCTTGGTCCCTTGCTGTGAAAAAGTCGTCTGCTTCTTAATCTAGATTTGCTTTGGCCCCTTGCTGTGAAAAAGTCGTCTGCTTCTTAATCTAGATTTGCCTTGGCCCCTTGCTGTGAAAAAGTCGTCAGCTTCTTAATCTAGATTTGCCTTGGCCCCTTGCTGTGAAAAAGTCGTCTGCTTCTTAATCTAGATTTGCCTTGGACCCTTGCTGTGAAAAAGTCGTCTGCTTCTTAATCTCGATTTGCCTTGACACCTTGCTGTGAAAAAGTTGTCTCCTTCTTAATCTAGATATGCCTTGGTCCCTTGTTCAGAAGAAGTCTCTGCTTCTTAATCACGATTTGCCTTGGCCGCTTCCTGTGAAAAAGTCGTCTGCTTCGTAATCTAGATTTGCCTTGGCCCCTTGCTTTGAAAAAGTCATCTGTTTCTTAATCTCGATTTGCCTTGGCCCCTTGCTGTGAAAAAGTCGTCTGTTTCTTAATCTCGATTTGCCTTGGCCCCTTGCTGTGAAAAAGTTGTCTGCTTCTTAATCTCGATTTGCCTTGGCCCCTTGCTTTGAAAAAGTCGTCTGCTTCTTAATCTCGATTTGCCTTGGCCCCTTGCTGTGAAAAAGTCGTCTGCTTCGTAATCTAGATTTGCCTTGGCCCCTTGCTGTGAAAAAGTCGTCTGCTTCTTAATCTAGATTTGCCTTGGCCCCTTCCTGTGAAAAAGTCGTCTGATTCTTAATCTAGATTTGCCTTGGCCCCTTGTTGTGAAAAAGTCGTCTGCTTCTTAATCTAGATTTGCCTTGGCCCCTTGCTGTGAAAAAGTCGTCTGCTTCTTAATCTAGATTTGCGTTGGCCCCTTGCTGTGAAAAAGTCGTCTGCTTCGTAATCTAGATTTGCCTTGGTCCCTTGCTGTCAAAAAGTCTTCTTCTTTCAGGCACTGGCCTGTGTCCATATATTCGGAAAAATAGGCGCACAAAGCCCTCCATCAGGTTCTCACTTGAACTTGAGATCTCGTCTCAAATTGGTAAGTACATACGAAAAAATAATTTTCCATAAGTTGAAATGGATCCATCACCATTTTGACGGCTTTTAACCGATGAACCGAAAAAGATATAGAAGTGCAACAATTGTTTATACACAAACCGCTTAGCCTTCGTAAAAATACACTTCTCTCAAAAGAACGTGTACTAAGAAACAACAACCTAGACGATTAAAAATTTATTCGAGACTAACTTTCGTAAAGTAGTAAAAATATTGTTTTGATAAATAAACAGTTACTGTTTAATTAAATAAAATAATAATAATATAAATTTGTTTCTTCTTATATGGCAGCAAATGCTGGAATCAAGGTGAAGAGGAGACTTTGAGGCAACAGAAATATAGTCCTACAGAAGGATGATGTGAATAACATAGACGGAAAGTTTGAGCAACGAAGAAATTTTAAGAAAAATGCAAACAAAAAAGGAACCTCTACTTAGAATCATAAAGACAGATTGGTTTAGTTTGGTTTATTTTGTTTTACGGCATATCAACCTCACTGGGTTATTTAATGCCGACAACATTAGACAACATAGGATAGATTCGTATGAATAGAATATCTACTCTTTGTAAGAAATCAGTTGGGTTTGGTTTATTTTGTTTTACAGCATATCGACACCTCAATTGGTAATTTAATGCCGACAAGATTTTTAGGATAGGTTCGTATGAATAGAATATGTATTCTTTGAAAGAAATCAGTTTGGTTTGGTTTATTTTGTTTTACGGCATATCAACACCTCAATGGGTTATTTAATGCCGGCAAGAGTTTAGGATAGGTTCGTATGAATAGAATATGTATTCTTTGGTTTAGATTAGTTTGGTTTATTTTGTTTTACGGCATATCAACCTCAATGGGTTATTTAATGCCGACAACATTTTTAGGATAGATTCATATGAATAGGATATGTATTCTGTAGAAGAAATCAGTTTGGTTTGGTTTATTTTGTTTTACGGCATATCGATACCGCAATGGGTTATTTAATGCCGACAACATTTTTTATTTCTGGTAATATTTTGTTTTGTTAAAGATCTGGTGTCTGGTAGTATATTTCCTTCAAAATTGTATTGCTGGTAATAATTTTTTTAAAAAAAGTATTGCTGGTAATAGTTAACTATTTGCCCATAGGTAGGACCGAACAGGTGCTACCACCGGGTCAGGGTGGACCTGGGAACACCAGGTGGTTTCACGCTCCTCAAAACTTCCTGATCAGAGGCATTGCTGCTGGATGAAGTTTAACGTCATACCCAGGATGATGTAGTCAACGTCTTACAGAGTTGACATTTCTGGAATTCATAATTACGTATGAAGTCTTGGAGATTATGACCCTCAAAGGGCCCATTAATGGTAAGAGGATTATCTAAGAAGTTTGGATGTCTGGATGGCAGAATCGGGACTTGGGTTGATAGTAAAGAAGAAACCTTGGTTGGGGATAGGAAGTTATGGAGCGCTATAACCTTCACTATTTCACTATTGATAAAATCACCTTGCGTGAAGCAAAGGTTGATATTTTTAACCTTGAAAAAGTATGACAAGCTCCATTGTATGCTTCACAATTGTGGCCTTATGCCAAACTAAGCTAAGCTTGATATCGAGAGAATGAGATTTTTCACAGTAAAATAACCGATATGTGATAGCAATGACACATAGTACTCAGAACTACAAAGGACAGGTAGTCGTGGAGAGCCATGGTTACCTACGTGCTGAAGGATCCCGGCACAGAGAAGAAAAGAAAAAGGAACCACCTTATTAGCTAGGAAACGCAGGTGTTCCCCAAGGCTCTATCCTGGCCCTTACTCTGTTCCTTATATTCATTAACAATCTACCCCATGTCATCAGATCCCAAGTAGGCATCTATGCTGACGACACCTGCCTCAAAAGCAAGTCTGGTATCACTGACAAAACTAACCTGGCCGTTAGTCTCGAAAAGGACCTCCAATCGGTTTTAAACTGGGGCAGGAATTGGCTAGTTAACTTTAATGCCTCTAAAACTAAACTGCTCTCTATTACTCACCACAGAGAGCTAATCGAACAATCCTCTGTGGTTCAATCGGTTAAAGCACGTCAGGCTATATGACGGTTCTGTATAGGATACAAGTTCGATCCCTGTGGGAGAACGAATATTTTCTATGAAAATTTCTGGGACATTCTGACCGGTAAATGTTATTAATACTACTTTTTATAAACAGAGCATTTACTTAAATATTTATATCTATAAAAAGAATGTATAAACATAAAAATGTCTTAAAATAATTGTCGGACATTGTCCATTTCATTATATATATATATATATATATATATATATATATATATATATATATATATATATATATATATATATATATATATATATATATTCAAGCATGTTTGGTTAAATAAATTAATCGTACATTTATTTTAGTTTTAATACTTTCAAGTCCACAAATTAATTTCTTGGTGGGTGTAGAAAACTGATAAAGAAAAATTCCTAAATTTTCTTTCAAATACTTTTTATTTTCCGAAGTACTTTCAATCTCATCTGAGACCATCTTCGGGAGTTTCATTTCGAGGGATATGTTACGCGTTAAGACCGTATGCAAACATGCTTGAATGAAAATATGCTACCTATATATATATATATATATATATATATATATATAAGGTTGGTGCAAAAATAATGACGTAATAATGTCGTTTTTTGACGTTTTTCTAACGACAAAAAACGACATTATGACGTCATTATTTTTGCACCAACCTAATATATATATATATATATATATATATATATATATGTGTATGTATGTATAGTTAGACAGATAAACAAATAGACAGGATTGAACAGACTGCGATAGATAGATAGATAGATAGATAGATAGATAGATAGATAGATAGATAGATAGGCTTTCCAAAATATTCTTTCAAATAATTCATAAATTCAATCTCATCTGAGACCATCTTCATGAGTTGCATATCTATGGATGTGTTATGCGTTAATGCCGTATGCAAACATGCTTGAATGAAAATATGCTATATATATATATATATATATATATATATATATATATATATATATATATATATATATAGTTAGATAAACAGATAGATAGGATTGAACAGACTGTGATAGATAGATAGACTTTCTAAAATATTCTTTCAAATAATTCATAAGTACTTTCAATCGCATCTGAGACCATCTTCATGAGTTGTATATCTATGGATGTGTTATGCGTTAGCGCCATAAATTCAAAATATTTTTCACCTATATGCAAGGGAAGTAACTTATGTGATTTTTTTAAAATATTTTTTAAATTTAGTATTTTTCATGTAACCCGTTGCTGCTACAAACATTTAAGAACTTTATTTGCTATACTCGCAGTTGAGTTTAGGGTTTCCAGAATTTTAAGTTTTTGCTTATTATCTTGTCGAAGCCCTGATGATTTACGATTAATATCTGTCTAAACTCTGAATGTGGACATCAGTCTTCTGACTGAACTATGATCGTTCAAATGAAACGTAAGCCTTCTCGTCATTGTCGTTGTTGTAAAACCAACATACGTATTAACATTCTTTTCAGAGATGCAATCTTCCAAAGGGCATTTAATTTAATATACGATGTTGGTCTTTTGTAAGACGTTCGTTGACGGAGAAGGCCAGTGGTTAGATGCAAGTGAGTCACCAAAACAATACCCCAAACCTCCACTGCACGCTAAAAAGTTAATGGTTACTTTAGGGTGGTCTTTCAAAGGGGTTATACATTATTCATTCTTGCCTCAAGGGAAAACAATAACAGGAACCTCGTACCAATTTTCCTGCACGACAACGCACGGCCGTACGCTCCTCAATCAACTGTCCAAAAGCAGCATAGCCTGAATTTTTATATTTCAACATATATATTTTATATTTCAGTATATATATTTTATATGGCAATATATATATATATATATATATATATATATATATATATATAGGTAATAAAACGTTGATGTATAGTCCAAGTGAATCCTAATAATATAAAATATTAAAACTGATCCACCACGAGAGCTCAATATATTTATTCTAACATAGCATATAAATTACATAGAACATATAAATATAACATATAAATTATATACATATAAATTACATAGAAATATAGTAATAGGGTATATTAGTAAAAAGTAAATTACGATAAAATAATCATGGTAGAAGAGAGAGAGAGAGAGAGAGACAGACAGACAGAAAGACAGACAGACAGATCATAAAAGCTGATGTATTTACGATTAATATCTGTCTAAAATCTGAATGTGGACATCAGTGTTCTGAGACTGAACTATGATCGTTCAAGTGAAACGTAAGCCTTCTCGTCAACGTCGTCGTTGTAAATTTATAAAATTATATATGTATATAGTTTATATGTTATATTTATATGTTATCAAAATTTCCCAATTATGTTATATCTACCTACCAATTATAGCATCAAATTTACTCATGGATTTTTTCCAAATCCTTCAAACAACACAACCTAACCAAGGCATTTAGCATCCCTTTACGTAGATTTTTTTTTACAAACGTCTCTGTCAATGAAACCATCGATATAATCTACAATTCTGTGTATAAACATAACCTCCATCCCTCAAAACTTAATAAATTACAACCCTGCAAAGCAAAAGTCCTCCTTTTTTTAAGCAATTCACCCCAAGCAAGGCGGGAATGCCACTAGTATGCAAGGGGCTATAGAGAGTGTAATTAAGGGAAAATATTGGGTATAGAGGTGGGGGTTGAGGAAAGTATAAAAGAACAAGGGAAGATAAAAAGAAGAACGGAGATCAAGGCATCAGAAGATGACGATTGGCGTTACATTTAAATTTTTGAAGATTATAATTATCAGGGAAGCAAGTAAGAAGAAGGTAGTTCCACTGTCAGGAAGTGCGAGAGAAGAAGCCGTTGGAGTAGAAGAAGCAGTTAAATTTCACTGTTTCGACAGTAAAAGGGTGGACCGAGATGCCAACCTAGTAGCACGCTTAAATTCGTACAGTCGGGGCACCCGTGAAAATAGCTCGTCAGAGCAGATGCCATGAAAACATTTATAGAAAAGACAGAGGGAAGCCGCATCACTTCTGTGAGAAAGTGACTGGAGTCGAGATGCCAGGTCAGGACCTATCACATTGCATATCCATTTATGACCATACTTGCAATATTTATGTCAAAACTAATGGAGTTAGTATGGGAAATCTAGTTGGACTGTGTTTCTCAAGCTACTACATGTCTCATGTTGAAGACAAGGTATTTAAAAATGTTATTCAACCTAACCGCAGTACCTTATTATTTGCTTTAACAAAACTTATATATACATACATTTTATGAAATGGACAAAGTCCGACAATTATTTTAAGACATTTTTTATATTTATACGTTCTTTTTATAGATACAACTATTTAAGTAAATGCTCTAATATAGCCTGACGTGCCTTAACCGATTTAGCCACAGAGGAGCGTTTCGGTTAGCAAGGTGGATTTTACTGTTTTTAAACGACAATTCTCCATGATTTTCACTCATACATTCATATCTGCTCGATGCGGATCCGAATGTAAACAAATGACGTCACACATTATGAAATTGACAAAGTCCGACAATTATTTTAAGACATTTTTATGTTTATACATTCTTTTTATAGATACAAATATTTAACTAAATGCTCTGTTTATAATAAACAGTATTAACAACATTTACCAGCCTGAATGTCCGAGAAATGTTCATAGAAAATATTCGTCCTCCGACAGGAATCAAACCTGTATCCCATACGAAACTGTCATATAGCCTGACGTGCTTTTAACCGATTGAGCCAATTGGTAAAAGCACGTCAGGCTATACCAATGAGTTAGATGAACAGAATTTACAAAACAAGCCAGGCTATGTACAGAACGTCTGCAATAATCATTGTAAATCACCTGCTGGCTTCAAGAGCAATTTTCGTTCTCGAGACAACTAAAAATGTTAATCAAGCTTGTCAGCGATGGACATACTCGGTTCAAGAACTATTGTCTTTCTCGAGACAACTAAAAACATTAATCAAACTTGTCAGCGATGGCCATACTCGGTTACCAAGTCGACAGCCATCATGTATGTATGTATCGATTTATGACCCTTTTTTTTTAATCATTTCACTCCAAGCCAGATAACAGAGCTCCTAACACGCAGATGGGGTATTGAGTATAAAAGAATATAAGAAAAAACATTATTAAGCAGCGAGAAAAATAAAAGAAGAGAAGATAACGATTGATATTGCATTTAAATTTTTTAAGATCAAACTTGACTGGAAAGTAAGAAGCCTGAAGAGAGTTCCACAGGCGAGAAGTCTGAGAAAGAAAAAAAACGGTTAAATCTAATAATTTTGACTGTAAAATGATGAGATATTGTGTCCATTCTAGTAAAGTGTTTAAATTCACAGAGTCGAATAATAAACTTATAAATATGCCAGATAGCCACCTTCTGTTAAATAAAACATCATATAGCTTGATTTTGACGTCTTCAATTCGTAATTCTGTCTTAGTTTGTTTAGAGGCTTCACCAGAATATTTACCATGTAGTATCTAAAGAAAAGGCATAGAAAAGGAACTGAAGATAAGGGCCAATGACATTGAAGATTTTTCTTTGAATTTGATCAGGAATCTCTGAATATACATCAAAATCATCAGACCAGATGTGGCAGAAATATTCAAAACATGGAAGAATAATGAACTTTTAAATGGGCAATAAATGATTGAAAGAGTCTGAGAAGAAGAAAAAAAAACATTATTACGGAGAGAGGACAATAAAAGAACGAGTATTAAGTAGACAGAAGATAACGGTTGAAATCGTGTTTAAATTTTTGAAGGTCAAAGTTAACTGGAAAGCGTTCATCAAACGCGAAGTACGATAGAAGAAATTGTTAGAATAGAACTTATGATTACATCTAGCAACTTCAACTGTAAACCGACGAGACCTAACTGCCAATCTAGTAATGCGCTTAAATTCATAAAGTAGAATTGACAAGGCGAGAAGCTCACCGGAACCATGCCTCAAATCACTTGACGTAATACATGGATTGAGAAATCGAAAAAGACACACTGAAAAAATTAAAATTCTATGTTCTTTCACGAAAAATATCTACTGTTTTTTTTTTTGTTTTCTTTTTTGTTTTGTTTTGTTTTTGTGTTTTTTTAATTAATATTAGGGAACTGGAGAATATAGTGTGTGTTGGGGTGGAGTGTCTTTCCATTATTTATTTACTATGAAAATGTTTCTAGAAAGAGACAAGGAGACTATGTTACGATGGCGAGAAATTGACTGAAGTTGAGATGACAGATCGGGGCCGATAACATTGCAGATTCTTCTTTTGATTATGTCAAGAATCTCTAGATACACAGCAGAAGAACGTGACCAGATGTGGCAGAAATATTCCAAAGTTATGGACGAATAATAAACTTATAAATATGCCAGATAGCCACCTTCTGTTAAATAAAACGCCATATAATTAAATTTGTATACTATTAGGTTGGTGCAAACATAATGACGTAATAACGTCGTTTTTTGACGTATTTTTAACGTAAAAAACGACATTATTACGTCATTATTTTTGCACTAACCTAATACCTTGATTTTGACGTCTTCAATTCGTAATTCGTGACTTGGTTTGTTTCTCTTGCTAGCGGCCATACTTTCTGTCTTCTTCCAATTGATTTTATTGCTTTGTCACGGTGTTCCTGCAGTTTTGTGTCTGTGTATGTGTGCGAGTGAGCATATGTGTTTCTGCCTTCACCACGGTGTCATCTGCGGATATTATATTGTTAATATTGTGCCCAGGGCTAATAAATCTTGATAGGACTTCTAGTTCTCTCAGGATCGCTTCGCTGTATAGGTTAAATAAAATTAAGACGAAAGTGTTTATAGAAAAGGTTCAGGTAAACTAAATTTCGGAGGTTGGACTAATAAGGTTGCAGATTCTTCTTTAGATTTTATCAAGAATCTCTAAATATATAGCAGGAACAATAGACCAGATGTGATAACAATATTAGAAATATGGACAAATGGTAGACTTGCAAATATGTAAGGTAGATTCTGGCGAGAATGATTGTCTAGCACAACAGAGTGAACCAACTTTCCTAGCAGAAGATCAAGCAATGGATTCAGTATTAGGGTTACATCTAACAATTTTGACTGTAAAATGATGAATGCGCTTAAATTCATAAAGACTAGTAACTATAGAGGAGAGTTCATCCGAACAATTGCTATGAAAGTATTTATAGAAAAGGCGCAGTTATATTACAGCAGTGAGAAAGTGACCAAAGCCGAGATGCCAGGTTAGGACCAATAATATTGCTGATTTTTCTTTGGGTTTTTCAAGAATATCTAAATATACGTATAGCAGAAGCACCGGACTAAATGTGGCGGCAATATGCAGGGATGAATGATAGACTTATAAATATGTAAGAAAGATTCTGAATAGAAAAATTGTCTCAAACGACATAGTGAACCAACTTTCTTTGCAACGGATCAAGGAATATAATCCTTCTGCTTCATGTCAGCCGAGAATGTTAGACCAAGAGGTTTCGTTTTGGGACCGTTAAATTTAACACAATCGTTTTGACAGCTCGGCAGTTCAGTATAATATCAGCTTGATGTGTATGTAACTTCCGTTTTGTGAGCCTTACGTCCTTATCCATTGAAACCAGGGTCTCGTTCAATCATCAAAATAACAACGATCCTGGTCAGTACTTACAACCTTATGCAAATTAATTGAAACAGACATTTATTTTATTTCCTTTCACCATACGGTCAGTTTTAGACCCACTGGAGTAAATGGGCTTAATAAATTTCTATTTTTTCCTCAGATTAGGCCATTTGCATTGTTGTGCTTTAATATGAATCTGTTTTCGGGGTGTATGATGAAATTTTTTTGGTTTCGAAAAATATTCAATGCAGGGATGAATGATAGACTTATAAATATGTAAGAAAGATTCTGAATAGAAAAATTGTCTCGAACGACAGCGTGAACCAACTTTCTTTGCAGCAGATCTAGTAACTGATTCAGTATTACGGTTAAATCCAACAATTTTGACTGTAAAATGACGAATGCGCTTAAATTCATACTCTAGGTACCGTAGAGGAGAGTTCACCAGAACAAAATCAAGAGAAGAATCTGCAATGTTATCGGTCCAGATCTGGCATCTCAACTTCAGTCAATTTCTCGCCGTCATAACATAGGCTCCTTGTTCCTTTCTAGAAATATTTTCATGGTAAATAAATAATGAAAATGCTCCCTCCACAACACACATTATATTCTCCAGTTCCCTAATATTAATTTTTAAAAAAACAAAACAATTATTATTTGTCGTGAAGGGAGATAGAATCTTAATTTTTTCTGTGTGCCTTTTTCGATTTCTCAATCCAAGGATTACGTCAAGTGATTTGAGACGCCATTGTTCAGAGTAACAAGCGTCAACTCTAAATTTAAGTAAGGTAAAATAAATGTCGAGGAAAGAACGAAATGGCCTGAAGTTAGAAAAGAGTTTGCTTTAAAAGCCGGAATGTTCAACAAATACGACTAGCCTTTTTAGAATGGATTGTGGAATGTGGCTGCCATTATTTTACCTGTTATACACGATTATTCGTGTCTTTGTTTAAGCCGATTCTAGCGTCCGCCATCATCTTGCGTTTCTTTGTTTTATTTTGTTTCTTTGTTGTTTTTGTTATTTTTACCTTAAGTCGAGATTTAAATGTCGCTGTTTGTACAAAACAGAAACACATTTTCCTCTGACCAGTTTAACTCGCCGTATTGTTTTCTATATTCAGATA
Organism: Acanthosepion lycidas; assembly: GCA_963932145.1. NCBI lineage: Eukaryota > Metazoa > Mollusca > Cephalopoda > Sepiida > Sepiidae > Acanthosepion > Acanthosepion lycidas. Next base: position 86,655,802 of record OZ010597.1, read on the forward strand.
GATAGATAGATAGATAGATGTGAACATAGACAGATAATATATATATATATATATATATATATATATATATATATATATATATATATATATATATATGTATATAGAGAGAGATAGATAGATAGATAGATAGATAGATAGATATGAACAGACATAGACAGATAATTATATATATATATATATATATATATATATATATATATAGATAGATAGATAGATAGATAGATAGATAGATAGATATGAACAGACATAGATAGATACTAACATACATATATCGAGATAGACAGGTAGAGAGATAGATATAAACAGGCTGTGATTGAGAGATATATACATAGATAGAAAAAGACTGCCAGATATATATATATATATATATATATATATATATATATATATATAGAGAGAGAGAGAGAGAGGAGGTTGATAGATAGACAGATAGATGTGAACACACACACAAATATATATATATATATATATCGAGATAGATAAATACTTATAAAAAAAGAAAAAGACTGATATATGTGAAAATATATAGAAAATAGGAAAGAACTCGTTAGGTAAATAATCCAAAGTTCTTTAGTATTTTTGTTATTATTTTTAAAAAATAGTGCTCGATACAAAAGTAGACCCTAAATATAATTATTTATTTAAAAATATGATTCCAACACGCTACATAAGAGGTCTCATGTTTCAAAACAAGAGCCGAAAACTTCAATATAATTATTTGAATTAAATTGAATTAAAGTAAGCTCTGTTCCATCTTCAAGCGAAATTTTTTGGGAATAACTTATTTCTGAAATTTACGTGTTTTAATAGCATATTCATAATTGAAATCAAAACGTCCATGGTAACAGCCAGGACGAATTGTTTAAATAGGGAGGGGTGTTGCGTGTTAATAATTTGTATCAGTATCTCTTGTTTTGAAACATGAGACCTCTTATGTAGCGTGTTGGAATCATATTTTTAAATAAATAATTATATATATATATATATATATATGCATATATATATATATATATATATATATATATATATATATATATATATATATATATATTAGGGAACAATGAAGTTAATACTTACAGGCGACAGGCTGTTTCATGCTGGACGGAATCGTCAGGCCACGATTCAAGTGTTGACTTCAACGTTCCCTTTTACATTTACACACGCTCTATCTCTTTCTTTCGTTTGTATCATTCTTTTATCTTGATCTGTGACGAAACTTTAATAAAGTGAAACAGATTAGACTGAGATCTGTTTCCAACTTTTTTTTATTTTATCATTTTGTCGGATTCCCAACCATACTCTCTCTCTCTCTCCCTCTCTCTCTCCCTCCCTCTCTATATCGTTATATATATATATATATATATATATATATATATATATATATATATATATATATATATATATATATAATGTTATGGTCCAGGTTAGGACCAAGGAAGAACAACACGAACACAAGAGTAGAAATAACAATTATATATATATACACACGCACACACAAAGGCGGAATGCGCCATTGCTTTATCCCTACTTCCATGGAAAGTTCTCGGATGAACAGCATTCCATGGTTCCACCAGTTCGGACCTGCATGGCTAGGACCATACCACTCACATTGTAGCAAACCACCCACGTTCCTTCCGTATTCCATCGGTGAGAAGTAAGTTCCTCTCGAACAGCTTCATCCTGCGAACCACTGCTCTGTGGAACCGATTGCCAAGAGGATGTTTCCCCTAGTCACTAAAACCTTAAGGCTAGGGGCTAACCGTTATCTTATCCCTTCTATGCGCATAAATTGTACATCTTACTGTAACCTACTAACCCAGGCCGTATAAAGGGTGAACCTGACTGTAAAAAAAATAAAGAAGAGAAGTTAAGCAAAACGAGGTCAAAGGTCAAATTTTGTTCCCCTCCATTCCTAAATCATATCAAGTGGAAATTACGTAAGACGTTTAATATTTTGACTCTCACTAAAAATAAAAAAAAAAAAGAAAAAGTATATCGGCAAATTTTTCTTCTAATTTTTTTGTAGTATATCGTAATCTGTATATTATAATCCACAAATAAATGGGTTTCCATAGAAACAAAATTCTGTTTCCACATTTTTTTTAATCATTTCACCCCAAGCAAGGCAATAAAGCCACTGAGACACAATGGAGGTTACTGAGTGTAAAAAAAATATGAGAAAAAGAAAAACATTAAGGAACGAGAATGATAAAAAAAGAGGAATAAAGAAGACAGAAGATAACGATTGACATTGCATTTAAATTTAGAAAGATCAAAGTTGGCTGGAAAGCATGAAGCCAGTAGAGAGTTCCTTAGGCGAGAAGTGAGAACAATAAAGGAAGAGGAATCAAGAAGACAGTGGATAACGATTGACATTGCATTTAAATTTTTGAAGATCAAAGTTGGTTGGAAAGCATAAAGCCAGAAGACAGTTCCGCAGGCGAGAAGTGAGAACCTGACAGATTTTTAACAATTTAAGCGTTATTTTTAGTGGATACTCATATTTGAGTAGACGATCCGTTTATTTATTAAACATTGTATTCATTTATTTTCGTCTACCGGCCTGAATATTTGAGAGATCTTATTAAAGAAAAATATTTGCTCTTTGGCAGGATTCGATTCGGCGTCTCTCTGGGCAGAGGGAAAACGTTGTAGCCTAGTCGGTTAAGGCATGTCGGATTTAATGACTGTTTTCCCTTTGCCCAGAGTGACGCAGGTTCGACTCCTGTCAGAGGTTGGATATTTTTTCTTTCATAAGATTTCTCGAATATTCTGGCCGATAGACGAAAATAAATAATGAAACTATTTAATAAATAAACGGAACTTTCACACAAATATATGTACCCACTAAAAATAACGTTCACAGTGATAAATACATGTTACAACAACCATGTTATTAATGATAATAACTATGTTAATAATAATAATAAATGTTGCTAACAGTATAATAATATGTTATTAATAACCATATTTACATTATTCAGACTATTGTCCTCATCTTTGTCGCCATATTTATTACAATGTTTCGGCCTTTCAGTATCTGTCTATATTTCTGAGATGAGGTATTATGTACACTATTAACATTATTCGGACTATTGTCCTCATCTTTGTCGCCATATTTATTACAACGTTTCGGCCTTTCAGTATCTGTCTATATTTCTGAGATGAGGTATTATGTACACTATTTACATTATTCGGATTATTGTCCTCATCTTTGTCGCCATATTTATTACATCGTTTCGGCCTTTCAGTATCTGTCTATATTTCTGAGATGAGGTATTATGTACACTATTAACAGTGATGAGGTATTATGTACACTATTAACATTATTCGGACTATTGTCCTCATCTTTGTCGCCATATTTATTACAACGTTTCGGCCTTTCAGTATCTGTCTGTATTTCTGAGATGAGGTATTATGTACACTATTAACATTATTCGGACTATTGTCCTCATCTTTGTCGCCATATTTATTACAACGTTTCGGCCTTTCAGTATCTGTCTGTATTTCTGAGATGAGGTATTATGTACACTATTAACATTATTCGGACTATTGTCCTCATCTTTGTCGCCATATTTATTACAACGTTTCGGCCTTTCAGTATCTGTCTATATTTCTGAGATGAGGTATTATGTACACTATTAACATTATTCGGACTATTGTCCTCATCTTTGTCGCCATATTTATTACAACGTTTCGGCCTTTCAGTATCTGTCTATATTTCTGAGATGAGGTATTATGTACACTATTAACATTATTCGGACTATTGTCCTCATCTTTGTCGCCATATTTATTACAACGTTTCGGCCTTTCAGTATCTGTCTATATTTCTGAGATGAGGTATTATGTACACTATTTACATTATTCGGACTATTGTCCTCATCTTTGTCGCCATATTTATTACAACGTTTCGGCCTTTCAGTATCTGTCTATATTTCTGAGATGAGGTATTATGTACACTATTAACATTATTCGGACTATTGTCCTCATCTTTGTCGCCATATTTATTACAACGTTTCGGCCTTTCAGTATCTGTCTATATTTCTGAGATGAGGTATTATCCATGATATTCTTTGTCCATGATCTCAACCTGATCCCACAAATAACAAGATGTGAGTTCAATACCCGGCTAAGGCAGTGGATAACTTTCAGAGGGAAATTAACAGGAGATAACTGATAACTGACACCCATTAAACATGGAACGTGGAACTAGAACAATTTACCTCAGTGAGCGAAATAAAGGGTTCAGTATGACATTCCAACCACCTGAAGAAGGCCGGAGCGTACAACGGCCGAAACGTTGTAATAAATATGGCGACATATATACATAATACCTCATCGCAGAAATATAGACAGATAATAATAAGCATGTTAATAACATCAATAGTGATAACCATGTTGCTAACAATAGTAATAATCTTTTTTGTCAATAATATTAATAATAACAACCAAGTTTTTAATATTAACCACTTCCTTGGCGTAGACGTGTATATACGTTTTTACCGAAAATGTCTTTTTCAGACACGGATGAATAAACACGGCTCTCTCTCTCTCTCTGTATATATATATATATATATATATATATATATATATATATATATATATATATATATATATATAAAGGTATAGCCCCTGTTTCTTTGTTATCGAACTCCTCTTTGGGTTTTGAAGATAGGCCCCGATAGCCATATTACACAGTGTACTTGGATATTGCATTTTGATCAAATGTGACTCCTGGACCCCCCACAGCACCCCATCCTACCACCCTCCACACATACACACTGAATTTTTTATTCCTTTTGATATAAATTAAATTTAAATTTGAACACGGGTATGACTCCTAGGAT